>OZ038002.1:27310338-27372838 GCA_964035705.1 Porites rus | reverse complement strand
GAAGTCTCAGTAGGAGACGAAACGTGTCGGAGATAAACGAAAAAGCGTACAACTACAATTAGTCTTCCTTAGTGCTGCTAACTTGTCTTCGTTAAAAAATTAAAAAAAACATTTTTGTCGTTGTTTATTTTATCTTTTTGTTAAACTTGGTGATTTATTTTTACCCGCGACACTTACCCACACCCGCGAACTTTACCCGCACCCGCACCCACGACCTCTACTCGCGAGTCGCGACCCTCGACATTTAGACATACTCGTAGGAAGTCTGTGTGAATCTCCATGATCACGGGAATCACAACAGCCCCTGCCATAAAAGTTGTAGTTCCATTACAACCTCGTCCCTAGGGCTTTTCCCTCAAAAAATCGGTGTTTCATTCTGGGGAACTCGAGATTGTTTTTTTGTAATTATGTGAGATGAATAGTCAACTTTGTTATCTGACGCAAATCAAAGTAAGGATTTAATTTAAGAGAGTCTAGTCGCCGATAATAGCTTCGCATTGCTGTTTCCAAAATGAAATCTTGTTCACTAAAATCCTGAAACGTCTCACAAAATTCAAAGCAACAAACACGTTAGCAAAGCATTAATATTCGAATTAGCTCCAACTTCGCTCTCACCAGTTTTGTCCTCAGAGGATACCCAAATCACTTTGACAGCGGCGACCGCCATCTTCAACTTGGCGGAAGAAAATAGGGGGCTGTAATCTAGCTTAAATTTCAGCCATCTCCCCGAGTCGCAAACTTCACTTGCGACTCGGAAGACAGCTAAAAATCAGGCTAACTAATAACAGTTAGAAACTACCGCTGCGCTACTACTGCCACTGCAACTATTCACAGCGAATGTGAATCTCATATCAGTCCAAAGCGACGATCCCCTAAGCTCTTCTTACGGTCGCAGAGCCGTAAATGGGTAACCGTTAAATCGCATGGCAAACATTTACAATAGGTGGCTGTGTGAGCAAAGCTTGAAAACCTCCCTCCTCGCATCCCATTTTAATATATTTTGAATTTAGATACAAGCCTTCACTCATTACTGTCATTTGCATGGACCCTCACTCGCCCAACAACTTATCTGCGACAAAATATTGTTTTCTCATGCTCGGAGATAATACGAATTTCTTTTTCTTTATTTCTTTGTTTTTTTTGTTTCTTTTTTTGTTATTTTACGTTATTATTAATTTTTACAAAAATTATTTTGTTATCATTATATTATTATAATTTTTTTTAATGAAAATTATTTGTATTTTTTCATTTTCCGGGATGTTCCGGAATGTTCCGTGTTCTGGGTTTTATCTACGCCCAAAAATCCTTGGGTATAGTGATACGGATCAAGTTTTGAGAAAACATGTTGATGAAAATGACCGAAAAAGCTACCCCGTCAAAACGACGGGTCAGGTCAGACCCGTTTTTCATAAATGAATCCGGATTTTATTCCCTCATTGTCTTATCCACAAAGTTGGAATCAGTTAAAAAATTCAAACATTGGGTAACATAACAAGTACTCTAATTCATCAGAAGATATGGGCAATACAAACTGTTTGACAACCCAAATAACAAAATATTTGAAATACAAAATGAGACCGATCTTCACTGTAAAGTAGTGCATTTCATCCGCAAGTTTTATCCAGAGGCTGTTATTGTAGCCGGTCGAAGCCGGGCTTGGCGAACTGCAGGATACACGAGCAAAGAGAATCAACTCTTGGAAAAAAGGATACCAAAAAGGCCAGTCTGACATTATGATTATGAATTACCACAAAGATTATTCCGGATGTTGTATCGAATTCAAATCACCCACAAATAATTACAAAATATCGGACGCACAGAAAGAAATGAAAAATAGGAACAAAAATAATGGCTTCTGTTTTATGATCAGTAATGATTACGACCTTATAACCTAATATTTGAACACTTACATGATAGGTGTTAGAGTTCCTCGTAAATACTGTGAAAAAGCATTCCTTACAGATAAAACGTACACAAATCATCTCAAATGAATCCATCGTATTGAAAAATAATATAACAAAATATATGGGTGACTTAAAAGAAAGATTGCGTAGGCATCTGAAAAATTTTACCGCTTAGGAATTAAGAAAAGAAATTAATATTGTCCGGCAAAGGTTTAAAACAAGGGGACTAAAACGTGAAGAACTTATGATCATACTATCATACCCACAATTGTTTGAGCATGCATCTATTAAATACGAATCTGGTTAAGAGCCCGCTAAAATCCCACCAAAGGCAATATGTTGAAGACATAAAAGATTAAATCTGGAAAAAAGCCAAAAGTGAAACCTTTACAGGATTACAAAAAGCAAACTGACCATTTACCCTCGACGTTGTAAGAAGAAAACCAAATGAAATAAAAAGATTTATCACAAGAAATCCCAACAATAATATTGTAACTTCCGGGAGTAAAAAACAAAAACTACTTGAGGCTATATAATACCGATCATCACTAATAGTATTCTCCTCACAACCCGAAAAAGGCGCATTATATTAGACGACACTGATAAAGCTTATGTTGAAAAAACAGCTGGGGATATTATTAAAACACTAAAGAAAAATGGCATTGCAAAACTCCCCTCAAGTAATGCCAACGTTGATGTTAATGCTATAAAAAAGGAAAGAATTGTTATTTTGCACTTGATGATGGTGAAATTGTTGGGCCTTCATCCACCACAATAAAAGAGATACAGGATAGAATCCTATTATTTGTGGAGAATTATAGGAAACAAAATAAAAACTAAGAACTAGCAAACAGATGAGAGCTGAAGTGGAAAAGTTCAATTAGGCAGTAAAAAATACCGAATAAAAAATTCACACTAGTACATATTCAAATTTATAACGTTTGCCATCTATCGTAGAAATGCCAGTCTTACGATATTTAATCCCGTCACAAACCCTCTTTACAGTACCAACATCAATACCAAGTTTTTGTTGTACAGCATACATACCTTTAAAATAGATCTCATCTTTCGCATCAACACTAGTAGCCTTCACTTTTCTCCCATTAGCACGATTATTAACCACAAATGAATAGTCACGTTTCTTGGCTGATTTCTTGAGTTTTTCGGTTCAGCTACAACATGAAGATTACCCAAACAGTTATCCTCTCTCTTAACATTAATATGATCAATCACCTTACCATCAGGTATGATGCCATTGTAACACTCCCATGTAAATTGATGGACATGATATCTTTTCTGATTTTTGTCTCCATATTTTTTAACACTTTGCTGTTTAGCTCCAATATTTGGGGCTTGTTTAATAATATGAATAATCTGCCAATCCCTAAAAGCAGCATATAAATCATAAATTGGGTGAATCTGATAAACACACCCATCAATAACTGTTTGCAAATATGGCAATTAGCTTCTTTCCCTTGAAAATCAGCAACAGGACTATCTCTCGCTTCTTGCTGATTGGCATGGTCATTTTAGAGTAAAGAGGCAAACTCTTATGTAGAAAAATCACCCAAATGGTCCCAAGACCGCTGGAAATATACTCCAAATACCCCCCTATTTGAAGCATAAATACCCTCTCCCCAAACTACCTAAAAATGCTGACTCAGCAAAAACCCCTAGTAGTTGGAGTAATGGCAGGCGCTGCGTGTTTTGGCGCGCGAACAAAGACATTTTCTCAATGGGGAAAATCGTTCTGGCAGTTTTAGATTTACTACCAACAGCGACTAGTAGGTCAATCAGGGTAGCACGAAGAGCAGTGTCTGAAGACCCTGACAAACGCCCTTCACTAAAGGAACTCTTTGCAGTTCTCTGATTAATTGTTGTAATTAACATTGGCTATTTTTTCGAAATTCTTAGTCGTACGACCGTGGTACTGGGCAAACACTGAGCAACTGTATTTTTCGGTATTTTTTCTTACTTAATTTATCACAGCGAACCTCGTAAGGTACAAAAACCGGACGTTGTCTGAATTTATTCCTCAATTAATAAGTTTTTGCCGACTGTCCATGTCCATGTCCCTAACTACTTCCGCTTGAAATTCCCGAGGTGATGTGTGGATATTTTCTTCGATATTCTTGTTGTCGTGACACTGACAATGACTTAACTGGTTTGGGATCACAAGCAACACATGCTTTACCAAAATCAATTATAACGGGATTCCACTCACTTTTGCGCTGCTCCATCACATTGTTTGTCTTCAAATCATTGTGCAACATTCCTTCCGAGTGTACGTGCTCAAGAGCTTCGAAGATGTGTTTTAGAATTTTAAACCAAGTAGGCTTGCCAATTTTTTGTTTCTATACGGTGAGGCTTTTGTCCTTCCTTCCATGAAACTTTGTCACCAGTCTAATGGGCTGGCTCTTAGTTACCAAACTGAAGACAAGAGGGATACTACGATGATCTTCCAAGCGGTTGATTATTTTGGCCTCATGACTTCCTTTTTTCAGGGATTCCAGGCTAGGCGTTTTCTTTTTAAATTCCTTGACGGCCACCACGACACTCCTGTAATCGCGTTACCCCTCGCTTGGGCTGTAGACCGCACGTGGACAAAATTTGCCGGAAGACCCACCCAGTAACAACACGTCCAACGTCTCACTGACTGGCCAAAATAAAAGTAAAGGAGTTTATTGTCCCATTAAAATACTCCTTCAAAACACAGTGCGATGTATGTCCATCCATGTTCAACCCGACAACCACGCTAATGAGACAGAAAGACGAAAGAGTCTATACCATTTCTTCCGTTCTACAATGGCCAGGAGATAGTTCGGCTTCCGCCAAGAATAAGGACAGGACGAAGGTCTTCAAGCTATAAGCAGTGATTAAGTGTGGACAGCATTAATTCATGCTTGCACCCCAAAGCCGCCGGTATGTACTTAGTTAATTCAAAGTTTTACTAATTAAGGCCAAGAAACCTTACTCAGTATTTGAGTCGCACTTAATACCCCACACCCAGGAGAGCATTAACCCAATGTCAACAACTGTTTTGCAATTCATTTCAACATCAGGAAGTCCGATAAATCCAAATGGCAATGTGTTGGTTGAAATGCACAGATAGAGAAATTGTTATTAAAAGACCCATGTCAGTTTTTAAGATTTGTGTAGATTTGAAAGACCCTTTGTACCTGAGAGATACGTCAAAGCTATATTGGCGGACTTGCCAAATGCATTCATAAACAGAGCCACGGAAAAGAGACACTTTCGACCCCCCTTGTAGAAAAAAAAGGGAGCATAAAAGGTTAAAAAATGCTATGAAGGGGGGGGGGGGGGTAAAGAGGTGGCTAGAGCAAAAAGCCACAAAACGCGAGAGAAGCACTCTAGGCAGCTAAAGAGAAAAAAACATTACTTCGAACCTGGCGTGGAGTATACAAGCCAACAAATGCACTAATAACACAAACAGTGTGCTTGGATTCATAAGACGAACGGTGGATCCTAAAAATCCTGGGTTGTTTTCGAAACTTTATAAGAGCCTAGTACGTCTGATTCTCTAATACTGCTCTCCAGTTTGGTGTCCACACCTTAAGAAAGACTCAAACACGTTGGAGAAAGTACAACGTAGAGCATCCAAATGTGCCCTTGGAAATATTGGGCGAGACATGTCCCACGAGGAACGTCTAACGTTAAATGGCCAACACTTCAACAAAGAAGATTATTTTCGTCGCTTACCGAGTGTTATAAGACAATAAACAGACTTAATGGCTTAGATTCCTCAGCATTTTTTACGGTTGCACATGATTTTTGCTCCTTAAGAGCTAATCACCGTTTCAAACTTAAGTTTGCACCCGCAACTAAATTGCCGAGGCGGAAAATTTGAACACTTTTAAGAACAGACTAAGATGTCATCTTGCCAATTTTTCTAGCAAACACTAAGTTCTTCAAACATGTGATGTATTATACCCCTTATGGGTTTCTGATTATACTTAGTACTTTAAACAGTTGTAAATAATTAATGTTTTAATTTATTTTATTATCAGGAGATAAACTAGAAAGAAATAACCTCCTTTATCTCCTTTTCACTTCTCTTTCTATGGATTTGTGAATAAACAGTTATTATCATTATTATTATAACGAACCAAAGCAGCAACTCCAACCATGCAAATCGAAATGGTTGTTGGCCACAGAGAAGGGAGGGCAACCAGAGAGTTTGAAGTAATCTGGTGGCCCAATCTTTTCTCCAGAACTAGCCACGGAAAGTTAACCCTGAGATTCTATGTTGCTAAAGTAATGCTTTGATTTATTTAACATACGATAATTGAGTCGGTTGTGTTCTACAAACACATTTTTTTAAACCTAAGCTTGTTAATTAAGCCACAGAAGGAAAATTTTTGACGTCAATTTTATTGACAAAATCATTTATAAGAACTACATGTAATAGACATGTGAGTGTTGTAACTTTTCATTTGTCGCTTTACAATACGCATAGCTGGGTAACAAGCATCATTTGAAACCAACAAATACGGTGAAACCTCTATTAAGCAGACCCCCAATTAAGCGGACACCCTCTATCAAGCGAAAACTAAGCCGGGTCCCGCAATTAACGTCCTATATTTCCCTTTAAAACGAACCCCTATTCAGCAGGCACCTGTATTAAGCGGACATGGACACTAACATAAATTGTATTTGGCTAATTTCTATAGTTAAAAACTTCTATTAAGCGGGCACCGGACTGAATCGACAATAGTAGTATTGGATTACGTCCTTGAAATACGTACCGTAGTCGATGAATAATGATGGTAAATCAATACATTTAGCTGTCAGTAAACTGTAGATTAGACCGATACCCCGCCATATAATTGTCATCCGCGGTCACCGTTTATCTAAAAGTCTTGCACAAAGAACAGCACAGCTTCCTTAACATCCTTTAAAATGTGGAACTTTGTCACTGTACAGAGTAACCGTTGAATGTTGGTCGTTAACAATTGCGCAATTTTTACAACCTCTACTAAGCGGAGACTTGGGAATGTCCCGCAGGTGTCCGCTTAAGAGGTTGACTGTACTACTAATAAAAAGTTTTACTGGTGTAATTGTTTTTTTTGTCACACTGTAATGCTGAAAGTTGATCTCGGTAGCCAAGCAATAATTGTAACTTAAGTAAACTCGTTGCGAATTCCTGAAAGAAAACCAAAGCAAGTCTTCTCGCCTGATATCAGTTCACACTCCATACCTGCTGAATAGCCCTGTGTCGAAGAAAAATATAAAACACTCAACAATGAAGGTGATGATAATAATAACAACAATAATTATACTACTACATGAGAAATTTCTGCAATTTAATTGGCTTAGAGCAGTGGTATTTCAGCTTAATTTGAAATACCTACATGTGAAAATTACAAACCTATTGCGGGTAGTAGTATAAACAAATAATAGCATGATTTTGTACGTGGTATTTGGCATAAATTATTAAATACCACTCGTGATATTTCAAAATTGTCTTAAATTTCACTCGCCTGACGGCTCGTAAAATTATGTATAACCATTTTGAATTTTGAAATAACACTCGTGGTATTTATGCCAAATATCACTACTAATCATGCTGTTACCTATACTAATAACAATAATAATAAAATAAAATTATCTGTCTTTAGGTAACAACAGCCCATAAATGAACTGACTACCCAAGAGAAGCAGAACCAGTTCGTACAAAATAATGATAAAAATTAGGTTCTGTCATCAGATAACAACAGCCCATAAATGGACTGACTACCCAAGCATTAGTACAAAAATTATAATCTTCAATAATGTTTTCTTTAAATTGAAGTGACTAAAAAACAGAAAAACCTCAATGTATTTGGGAATGATTTGACTAAAAACAAACTTACCTCAGGTCTAATTTCACAATATGTAACTTAAGTCCGTTTCAGTCAGACCTCCACCTTAAACAAAAACAGGACAACAATAAGTGCTGTTATTTTCCTTTGGAATTGCTCCAGGTCATTGAGGTACTCAAGCCGCCTCACCACATGAAGGTACACACCAAGAGGTGGAAAAAAGGGGAGTTGCAGTTATGTCTTTCGATAACAACAATCCATAAATAGATTGACTACCCAAGAGAGAGATAACCAGTTAGTACAAACAAAATGATAATGATAAAATCTGGTTCTGTCATCAGATAACAACAACCCACAAATGAACTGGCTACCCAAGAGAAACAGAACCAGTTAGTACAAACTAATAACGATTTTAAAAAATTAGGTTCTGCAATCAGGTAACAGCAGTCCAATAAAAGATTGACTACCCAAGAGAAACAGAACCAGTTAGCACAAAATAATAATGATAAAAGTTAGGTGCTGTTATCAGATAACAACAGGCCATAAATGGACTGACTACCGAAGAGAAACAGAACTGACTCTAAATAATATCAAACGGTCTGCTTTCACACAACCTACCCAAGGATTCAAGCGGAACCCCAATTAAGAATCTGCAGCATCAAATTTTTTCTGTGTAAATCCATGTCACGGGACTGCTACTGAAAAATGTAAATGGACATGAGACCATCACGGATAATATCCCACGCAGCCATCACCACCCCTATACTACCACTTCCAAAACCAATCATCTTTGAATTGACTGGTACCTGAGATGGCATGCCAAAATGCTGAATGCTGTAACAATTTCGCCGAAAGCTGGTTTTGAGGGCCTCGTGACTGGGGTATATTTCCAAGGGCAATTCTAAGGACTGTTTTACTGAGGCAAGGGCCAGAGGGGGAACAACAGACATCATCCCATCATCAAAATACATTTCTATGTTAGCTAGACGTATGAAAATCAATCTCCAGAGGTTTGGCATGTACACAGGAAATAAAACTTGATCCAGGTCATCGATGTTTCTCAGTTCCTTTACACTTTCTTTTAACTGCTGCTGTTGGAATGCCTTGTCATCAAAGCTCATCCAGTCATCCAGTCATGGAATTCAGTCGGAAAGTAAACAGTGGAATTAATGCCATTTTCTCTAGCCTCTTTTAAAAACTTGCCGATACAAATGTCAATGACAAAACCATCAACATATCACTATCAACATATCGCTTCTCAACAAGATCTAAAAATGATGTACCATCTAATCTTTTTTTACCATGCTTTAGTATTGATCAAGTAGTTGAGTGACGCCAAAGGGCATTTTGCAACCGCACAAGATCTCCTGGCGAATATTTCATCTGAGATAGCCAATTAGCTTCAACAGATAACTTGCAATACATGTCTGCTATTCCACAAAATCGTGTCAAGACAGTCACGGCGTTTTCAGAAAACTGACCACCACCTTGAAAGTCAATGGCTCTGGGATTCTTACCAGCCTTCGCTGGCCAAGAACTGAGCCTTGAGGAACACCACAAGAGACAGGTTGGGGTTCAGACTCAGTTTGCCCCAAGAAAATATACTGATATCTGTTGGTAAACAACCTATCTTTGGTTATGTTGTAGGTCAATTTGTTCCTTAGGTAAATTTGTTTCAAACAAGGTTAATTTGATCTCAACCTAGGTCAGTTTGTTGATGTCTGTCTGTCTGTTTTTTTGGCTGTGTTGAGATGTCTGGCACCTGAAATTTTTTTTAAAATACAGTCAAACCTCCCGTAAGCAACCATCCAAAATGTCAAGCCTAGGCGGTCGCTTATGGGGGGTGGTCGCTTACGAGAGCTTCCGTTAAACTTTTGACTGTTCTTGAGAGAACACTGATTGAATCAGGAAATCAGTTCTAATTTTCTGTAATTAAGACATTTAAGGTCTCTCTTTTAAGACAGATATAGTGCAGTTTGTGCATTTTTTCTTTAACTTTACTCCCCAAGGCAAATGGTCATTTTTCGTAATTAAAAAATATAAACAGGATATTTATGTATAATACACCATTTGAAAGGTGTTGATATGTAAATTCCATAAAACTCTTAAACAAAGAAGAAAAAAGATACAGTTTTAAGAGAAATTAGTCTGATCGTCAAAAAGGAAAAGATTAAAAATGTTGTTTATCTCCGTTTATAGTAGGTATGTACCCCAAAACTATATTTTGTTCTTCAGCTCTCAGTGAAGTGGTTCATTTCAGTTATGTTGTATGTCACAGATGTATCAGAAAAAAAGTTTCAAAAGTTCTAGGGGTGGTCAATCAAGTCTCAAATATGGGGGAGGTGCAATTTTATGCCTTTAAAATGCAGATCTACCCAAGACAATTTTTGTGCCAAAAATTCAAATTAAGGTGACTCGACCCAGTTTTTTTGGGGGGGTACCATCCTACTTTGAAGCTCTCTGGTATCCCCACCTTTACTTTTATCGTAAGTCTAACACATAGAATGGATAACATATAGATCAATCTACAATATAACATAAAATTTTTGGCGATCGGAGTAAATGTCACGTGGTTATAATGCCACGCCCCTTTGAGGTCTGAGTCGAAAATCTGCTGTTGCCGGCTTTTTTTCGTGAAAATCTCTCGGCTACACATAGTGCGCATTAGTGCCTTGCGCTTAACAGAGTTTCACCGAAATCGCAAAGACCCAATTCGAGAAATTCAGCGGTTTCCAAATTTAGGTCATAATTTATGCGAAAATGATAAGCAAACTTTACACGGATTATATCTAATAAACTATGAGATTCATCTCTTTATTTTGGGCATCCTTATAACAGATGGGTCCTTGCAAGTCAGCAAAACAATTTAGGGCCTTGTAAATGCGCGCGATTTCGAGCAAAGCAAACATATAGAAATTATAGTTTTCGCTATTTGTTGACGTTTGTCAGCGTTTAAGGTGATTCCCTAGTTTTGCACTGCGCATCTCTTACTGCGCATAAGAAGATGGCCTCCGTAAAAAAGAGCATGTGAAGTAATATTATTAAAATGAAGTTGACTGAAGAGAAACGCTATTGGAATTTTTGCTTGCTGTTGTTTCTAGCCAAGGTGAGACACAATATGTTGGGAATGTGCATAACGTAAGCAGTACGCGTGTTGCTGAGTTCGACCTCCTCTCGGAGAACCTCGATAGTGGATGTTTAACTTGTGCTTACTCACTTTGATTTTCATTTAAACACTTTCTTTATCACATTGTGTCCTAAATGTGATATCTCGATATAAATTCTGTAAAAACGGATTTTTTAATACTTTCTTCCCCCTTTCACATACATTCTATTTTGAAACTCGCCCCAGTCCTCTCTCAAAAACCGGAGAAAATGCGTTTGGTGCGCACTTTCTGCAGCTCTACCACAAAAACGAGTACGGTGACCCCCATTTTTTATTTCATGATTTTAATAAGGACAGTGCTTCCTTTCGATGAGAAAAAAATTGGCGCAAATCTATGTTCAGTTTTTTGGCAATTTTACTAAATTGTACGGATTGAGCCATCACGGGTCGAAAAGCGCGCGTCCAATTTAATTCTACTTTGGAGCGTAAAGTAAAAACAAGGGCATTAAAAGGCATTTTTCTGGTACGTAAGTGGATAAACAATACATTAAAGTCAAATTCTGTATGATGTCACATGCATCATCGAAAAAATCTCTCCTTTTTGTCTAGTTTTGCGCTGCCCGCGGTTTTTGTAAAAGGGTCCTAAATAGCCGTATTTGTCAGCATTGTGACGTCAAAACGAGCACGGTGACCCCCACTTTTTATTACTTTTTTATCATCTTCTTGACTTGTTACATCAGTGTACCAAGTTTTAGCTAGAATCTATGTTAGGTTCTTTTACTATGGAATCACCTTAAGAGTCAATCTCACGAAAAAAGCATCCTCTTAAAAATTCGTAGTTTTTCTTCCTTCAAATTTTTTCAGCGCCATAATTGATTAACTAACTACCTGGACTCTGAATTTCATGGTCATTGAAAAACTGTGACATCTTCTATAAGCTCAAACTTGAGTAAACATTGAAGATTTTTAGCGTTTTGGCTGAGTTTGTGCTTTGGGAGTTGTCTATTGTTTCTAGTCTGTCATTATACAGCATTCTTGTTCAGCACGCGTGCAATGACCGCGCTTGGCTGACTTCCGAATATGATAATTTTGGTACAGTGAGACAGGCCATCGCGTGATACATAGAGGTTTAACTCACAATTTTTAATCAATTAAGCAGAGACCAGCCTTTACAAAGGATGTGACAGTCTTAACCAAGGAATTCAATCAGTTTTTTGCTAAAGTCGGCTTAAATGCCGCTGACGCAGTACAGCGCCTGAGGGAAGAACATAACATCATAGTCCGAGATTTTTCATCCGAAACTGGCATAGATACTACCTCTATGGAATTATTCAATTTAAGGACAGTGTCACTTGAAGAGGTTCGCCGAATTGTAACATCTCTCCCAATGAATAAATCTCCGGGACCGGATAAGATCAGCGCTCGTGTACTAAAAGACTGTCTCCCTGTCATACTGGGCCCTCTTACTGACATCATCAATTGTTCTATCCTTACTAACACATTTCCTGACAACTGGAAAGAGGCTGAGGTGATTCCGATTCTTAAAGACGGTGACCATGAAAAAGCTGCCAACAACAGGCCGTTATCTCTGCTAGCCGTAGCTTCAAAGGTCCTCGAAAGGATTGTTTTGAATCAGTTCAGCGCCTATCTCACGAAAAACAATCGCCTTACCTCACACCAAAGCGGCAATAAAAAAGCTCATTCTACAGAGACCTTAAACATCCTGCTCACGGATAAGATACTCGAAGCAATGGATAAAAAGCAGATAACAGCACTAGTACTATTAGATCTATCCAAAGCCTTCGACAGTATAGACCATGCAAGGTTGCTCCACAAACTCTCCATCTTAGGAGCCTCACCCTCTACTGTCAAATGGTTCAAGAGCTATTTAACTGGTCGCAGGCAATACGTGAGAATTGGCTCCACCTACTCTGACACTCTACCTATAACTCACGGAGTTCCTCAAGGCGCAATTCTATCACCATTGTTGTTCTGCATTTATCTCAACGATTTACCCACGTCACCGACGTTTTGCAACCTAGAATCGTATGTGGATGACTCAAAGCTATTCATGTCATTTCCTCTCGTTGAGGTTGATGCTGCCATTGAAAAGCTCGAACAAGACCTTCACAGTGTAGCTCAATGGTGCTGTGAGAACCATCTACTTATCAATCCCGATAAAACTAAACTCCTTTTCCTCGGTACCAGACAGATGTTAAGCAGGTTACCAGAAGACCCTAGAGTGGTATTCTTAGGTAAAACACTGAAGCCAACAGACTCTGCCAAGGACTTGGGAGTCTTTCTTGACCCCCATCTGACCTACGATCACCATATTTCATGTGTAGTGTCATCTTGTTTCGCAAAGCTCTGCCAAATAAATAGAGTCAAAAGGAGCTTCGACAAGGAAACACTAGAGTTGTTAATAACATCATTAGTTTTTAGCAAGATGCTTTACTGCTCATCTGTATGGTCTAATACTACACTCCAGAATATAAACAGATTACAATCTATTCAGAATTTTGCCAGCAAGATCGTAACAAACTCTAGGAAGTTTGACCACGTAACACCTTTGCTTCGAGAGCTAAACTGGCTTCCTGTTAAAGAACAATTATTCTATAGAGACTCCGTTTTGACCTTTAAATGTCAGAACGATCTTGCGCCTCAATACTTAACGAGCAAGTTTACCAAGCGCTCAAATATACATACTCGTAACACTCGTACACGGAACTCTTTGCAGATTCCGCTATACAGAACGGCTATAGGCCAGCGCACATTTTCCTATAGAGGGGCCTACATATGGAATAACTTGCATAATGAACTTAGGCAAAGTGCCTCATTGGCATCTTTCAAACGCACCCTGAAAGACACACTATTGAGGCAGACATTTCCTTCATAAGCTTTAAATTTTAGTAAAATACCAGCATAAATTGTGATTTCGAGTTTTTATTGTCATTTTTGCTTTTATAAATTGGAAATAGTTTGTAAATAGTTCCTGAAAAACCTCACGAGGATGTTACTATTAAAGTTATTTATTTATTTATTTATTCTCGTGCTTCTTGTGCCTTTGCAAAAAAAATCAAGAAGTGCTACACACTAAATCTACTTACTATTAAAAAAATTATCATTTTTTCATAGGTTTAATGCAAGCCAATAATTAATCCAACTCGTAAAGGGAATCCCTTCTATTTTCTTATACTAAATTATCATATCTCGGTGAGCATTCGGAAGTCAGCCAAGCGTGGTCATTGCACGCGTGCTGAACAAGAATGCTGTATAATGACAGACTAGAAACAATAGACAACTCCCAAAGCACAAACTCAGCCAAAACGCTACAAATCTTCAATGTTTACTCAAGTTTGGGCTTATAGAAGATAATGTCACAGTTTTTCAATGACCATGAAATTCAGAGTCCGGGTAGTTAGTTAATCAATTGTGGCGCTGAAAAAATTTGAAGGAAAAAAAACTACGAATTTTTAAGAAAATGCTTTTTTCGTGAGATTGACTCTTAAACGCTGACAAATGTCAACAAATAGCGAAAACTATAATTTCTATATGTTTGCTTTGCTCGAAATCGCGCGCATTTACAAGGCCCTAAAGCGTTTTGCTAACTTGCAAGGACCCATCTGTTATAAGGCTGCCCAAAATACAGAGATGAATCTCATAGTTTATTAGATATAATCCGTGTAAAGTTTGCTTATCATTTTTGCATAAATTATGACCTAAATTTGGAAACCGCTGAATTTCTCGAATTGGGTCTTTGCGATTTTGGTGAAACTCTGTTCAGCGCAAGGCACTAATGCGCACTATGTGTAGCCGAGAGATTTTCACGAAAAAAAGCCGGCAACAGCAGATTTTCGACTCAGACCTCAAAGGGGCGTGGCATTATAACCACGTGACATTTACTCCGATCGCCAAAAATTTTATGTTATATTGTAGATTGATCTATATGTTATCCATTCTATGTGTTAGACTTACGATAAAAGTAAAGGTGGGGATACCAGAGAGCTTCAAAGTAGGATGGTACCCCCTAAAAAAAACTGGGTCGAGTCACCTTAATTGGGCAAATATTGACCAAGTTATTACCTTGTGTGCCAGTTGGCATTCTTGGGGGTTAAAGAGTTAAATGTTTTGTTCGTGTGAAGAGTCAATTTCGAGAAAAATCTGGTACTTCCCGTTGAGAAATTTAATTCTGTCTCTTGTACTACCCAGGAATGCAATAATGTTACACCACCTTATTATCCAATTTCTGCTCTATTGTCTGTCAAGTGGTTGCTTATGGGAGGTTAAAAACAAAAGAAAATGTCAAACTTTGAGCTCTAAAAGTGGTCGCTGAAGAGAGGTGGTCACTTAGAAGAGTTAGTCGCAAGTGGAGGTTTGACTGTACTTTGTATCCGGTTAGCCTGAATAGCACAAAGGTTGGCCTGTTTTTGGTTAGTTCTCAATAATTGGAATGGTGACAAGATAAATGCATGGTTATAAATGGAAAATTTTCTGAATGCTGGACACAAAGTTTTTTTGTTTCTTTGTTTTTTCTGTCTACTTCTCTTTTTTCTTTTTTTGGGTTTCTGACTACATAGCGTTCTAATACTAACTGCTAAAAATACTATGAAACCATGTGGTGAACGATAATAGTTTTTAATTATGAGCACATTAACTTTACAGATTTTAAATCCGTTACACAATATCCCTACAAAATGGATTCACAATTCAGCTAATTCAAATTTAATTTACTTCCTCCTTTAAATGTTCTAACTTGAATTTACTTGATTGCATCTCATTACATATTTTTACCATCATATGTTTATTGACTGATAGCCTTTTTACAAGCAGATGAAAAGGTAATTGTATTATTATAGTCAAACTGTACACTTGTTTCAGTACACTTGTTGAGCCGGTTTGTAGAAATGTAGGTGGAGATTACTCCAAATTTGGTGGCAACTTTTGAATAACTTTCCTGAACTTCAATGACTTTGCCAAGAAGAACGTCTGGATGCAATGGGGAGGTTTTATCGACTTTGTCAATTTTTATTGCAACAAAGTCACCAATTTTAAATTATTGACTCTGCCTCTGGATTCTTTCATTTTCTTGTTGTATTTTTGTTGTTGCCCAGTGATGTACTCTTCTGTAGCTTTCCTTTTGTGTGGGTTTTCAGGTGAAGTTCCTGGATGATCTGCAGCAGAAGATCCCATTGTACTCTTTCCAGAACCATTTGGATTATTAGTTGACTCAGATATTTCATTGAACTCTGTGGCTGTTCCCGAATTTGTATCTACTTCACATTCTTCTTCATGAAGTTGAACCTGATTTTTTCTGTGCAGGGGAATCTCTTTCCAGGGAAGCATTCCAAATACAACCTCGTATGGTACTTTATTTATCATTCTATGTAATGAGATGTTCTTCTTGTATGCTGCTTCACTAAGGACTTTGCACCATTTGTTTAAATTCTGATCACGTTCTTTGAGTATGTTGGTGATGTTCTCCTTGACTGTTAAGTTGTTTCGTTCAACAAGGCCTTGTGTTGTTGGGGTTCAGGGTGCCCCAAAAGCCTGTTTGATGTTGTGCTCTTCACACAGTTCAGTCATTGTTTTGCTTTTAAATTCCCTCCCATTATCAGAGTGAAGTTTCGAAGGGAAGCCAAACATCCAAAATAAATTTTCAAGTGTTGTTGCAACTTCATTAGTCTCTTTACTCTTTAGAGGAAACAGCCATGAATATTTACTGAAGTGGTCTATCACATGGAGAACCCAGTTATGTTTGGAATTACATTCACATGGAAGATTGCAAAAGTCAATGAGGTCTATCTCCACATTTTCCAGAAATTTTCCTGTTGTTATGGGGTTTGTTATTGCATTCTTGGTGTGGTTTGTCACACTTTTTTGTTGCTGGTGTAGCTTACAAAGTGAAAAAAACAATGTTATTACTTCTTGAGAAATTCCAAAGTAGAAGGTTCTTAATATGTGTCTCTCTGTTTTATCTCTTCCTCTATGTGCTATGGCCGAGTGAGCTTCACACAGTACACCATGAACCTCTCTCTTTGGCACTACACATTTGTTATCTGAGGTGATAATCTTTCCTCCATTTTGACAAAACCCAGTTGTTCCTTGTAATTTTCTGCTTGGTTAGCTTCCCTAGGTTAAGACTCTTTCGCTCCTCAGGATTTGTTTGCAGCCATGTTTTTGTTTCATCAAAAAAACAATCTTCAATAAACAACGTGGTTTTGCTTGACTTTGCCCTCTTTCATTCTTTTAGTTCCTCTAATTTGCTATAAAACAGGGCAGATTCTACACAGCCTTTAGGCACATTGGAAGCTGCCATGTTTGACTAACTGAGGAGCACTGGGTTCTACTATTGATTTGCATAATATGAGTAAATGTATGAGGTACCTGTAGAATATGTTTATCAAAAGTTGGTTGAGTTTGTATGCAAATCATCGTGGCTCAGTGGATAGGACATCAGGACGTGAATCCAGTGAACATCCAGAGGTCTTCGGTTCACTACACGAGGTAAGCAAAGATAAAAAAAACGGCTAGCTTGTAGTAAGGGGTAGAGATAGGATGGATAGGGTAGGGTCGTGTAGAAAATGGCGTATTACAGTAAATAAGAAAACGTAAACTAAACTGAAATGAAGACGTTTCAGCTCCACTTTCTGTAGGTGTTTTGTTTATATATCTGAATTTTAGCGCTAAATAAGATATAGGAAGCCGTTTCTCGCGTTGCTTGGTGATTGCTTCTCTTATTCCTAGTTCTCTTTTAATAGACGGTCTGAAAACCGGGCTCAAGTTACTGAACGGGCAGGCCAAGGCAAGCCTATTGTGCCTATTGTAGTATTCGCTCATTAGGAAACCTATACCGAATTAGTATACAGGAAGACCCTTATTAGTATGGAGGAAGGCACTTTTTCCCTAGGTTATAACAACGGGTGACGTCATAGACTAGACCTAGCTAGACCTTGCTAGAGACCAACGGGGCTTAATTTTGCTGAAGCATGACTGCTCTGGTAGATCCACCACAGCACAAATCCTGACACTAAGAAGAAGCCAGAAATTTGCCAGCAGTAATTACATTCATCGACTTCAGAAAAGCCTTCGACTCTATCAACAGGAGAAAGACGATTCAGATTCTCAAGGCCTATGGCCTCCCCACAAGGTTGGTGGATGCCATTGGTAAAACTTACGAGGAAACACGGGTTAATGTCCTCTCCCCTGATGGGGAAACTAAATTCTTCAAAATCACCACAGATAAGACGTGCCACAAGGAGACACACTAGCCCTTACTTGTTCATAATAGTTCCGACTATGTACTACAAGAGGCTATTGAGGGTAATGAGGAGAGTCTCGGACTAGCAATCAAGCCTAGACAAGGACGTATAGTTAAAGCTGAGAAAGTCACCGATCTAAACGTTGCAGACGACATTGCTCTTTTTAGTGATCAGTTCCAACTAGTCCAGGACCTCCTCAGAAATGTTGAAGAAGCGTCGGCTCAGGTTGGTCTTCTACCAAATGCAAAGAAGACAAAATACATGTTCTTTAACCATCATGTTGATCCTGGGCTCAAAACACGAGACGACAAAGTACAGTTGTAATTGAACCTGTTGAGAACTTGAAGTATCTGGTTTCATGGATCAGTGACTCAGAGCATGACTTCAAAGTCAGAAAGGCTCCAGCTTGGATAGCTTGAAACAAAATGAGAAAAGAGTGGACCTCAAAGCTGCCATGAGCAACAAAGGTCAGACTGTTTAGAGCAACTGTGGAGTCTGTCTTACTCTATGGAAGTGAAACGTGGACCGTGACGAAGAAG
Source organism: Porites rus (assembly GCA_964035705.1). Lineage (NCBI taxonomy): Eukaryota > Metazoa > Cnidaria > Anthozoa > Scleractinia > Poritidae > Porites > Porites rus. Next base: position 27,354,208 of record OZ038002.1, on the reverse strand, counting down.
CTGGAGGAAAGTGTCATTGGATGTTACACCAGAATGATGTGAATGGCCCTGAATGTGCACTGGCAACAACATATGAACAACGAGGAGCTGTACGGGAGTCTTCCAAGAATCAGTGAAACAATCCGTGCGAGAAGATTAAGATTACCTGGCCATTGTGGACGCCACATTGAAGAGACTGCTTCAAAAGTGCTGCTTGGGAACCCCAACAAAGTCATCCAAATCGAGGTAGGCCAAGAACTACATACATTGACACTATCAAGGCTGATACTGGACTGTACAATACCAAAGAGATGAGTGGCAATGCTCAATCAAGTCGTGTGGAAAGATTTTATTAGGATGGCTCTGGATAATTCCCGGCTTAAGTTGGTACTAAGTAAGTAAATACATCAGGGACAATTTCTGCAGGAAGAGAAGCATTGAATATAATTTATAGAGGTGCAGATAAAACATGTTTGGTAGCTTTTAAAATTGCAACTCGTATGCTGTAAGGCCCAGCAGACTGATTAGCATTTAGCCCAATAATTTCATTTTCAATTTCAACTGTTGCTGAGGGAAATAGAAACTACCTTAGGATGGAGCTGTGAGATACTGAAGGGCGGGGGGGTATTTACACTAGGAACATTCTTTGTCAAATTGTTTCCAATATTAGCAAATAAATTGCTAAAAACATCAGTTATTGACTTTGGATCATTTATTTCAACATCCTCAACAAGTAATTTAGTGGGAGTAGAGCAAGATCTGGATTTAAGATTAACAAGTTGTCTTATCCCCTTCCAGACTTTCTTAGAATCAGACATGTTTACATGGAAATAATTATTATAATAATTGTTTTTACTTACTTTTAATAAGTGATTAATTTTATTTCTACAAAGTTTGAATTAAGTGTAATAAAATGCAGATTTAGTTGAAATATACTTCTTGAAAAGTTTATTTTTTATGTTGATTGAGACCCTTAAAGCGGTGGTTATCCATGGCTTAGATTTCATTCTTAATTCACGTTTAGAGAGTTGTATTCTAGTGTAAAAGGAATCAAACAGTACATTAGAATCAGGATTGGCATTGGCATGCAATACACCTTGCCAATCAACTGACTGGATATCTTGAATTAGAGCAGACTCATCAAAATTAGAATAATCTCTTTGTAGATCTTTAGATTTTTAGGTAAAGAAGTGAATGTTTTAATAATAAGGAAATCAGGTAGATGATCAGTAAGATCATAAACAATATTCCCACTTAAGGTGACATGTTCCAAAGAATTGAAGAAAATGTTAGCAATTAGAGTTTGTGAGTGGTCAGTAATTCGAGTAGGTTGTAAAATATGAGGTTGAAAGCTGAAGGACCCCAAAGTATTTAAAAAAATTTTCTGTACCTAGGTGAGAATCCAGTTTAAGAAGGTCAAGGTTAAAATCTCCTAGGATGATGCTGAATTTATTCTCCCAATCAAACTTTTCAATAGTGGAGTTAAAAATATCCATTAAGTTTTGCATATTATGATGTGGATGCCAGTAAATCACACTATACAGATCATGATACGTTGAGATCCATTTTGCATTTCTACCCATAGAGCCTCAAAGTCATTTGTCGATAAAGTAAGATCAAGGCTGGTTGTAAATAAATGATCCTCGTTAATATGAAAACCAACTCCTCCAGCATTTGAAAGACTGGGTTGAAAAGTGAATGAATAACCTGACATTTCCATATTGGGTAAAAAACTTTGGTCAATTTTAAGCTTAAGCTCAGTGAGACCACTATTAAGAAAGGCAAATATAACTCAGACAGCATATGTTGCAAATTACCAGTTGGCTGACAAGCTCCTAATATTGCAGTGCAAAGCAGAAAAGCATTTGTCAGAAAAATATTCAGTTATATAATGATTATTGTGAATTTCATGAGAATTATAATAGTGAAAACTCATATCATAGCTTAAGTGGAGATCAACATCAGAGCTAGCAACATCGTCTACACTAGTAGGGGGGAGGTAATCTCAAGAAATGGCAAAGAGGCAAAGTCAATTTCCTACTGAATGTCAACATTATTGTTTCTGCACCTAAGGCAATTCATGACTATGGTGGTATCATTACTTGAGCGCAGGACATTTCTTTCCTTATTTTGTGTAAGGCTTTAGTATTGGTGATCTGGATTACCTTGCTACCTTCATGTTAAACCTTCCTCATGAAGACCTTACCCCCATTGGTCCACAAGAATTTGAAGCCTTTGTCTTTCTTGACTTTAAGACAATCCTTTAAGAGTTCCTCATTGCTTTGGGTAAGACTAAGCACTGAACAGTGAAAAGGGATAGGTTACAATGAGGGACAAAAGTGTTGAGACCCTTCTGTAAAATGGCTCCCTTTTGCAAAGTGGACATACCTTTTCCCTTCCCCTGTCAACCCGCACCCCTTCCCCCCAAAATCAATGTTGTATTTTGGACCCTCAAGTCTTTCTTTTACCTCAGATAACATTGATTCGGGGGGTGAGGGGATTTACGGCATTTAAAAGGAATGAAATAATAAATGAATTAAATGTTTGATAAAAGCACCAGTTTTAAACTTTTGTCCCTGATTGTAGCAATAAGGGTAAAATTTCCACTAGTAACCGATAGGATGCAGTACTGATAAGGGTTAAGCACAGATTGCAAAGTGTAAAGCAATAATTTTAAGACTATGGTGAATTAAGGTTTCAGCATTTGCTCAATTATGGTTAGCATAATTATATTTTTAGGTTAAGGTTCCCACATTAACAATGTACCGTATTGTCGTACCTTTTGTGTTTTTAAGGTTAACTCTGTCTTGCTTGGAGCCATAATCTTGTGTGGAAGTTCCCCTCTCAAGTATCTCACTCACACACTGCAATGAAAAATGTTGCAATAATCAATTATCATGAAATTATTATCCTTTTAAAAACAGTTATATTTACAGTCACAGTTTCAGTACATGTAGCTAACTTACAAAACATCTTACAATATACTGCCTAAGTTAATATCCTTTCTTAAAATAACTAAATAGTCATGGCAGGCCCACTTCCCGTTCACCTGAAAAAATAATAATTTAAACGTTATTTGGAGTTTTGATTAAGAGTTTAAAAAGGCTTACCACTATTCTCTCGTCAAAGAATGTAACATAACTCAAAATCACTTTATTTGCAGCTCCAAGGCTTTCTTTGTAATACTGATTTTTCGACAACTTTTTTAAAGTTTCTAAGAACTGCCCTTTCTGTAGATCCTGAGAATCATTTATAATGAAATAATATTTCATAATTGTCAGTTTAGATGATTGTATCTATGGTTTAAAGACAGCAGCACTAAAACACGGAGTCCGCATCAGGAGACGGAATCACGGAAATGGAAACAGAATATGAAATCTGTGAAAGAAGGTTCCAAGGAATGACAATAACATAAATAAACAGATAAAAAAGACATAAATGAATAAATTACCAGGACAGAGGAGACTGTGTATGACTAGAGTTACAGTCGATTCCAAATTACTCGTAAAATTACGTTCATTGGCCTTGCAGTGCAATAACCCACACTACTGCAACCTTATCAAGACACAATAACAAGAATATATTTAAGGGAACTGCCAAGAAAACTAAAACAAATTCTCTTTGGATTGTACTAAATTATGTAATGTGAAATTCTTTTTAAATTTTCTATCATTGATATTTGATTCCATATTGAGGCCCCATTAGGGGGGGTCTTAATATCCCGTATCCCTGTAATTTTTGGACCAAATATCCCGTATCCTATAAATTCCGGTCACAAATATCCCGGAAATTGAAGTATCGGCCATTCTTCATATGTTACTTGCTACGATATATTTTATAATATTCGTTCACTGGCATTAAAATGTAAACTGGAAAAGTATGGTTTTCAAGGAGCTTATTGTGACAGTTGTTTAAACTGCTGTCATTCAAAATATGGTAGATATCAAGTGGAAAGTTAACAAATGTTGCCACCGAAATCACTTTTGTATACCAGTTAATATAATTAGCTTACCTGATGCCCTTAATTTCTAATCATCGCCTGATACCAAAGTCCTTTCTTATTTTGTTCCTTTATTAGTTAGTTGCCGTCCTGAGCATTTGGTTAATTCATGTGTTCTGTGCAGTCCAGTCGGTTGTTATTCAAACAATGTCAACAGATCAACAATTTACTTTCAAATCAGCAAAATCATGTCGGTAGTGACAACAATAAAACTGAATAGGACTTACCGATCAGCTCATGTTTTTCCTGGAGAAGAGGTCTGGCAACTTCGAACTGATCCTGACTATCAATAATGCAAATATCCCTCCCTTTGGAAACTCGGCCTCGGGCACATTTTGCTTGTACTGAAGTTTTATTTTGAAGTCAAAAATTCCGAGCTCCTTCGTTCGCTCCACAAGGCCGGATGACACTTTTAAACGTTCAACAAGTTTATCCTCTTGTTGCTCTTCGGTGGCACTGCCTTGATCGAGTGCTGGCGGGCTATTTTTAGTACTTCATGTTACCCCCACAGAGTGCCCATGATGAACCGATGACTGGTCAAACGGTTTGTTTTACACTTATATATTTTTCATTTATATCTAATCATCAACAAAAATACAGAAAAGAGCATGTATTTAGTAATCCAAGAACGTTTCTCATCAAACATCTGATATGTTACAATTTTTGGCGAATATCCCGTATCCTTGAAACTACTTCTCAATATCCCATATCCCAATAACTTTTTCCTCAAATATCCCGTATCCCGGTAATTTTTTCCGTGAATATCCCGAATCCCGAAAACCCCTAATAGGGCCTCCATATTCCGTAGTCAGTTTCTGTTTCCATTTCCAGATCTGTGATTCCTTTTCCGTTTCCAGATTCTGTGTTTTAGTGCTGGTTGACCAAGTTTGCATCTTTGTAAGGGCATCCTAACAATATTTCCAGACAAAGCTTGGAAAGTGACTCCACATACAAATCAAGAGCAAACTGTAGATACTGCAGTACATTCTAAGTTGAAAAAAATTCATTCTTAATAAAATGTATCCTAGTTACAACTAAAAGACTGTGCATCCAGGTTTGTATTCAGCTCTTGCTTCTGTCCACTGCTAGAAAAATCACCTTGATGTTTGACTTCTACAGTTTTAAACATTATATTCTTTTAGCTAATTGCAAACAAACAGCTCAAGACACTTTGAAAACAATTTTGAGAAACAGAAAAGCTACAATTTTTAACAGAAAAGAGCCAATGAAAATTCAAAGATAAATATTGTAATATAGAAGAACCGCCACAAAGGCTTAAAAAGTGAACGGTTTATTCATGGCTGCCTAACACTCAGTAAAAACACTCTTTGCGTGTGCTCTTAATCTTAATCAACCCGGATGCAAGTCCTACATGTAAGTAAATTATGGTAAACTGCTGTGCACTACAAATATTTTGCATTGCCTTAACATTTAGTACCTGAAAACGATGCAACTTGTATGTTTTGCCTCTCTATCGCTGTTTCCTATCTTTTCTGTTCTCTAACCATTACTTTTGGAAACTGGCCCATCAATTTCAGGACCAAAATCAGACAATGCCTCATCTAACTGGTCTAGGCTTCCAACGTAATAAGCAAATAACCCCAATGAGCCCAGAATTCGCTCACAATTTCTCATTTCACAATGGAGAGAGCAAACATTGATGCTACTCAATTCTTCCTCAAGAAGGAAGTTTAGATCATCTTGAAGGTCTGAACACCCAAAATAATAAAATAATAAAGTATAATAAGAATGAATCAAGAGCTTAAACAAATTTATAACTACTGTGCTCTAAATAAGTTATTCATTAACACTGCAAAGACCAACTATATGTTAGTCTCATCATCTAGATGCCACCCAAAGATAAATATTACTGGTATTGAACAGAAAGATTACATTAAGTATTTGGGAGTTGATTTAGATAAACCTCTCAATTGGCAACTACATATACAACATGTAAATAATAACTTAGCTAAAAATTTAGGAATGCTTTCAAAACTAAGACATTACATAGATCTGAATATACTGAAACAAATTTATTATGCTTTAATATATCCCTATTTGAGTTATGGTTCCTTGGGGATATGCCAGCAAAACCAGACTAGATTGTCTTCGTATTAAGCATAACAAATGTCTCCACCTCATCTTCTTTGCACATCCTAGAGAGTCTAAGGCTTACTGTACTTTGTGAAATGAAACGAAACCAAAATGAAATGAAACCAAACCAACTATAGTTTGCGAAATGAAACGAGACTGCTAAATCGAATCAAAAGATAACGAAAACAAAACAAACCAAAAATGTTACTAGCGCGATAGTTACGGCAGTTAAATAAGCATACTGGTAATAACTACTGCGGTCTTCTTCATAGAGCGCTGAAAGTCGCTAAATACTTGGAAAATACTTCAAAGTCTCATACCCACAATTTTCGATCTTATAAGAGAATCCCAGCCAGAGAGAATCCTGTGAAGAGAATAAACATCATGACCAACAACTTTGACCACCAAAGAAAACTCCCGGCACTAAATGTCAACCTGTGGCCTCTTGACCTTCACCACAATCAAATACAAAAAAATCACCCGACCTTTGTTATGTATTTAAATTTTAGAAACTTAATGTCCATGGAGTGCAAAAAAATATATTATAAATAAAAACTGCAATCAAACAAGAAAATCAGATAAGTATAGTGCACCATCTTGCTTTACATTTTTAAACAGGTAAATCACCAAAAGAAAAATTATATTGGCGTGACATTTCTGGTTGAAGAAGAAGATAAGGGACGGACCATTATGGGGGGAGGGGAGTTTTCAAGCTACATGAGTTTTTCTCGTTAATATTCCCTTTGCATAAATTTTAGGAATATTCTTTAGGACTACTTGGTGTGCGTAATTTTTTTCATAAGATTTTACCTTGCACCAATATTTTTTTTAATGTACTTCGCCCACAACCCCCCCCCCCCTGCTGCAATAACTTTAGTACTGTTAGTATAGGGCGTGGTGGTACGAGGACATTTTCCATATTTTGGTTTTGCATTTACACAGCCTCTCTCATGCATATTTATGCTATTTTCAGGTCCTCTGGCTTCAATTTTGGATTTTGATGATTTTTGGTGGCCAAATCAGTTATGCATACAGCCACTATAAATAGTCAAACAACATACCTCACATTCCAGACGTCTCTGACAACCAGCATGTTTACCTGCTTACGTTTCACTTTGGTTTCGTTTCATTTCGCTTTGGCTTCGTTTCGTTTCGCAAAGTACAGTAAGCCCTAGAGAGAGTGCAGCTACTCCCTTTTTCAAACTCCTAACAATCCTTAAATTAGATAATATATATATATATATATATATATATATATATAAATTAAGCTACTTTGTTCTCCTACTTGCGTAAACTTGTATAAATGCCTTATATAATGTGAAATAAAGAAAGATTAAAAGATTGAAGGAAAGTTATGATTAGCTGCAATGTACTATCATATATATACCTGATAGTTAACAATTATTGTTTGAAATCGAGGTGAATAGTGGCTAACTATTTACCGAGCCACGAAAGCTGCGAGGTAAATATTCCCAAAGCCACTATTCACCGAGATTGAAAAGATTAAATGTTTTAGTATATACACACAAAGTGATCTCAACAAAATCAGAGAGGAAACCATTAAAAAGTACCATTTGATTGACAGATCAAATCACGCGTAAGTTTAAAAATAGATCTTTGCAGAATTTTCAAACATGGCAATTCACAAATTTATCATTTCGCAAACAACAGCGTAATGGCTTAAATGGAACCGCTTAAAGTTTGAACTGTTTCCTTACCTGAGAAGAAAAGTAGAGCTTTGTTGTTTTCAATTTACTCGCCAAGTTTATAGCGAAAAGGGTTTGTTGTGTCGTTCTTCGCATGAAGTGCTGACAAAAATGACAGCTCGGTTGCTCGAGGTAAGACGTTGTCTTCCTTTGTCATTCTTTTTCCTGTTTACTTGAAATGTAGAATTTCTGCAAACATTTCCTTTTTAATTTGTTTGTCATAAATAAACTTCAATTTTTTGAGCAAAAATTTTCTTGTTAGAAAACGCTGAGTTCATGAAACAGCTTCTTCTACACGGGAGTTGTAAACAATCCATCTAGCACAAAACTCAGCTACCTTAAATTGAAAAATGTCGTATTGAATCCTTCCAAGTCTTTTCTTACCTTAAAAAAAGTCAGCCCTAGAATTTTGTCGACTTTTAAAAGATCGTTCTCTAAAAAAATGAGAAAAACACCAAGCTCACACATTATCTACTCACTAGGAGGTGAATATTGTTGAATAGTATGAAATAGCGAGCCAATCAGATTACTTAAATCACCAAGATCACTGAGTGTGTATACAGCTATTTCGAGAAACGTTGTCGGAAAAAGTGCACGCGACAATCTCAAAAGGTATTGTGGGTGGTTTTGAGTTCACTGTTCTTCAAAGAAGGTTGATAGAATGGCACGAGAGGCCATAGACACATGTTTGCGAGTGGTAAAGGAAAGTAACAAAAGTAGGTTTGACAGCTACAAAGTCAGGAACAGTGTATTGCGCATATCCCATATTACCTTTCGGGATTGCTGCGTGCACATTTCTTCCGACAACCTTTCTCCAAACAGCTGTATACTAATACCATTTCTCTGCTCATAAGTCTCACCTTCCAATGTTAGGTTTTGATCTTAGGCAGTCCAAACAAGTTTCATCTGCCTCAACTCCATAGCATGTACAAGCCTAAATAATATAACAATACAAATATTAATAATAATAATAACAGCAATAAATTTAAGTCAAAATTTATTTCTTGAAAAGGAAAATAAAGCTGATATTAATGTCTCTGCTCCTTTACAATCATGTTCAATGTGAAGTACCTAAATTGTAAAACAAATAATGACAAGTTGGCGTTAAAGGGGGAGCACTGCCTTGCGCTAGGTTAGCCTGTGCGACTTCCGGCAATGGCATGACCAAAGAACCTCACTTATCTCCCAAACACTACAAGTTGAATGCAATACAGCATGTGCTTGATTGGACAAGAGCATCGGTTTGCAGGTGATATTAAACGGCAACGTGGCCAACAAGCTTGGGGGAAGTCACTGCGCAGACTTAACCACACTGCATGCCCAGGAGTGTCCCTAGTTTATTTCATGGCATAGCACAAAACAAAGTCCAAACCTCATCTCCAAAGGGAGGGAGGGAGGCAAAAATTTTACAGGAATAATATATTTGTACTGAGCACTAATCTTGCTGAACAACAGAACCCAAGTGAACTCTGAACTGTTGTTCTAGGCTTTTATAGCTAGACGAATGTCTGCTGGCACAGCCAGTAGAAAAGGCTGTACTACAAGACAGCTCAGCATTGCACGTGCAAACTCTTAGCCACGAATAATGTTTTGAAAAAATTGGCCAATGCTGTCTGGATCACACTAGCGTGCTAAAGACAACAAGGCTGTAAAGTTCTACGCTAGAATGCAATGTATCTTAGAGCTTGCTGACCTTGGCAACTTGACCACACAACTGCTTCATTGAAAAAAGAACTGCTATGAAAGGGTTACTGATAACTAGTGTCACATTCCATTAACTACATATTTTTTACTGGTGTAACAGTAAAATTGCTTTTAACAGCTAGCTGTTCAAATTACAGACATGACAATAATAATAACAATTGCAGGTCAAAACTATTTATCAGCTATTGCAAAATTAGCTTAACAACATAATTATTTAGCTCTTTCAGTCCATCTAATCATTACTGAAGAAGAATATTTAAAATAAAGGATGCAAGAAACCTTGATGAGTCCCCTAATTGCATCACAAAATGCACAAAATTCCACGCCATATCCTTTGCCTCCAAGAATAAAATCCTCCTGTTCTTTTTTGTTCAGCAGAAGTAGCAAGGCCTTGTAATCAAGAGTCACTGTAGGGACAGAAAATTTATGATGTACATGAAAAAAAATTCCTAATCTTAGATAAATTGTAGACTGCTTTGTCCACCTGTATGTGGTCCATTCCACATGAGAACAGAAAAAAAGAGCAGTTTTGAAATAAACTACTATGGGATTTTCATTGCATAGCCAAAATGCATAAGGACTGAAGTTTCGAAAATCATCAGGACATAAGTGCAGATCCACGGTTCAAGACTGAGGGGGGTACCCAAAGTAAGCAACTACTAAAAGACTCAATTCCAGTAATAATGACTGCAATGATCTTTTAACCATAATTCAAACAACTGAGTTTAATAAAAATCAAATGTAACATGAAATGTTTAGTTAATCATAGTTCTCCATTAAAAACCACAGCATTTTCAAATGACATTTTTTGAGAGAAATGTGTAAGTGCCAAAACTGTTGACATGGACGTTACGCAACGTACATGAAGTTTTAAGAAATTTTTTCTCTCACAGCTGTTGTCTAGGCCTGGTACAAAAAAAAATTAAGAGGTTTTTTTGACAACAAAACCAACCGGTTCCAAAAGAACACACAAACAATTTGATGCTAATTTCATCATATTCATGGATGTTACTTTCATGGACATCCAGTGTTCATTGCAATGTTGAAAAAGGGCTTGAAACAAGGAAGTTCTTTTAGAAACATCTACTCTACAAGCAGCTTCTTTGAAATTTTCAATCATTGAATAGAAAAATACATAAAGATCAGCTTAAAGATGACTCTCAAACATTATTTTACCTGGTGACTTACGCTTTTTCGTCAAAAAGGTGAAACTTTAAGGGAAAGATACAGCTAATTTCAAAACTAATGACCCGTTTTCTAATGTTTGTGAGAAAGAAAGAAGGAATCAGGGAATTTATATTTTTGACATCACTACTTTCTTTATCTTTTTTACATACTGTAACGTCCATGATCTGGAATGTAACACCCATGACAGATTTTGTTATCAGATAAAGAAGACACACATCACAAAAGAAATATGTATCACTTTGTAATTGTAGTATCACTATTTACATAGAAAAAAAATTCAGTTGTTTTTAGTTATGCTTTCAGAATTTACAGCAATTTAATATTTAACATTTGCACTTAAGAACGCGGTTACTTCGGTTGTAACATCCATGACTGCTCTGTTTATTTAAATATAATTTTTTGCATAAGAGTAAATTTGATAAGTTTTTCACTTAACATACAAGTAGTACCTATCTGTCATAAACAAAGTAAGAAGGAATGGTTTTTTGTTATTTTTCCTATCTGTTCTAATGATTTTTCTCTAACCAAATGGCATCATTGCACAATTTTCATTGTATCAAAATATGACCTTAAGTGACTTATGTATAAAATGACAGTTTGATTATGCAAAATGTAATTTTCATTTATATTGAATGCATGTCTTGTGATTTGCAGGTTCAAAATTAATTTTTCCTTGACTTTCTCTAGTTTCAAATGAAAATTGCCTGGGAAAGAAATGTTGTACTTCTTGCCACCCACCCATATCCCAATTTTTTTATATCTTCCTTTTGGTGATTGAGGTTCCTAAGTAACTGCTTTAAATTTGACCTAATGACAAACAAAAAGACCAAATTTGTCAGGGAACACTATTATTATTCATCAATGCAGTTTAAGGGTTGCAAACAAATAATGTAAAGGGCAAAAGTTGTTTATTCACAGGTCAGGTAGACGCATAGCACATGCCATTCACTCGTGTAACTTACAATCCTGATTCTCAAGATAACAAACTGTGTGACAGAAGAATACTCACTACAACTAATCTTGAAACCTAGAATAAAAAAAATAAACCAAAAAAATGTTCCGTACAAATATACTTCTTGACCTGTTCTTACTGTTTAGGACATTTAACAAGACAGCAAACATCCAATGGACTACGATTTCTGTACAGATCTTAAACTCACATGAGAACAAAACAAAATGGCAGGTTGCTAGGCACTTGCACGCTGCAGTCACAGATTGAACCATTGAACCAAAAATCTCACATCGCTAAAGAATATGGTCTGCTGCCAGCTAATGCCCAGCAGCAATAACTAAAGGTTCAGAGTGTGGGCAACAACAATCAAAATGCTTTTGCTGCAACGTGGTACTTTTGCATAAGATTCACTTGACAGATGGTCAAAATGCGTGTGATCAAATTTTGTGCATTCCATTTTTAGTGGAAGTCCAAACAAATGCTGACCACATACATACAACATACAAATTTCCACACGATAAACAAGGTCAATTTCAGTTTTGCATTCAAAGGCCTGGTCAATAAACATACAAATGTCAAATTGACCATTGCCAGAAAATGACAAACAACTATGGCTGCCATTGTATGACATGGGTGCGATTTCTATTGCCAACATTTTCAACATTAATTAGAAAAAACTTATTTCTAGGAAAGCTTCATGCCTTGCCTATACTTGTGTAAATTCCAGATTTCCCTCTGTGTAGCGAAATGGACATTAAAGACCAGAAAAAAACCACCACACAGTCTAGGCTGGAAAACATGTAAGCTTTAGCTTTTGCTATGTACTTCCAGAACCTTCAAGCGACGGATGCCAGCGTGTAACTATATCAATTTTTGAAAGGCTGGCAGAGCAATTTTTTAGCTGAAAACATGGTGTAAAACTTTAGTGTATGAAATTCAGACTTTGAAGTATGAGAAGACACCACATATCATCACACTTCAACATTGAGATCATGCTTAATATACTACTCTGATATACTATTTTGTAAAAAAAATGTGCACTACTCACTTTCGTTTGCAATTGACAACAATAACTATGGTTCTGCAGCATGGTGTAAAGTTGATCTTGCCTTTTTGCATGTGGATGCCTGCAGGCTCATGTTCCATCGAGTTGATTACCATGTGCTGCTTCCCAATAATGGTGCTATATTAGCTTGTGCCCACATGTATCTGGGTACAGTGGTTTTCCCTTTCAAATGTCAATTTCAAATAGAATTGTACATTAGTTTCCAAACAAGAGTTCTTTTTCTACAGTAAACAGATAAAGAAGGAAAACTTGGACCAGTGGTGATGACTGATTGATTGATTTTCTCATGCACTTGACTAATATTAGGGGGGTTAAATAAACAATAAGTAAAACATAGTTCCTGAAGCACAATGTGGGAAAATTGACCCTCTAACTCTACTGTCAGATGATGTCAAGTACTGAACAGAACACTTACGGATCCACAAAATAATGATTGCAAGATCTATAGAGTTTCTGAAAATAAAAGCAAGGAAAGTCGAGGCAAGAAATTTACACAGAAAACCAAAAAATTAATTCCAAGAAAATTCAGCCTTGAGGATGCATTTGATAGCCTGCGTAGCTGGCGGTATTGTGTGGGTGCGAGATTAAAGTTTTGGCGGCGGAGCCGTGTTTCAAAAAAAGGGAGTAGGGACAAGGCGGTTGAAATACCGCCTGCCAGAAAACCCCGGTATTTTAAATAGTCCGCACACCAGTGTGCGGGGAAACGGATTGGTCGAGGGCCATACATATGTCAATCATGTTAGATGAGCCTTCGCATATACTTTCCAATTAAGGGAGCAGATGGCAAACTGGAAAACGTAAGTGATTGTGGTTTCCCCTTTAAAACAGCATAATTGATGACCAAATAGCCGAAATGGCGTCTTTAAACTTCACAGCACTGGAATTGTCTTTTTTTAGCCGTAAGAAACAAAGGTCAAAGAAAATTAGAACACTTTACAACTGCATCTGAGATCAAATCCTATCAGGAACACCTACAGAAGAACAAACCACAGGAAATGGTTACTCAGTATGCATGTAACAAACCAGCTTCATGACCGTTTAATCTTAAGCCTAGTGTGGCAAAAAAAGATTTACTCAGTCAAAGTTTAGAATGATACATGCACTGTGTAATGCTAGTAACCTTCGCGCAAGAGCTGAGAAAATAAAAAATCTTGGTTCAACCAAACTCACAAGGTCACGTTTCACATTATCACAAGCTTAGGAGTCATGTTTAGCCTGTCAACGCTTATTTCTGAACTGCCTCGCGTGAAAATAATCCGAAGTTTCAAATTGCTGATTTAATTGGGATCAGCTAAGGTGACAAAAGTGGGCGGCATTTGAAAAATCATGGTTCTCTGGCAGGCGGTATTTCTTGCGGCTTTGCCCCTCGTGAGGGCTCCGCCGTCAAATCTCACTCTAATTTCTTACAACGGCTCCGCCGCCAAATCTCACTCGACTACTACACAATACCGCCAGCTACGCAGGCTAGCATTTTGAAGGAAAATCTTAACATTTTTATGTTGACACTTGATGTCAATAATAATAATTAAAAAAAACAAGTAAATGTTCAGTTATGTTCTTGAGTGACCACAGATGTTTTGATCAAAGCACGATTAGAGGCCAAGAGAATAAGTAATAATGAGAGGCCTGCCAATCCACTCTCCAATTCTGTTTACATGTAAGGAGATCTAAGTGGTGTTAATCCTGTAGGCAGAACAGAAATGACTAGCATTACTGTTACACCTTTCAAGTCCATATTACGGAAAACCTGTTTAAGAATTAGTTAATGTTTTATCACTTATGATAGATAGACTGTTTAGATACTCTAAGTGAAAAAGTAAGCAAGTAGAGGATGCAGTGTTTACATGTAGTACTCGGAAAAAGTTTACCACACAAAAAGCAGTGTATGGAACGTGCTACAATCGTCGAGCATTGCCTCACAAGGACTTCACAGGTTATTTATAACAAATTTTCCTCAGCAACATCACTTCAACAAGTTAGCAAAATTATAACGGAGGAAATTGTTTCGAATAAATACACTGATCATATTTGTGGTTCATTCCCTGACAAATTATTATATGCTATTTGTATTCTGTGAGATATAAAATAATTTGGAGCCAAGCTACAAGTTTTGTCAAGCTTTTTATCCAGAGAAAAACGAGGATTTGTCGAGCAAAATACCGGGGGAGACTCACCAAAATGAATCAGAAACCTTGCGGAATTTTCATGAGTAATAAAAACACACTTACCTCTTCCTTTGGAATATGAAGCATAAAGTATCGTCGATCAAAAGAGAAGCTACACTGGTGCTTCATTTATGGGAAAAAATAAGCTCAAAGTGTTCACATAAGTGCAAACCAGGAGCCAAACCAGGAACTAACTCACCGGCCCCCCTGAACTAAATTTATCAAATGTTCCTACCTCAGTTACCGCTGACCGCTTCTTTTTCAGTGTTGAAGTCGTTGAAGTCACACATAGCCACGCCTACAAGACACGTTCTTTTTTCTTCCCCTCCCATTTTTTCCAGTTTCTTGGGTCCGGTTCAGACGCCGAACTTTTCATGAGCCGAATCTAATTCAAATTAAGGCCGACCCAAATTGACCCTTATTGATCAGACGCCAATCTCAACTGCCACTGAACTGTTCGGTATATGAAAAGCTCGGCTTCTGAATCAAAGGCGTTCCAAAGTCGCTCCATATGCGAAATTCCCGGCCGGGCTGGGCGAAAAGAACGGTTGAGCCGTTCCAAATTGAAGCAGGCGTTCCTAATTTATTCAGACGCCAAACGTTTTATGTACCTAATTCAATGTATTAGGCTTGGTTCATGAAAAGTTCGGCGTCTGAACCGGACCTTAGAAAATGAAGACGAGAGGTTGGGACTCCTGTGATTTACACAAGTGCATTCTTGCTTAACAAGAACACCAAGATATGCAGGGTATTTGTTTCCAGGCGTGGGAAAAATTATGATGGCACAATTGTTTCACCTCCGAGAATAAAGGAACAACCCGTGAAAACCAGATTGTCGAAGCGTGGGAACGTGCTTTGTGATTGGTTTATCCTTCCGCTCCGTCAATCATAAGCGTAAGCTGCACTGGCTCTCACTCTCGGACGGAAAAATGGTTCAAGACTGCGATAATGTTTTCGTGCCGTCGACGATGTTTGAGAAGAAAGGGATTCATTTGTGAAAGCAGATGTCAAGTAAGTGATCCGTTTACATGTATTTGCGGGATATGTTTGCCCTTAAACCCTCACGCGACTACAGTTTACTCTCAGTCGATCTGCTACGTTTTACACTGACGGTAGATCGAATTTTCCTACGTTACATGGCACGTTTTCGGGGTCAAAAATAAGTGTGTAGGTAATAGTTACCACACAAACTGAATTGCCAAATAAATTTTTATCTTAGGGCCTCTTCATATGAGCCCGGTTGACCGGGCTGGCTCGGTTACCGGGATGAATTTTGCTTTGGGTTCATATGAGAAATTTCAGCCCGGTTTCCGAGATGAGAAAAGGTCAAAGATCCTGGGTACGAGTTCTGGCGCCAAATTTAGGAAACAAAGCAAACAAAGCGAAACACAAAAATTTTAACTTTTGGGCCTATCTTAGCATCGGTAACTCTTAAAGCTGTATCACTGCAGTTAAATGGGATGCTTATGATGTGGAAAATACAGCAGTCAATGCAAGACGATGCCATCCGGACCGCCAGAATTCATCCCGTCGTTCATCCCGGTAACCGGGATGAAGTGTTCATATGACAAAATTTCCAGCCCGCTTGCCGAGATCTCGGTTGGAAAAACCGAGATCTCGGGAACCGAGCCAGCCCGCCCTCTCATATGAACACATCGAAAATTTTACAAAGGATTTAGAGGTGAGGCGAGATCTCGGAAACCGGGCCAGCCCGGTCAACCGGGCTCATATGAAGAGGCCCTTAGATAACGATTGTCCGTTTAAACCCTGTTTTGACGTGCTGTCTTGGATCGTCTTGCGATGGATTCCTTTCGTCGTCAGTTTCATGACTTGCAAATCCACACTTCTTACTCGAGTTGATTCAGTTGAGAATGGTTTACGTGCATGCATTATTACTTTAATTTGAAATCTTTTTGCATGCTTTCTAGAGAACCAAATGAAGGAATTTCTTACTGCGCTTTTCACCAACATGCAAAATTGAAGTACGACTTTTTAAACTCATCCGCATTACTTTTAAAAGGGTGTCTAGAAAACGACGACCTAGAAAACTGCGATCTAGAACACGACGACCTAGAAATTGAAAACGAAGTTGAACTGAAGGTAAAGTTTATTATAGTTTAATTGAAAATAAATATTAAACTGGATCCGCCTGTTGTCACCCGGCACTTCTCTGTACGGGCTTAAGTCACGCTAGCCCCACTTAGTATGTCACTGCTACTGCGGGTAGTATCAAATAGAAATCTACATTCCTGCATTCAGCAGTGAATTTTTCACGATAACTTCTCAGTATTCGCTAGACTAAAAAACTTTGAATCAACAACAACAACGAGCTTTATTTGCATGACCATACAAACACATACAGTATTGCAAAAGCTATGTTTAGGAATCAAAATTACAACACAGGGCAATTACGTTACTTTGATAATAATTTGTCACGAACATCAAAACAAGCTGAAATATATTTTATGAATTGTATATTGACAAAGTAATTAGAAGACTTCGTCAGTTCATTGATCAAGCCGTTTATAGGTAAATGGGTAATATTTGAAATCATATTTGTCGAGTTTTCAACTCAAAAACATTTTAAAGTTCGTGCTTGTGTGGTCAGCGCGCGAAGAGCAAAACATCTTGACTCCACACATGTTTACATACTCTCATGCAAACACATCCCTCGGCCAATCAGAGCGCGCGCGTACTACCTTAGTTATTTATAAACGTTGTTATCAGCTGTGCAGTAGTCTTAGCCTTCTCGTTTTTTGTTCTTAATATTTTAGCTGATTAGATCTCTAGAGATCCAACGTTGCAAGCAACAGGATCTTCGTCCACGGTTTTTGCAGTAAATTTCTTAAACAAAAATAAAGTATGAAAAACTTTTTAAGGCTTACAAGTTTTTTTATTTTGCCCCTCTACAAGCAATTTATTTGTAACCGTCAAGTTACACAGTGCATAAGGAAATGTACCGAAGCTTAACAACTTTTTTCTCCAAAAACGGGGCGCTTAAAACCATAGTAATACCTCTTAGTACCGTATTTACGCGAATAAGCGCCGCAGCGCTTAATAAATCCCCTCAAATGCGGCGTTTATTTGAGTAATTACTGTAATTTCCAACTTAACAGCAGTTGTCTGTAAGATTCGAACTATACTGAAATTTCAGCCAGGTAAAAGGCTCCCGAAAATTCTAGGCGTTCTTTTTAGGGTAAAAATCCGTTAAAAATGGGCAGTTATACCATGTTTTAAATGTTCCAAAATCCTAGGAGAGGCAGACAAGCAAGAAATTTTACAACAAATGATCCGAAAATTCTAGATCTCAAATCGTCTTCCGAACAGATATTTTCCGAAAATTGACGTTGGGTGCCCCTGAATTTTAGGTTGGTATACTTCTTGAATTTTTTACACCCGCAAAATTAACAGAAATTCAAAGGCGTATATCTCTCTTGCCTCATCGCATTCAAGCTTGCCACTATGCCTGAATACTCATTGTTTGTAGTTAAATCGAGTTCGTTAATAAAAAATTGGGCAAATTTAACGGAGCAGAAACAAAAGTAATGAATGGAAGAGTGTTCTAGCGACCTTGCCAATAAGCTTTGTACCGAATGCTCGCCAGGTGAGGCCAAAACTACAACGCTGATATGGCCGGTAACCGGTCAAGGTGTTAAAAACACTAAATGACCGACGGTCCCATATTCCGTAAATTTCAGAAAGTCGAAAGATTCTAGCTAATCTAAACTATCATATGTCGATTAAGACAAGTCAAGCGATCCTGAAATGCTATATAGATCTCAAGTCTAGTGTTTGGTCAGTTGGTTTACGCTGGGCTCAGAAGACGAAACCGTGTTTTGTGACACTTAAAACTTTTTTCAGCTCGACTGCCGGCACAGGCGGCCCAAACTCACGTTAAGAGTGAAGGGTGTAATGTAATTTACATAACGTAGGTGACGCGCCGGTGTCACGTTACAGGCGACCGTTGAAAATATAAGAGACTTTGTATGCGAAATATATTACTGAGACCTGCGAACGCTAAATAACGCTAAACCTTACTTTTTCTTAAATGAAATGAATAAAAAAGACTTACCTGCAATGTATTCCACTACGTTTTGGTGCCTGTTTGTCGTTTTACTGGTTTTTTTTGGCTTTATTGCGTAACCACTGTTACTCCTTTCATAGAACGAAGTGAAGGCTGATCAGTTTAGTTTTCTGGGCAACCGAGTGAGAGGCCTCGAGCTCGGTATCGACAAATCGAGGCCGGTTGACATACCGGTAAACTCGTGTCGAGCTCGGTTGCCCAGAAAACTAAACTGATCCCTCTCCTATTTGGGCCAAAGAAACGAGTCTCGCGAGAACGCGCGAGCGAGCGGCGAAGCCGCGAGGGGCAGAGGAAAGGAGAGCTTGCAACGATCCCTTATAAATTTTAATTTGTACTTCGCCCAGACGAAGGGAAATACCATTGGCTAAAAAATGACGTTCCGGAAATAAAAGTTGATTGATAACAGACCAAGCTGGCACCCGCTTCGTCTGTGTGTCAAATTTGGTTCTCAGGGGGATCAGATTGGTACCGAGAATTTGTTTCAGCCCTCAATGGAGACGGGCTCGTTTGATGTAATTCTCGCAAAGAGAATATTGCGAACCGAAGATAAGTCGGACCGAGTTCGTAGTTCTTGTGGAAGGAAAATGAAAACCCTTCATCAGTTGTATTCATTTGTGTCAAGCACCTTGTTTAGTTTTGAAAACCGATTGAAGAGTGATTCAAGCGCTGTCTTCCAACATCGGTTTCTTCGACCGATTGAATTCTACTGGGTAGAAAAATTCAGAAATATGTACTTGACAGTGTAGCTGTGTAGCTTGACCGTAAAGACGGAAAAGAGAAAGAGCTGGAAGCAACTGGGGTAAACCGTAAGAGAACCAAGTGCAGGAAAGCGGTATTCTCCAGTTCCAGACGGACAAACATATGATGTTGGTGATTGCAATGGGGAGTAGTCTACACTGCAGTATGGACGCCTTTTCAAACGTAAACGAAACGAGAAGCAAAGTAGTGAGTTCTTATCCGAGCGGACACGTTGAAGTTCGATGTCCCCGTGAAAAAAAAAAAAATATCAGTGATTAAAAACATTGCTTTGATGCTGTTGCGAAAGCGATTTATAAAGAAATAATTCTACGCGCCCTTGGCTCTCTAAACTTACTTGACAGGCGGTTGTCAGTTTCTCATCTGCGGCATGTTTGCGGTGACAGTTTTCACGCTTTGCGGAGTCCCAGGGTTTCCGGGGTGGAAATGAAAATTTATGAGAGATCGTTGAAAGTTATCCTTTCCTCAGCCCCTCGCTCGCACGTTCTCGCGAGGCTCGCTTCGCTTGCCCAAATAGGAGAGCTTGCTCGCAGGCTAGGCTGGTCACTTCGATCTGTCGGGGTCCTGGACCAGTCGCAACTATGCTACGCCAAAAGTGACAAAAAAAACAAAGATGCAACTTTATAATTCAAATCCACCAAATTACTATCAAGATCAATAAAATTAACATCAATTTGCTTTTTGAATGTGTCAAGATTGTAGAATTTAATTTCAATTCCCACGTGTTTCATGTCATATATCAAGAGACACGTTTTCTAAATCAAGATGCATGTTTTTTAAATCAAGAAGGGAGACGACAATTTTTGATCAGTTTTGTTTCCGAGAGGGACTGAAACCGAGCAGACAGGTTGGAATTCAAGGTTTAAAAGAGTTGAGGGGCCTACACGACTCCTGCAGTTCGCAAATAGATTGGTGTTAAAACCTTTATAGTTTAGCTCTTACTTGACTGTCTTTTAGGGATTTTCCTTTGCGATATGAAATGAGGGGAGGTTCCTTAAAGATGTTTCTGAGGTATGGTTGCTTCTGTATAAGGTGTCATTTCCTCATGAGTATGTTCTTGAGGTTGAGCAACGCAGGGTGGTATCGCGTAAAAAGGGTAGTATTTTCTTACTAACATTTTCGTTGCTCTGTTCTAGTACTTTCTTTCTGTCTTCGAAAATGACCTCTGAGAGATGTTTTTCTACAGTTGTAGCTGGGTAATCTCTATTCTTGAGGCGTGTTGAAAAATTCCTCATGTTCTCTTCAAAAGTGATTTCAGAGGAATTGTTCTTAGAAGCCTTAAAGCTTCTCCTTTGATAAAGCCTTTTGTGACACCTGGTGGGTGACACGAATACAAATTCGTGTATTGGAATGTTTCTGTAGGCTTGAAGTGTGTTCAAACGTCCAGGATAGAATCCTTGTTGAATCTGACACCTTTGTACCTTTCGTGTCCAAGAATGTAGTCTCTGTTTCTGATATTTCATCCGTGTGTGAATTTGATTGTAGGATGGAAGTTGTTTACCTGTAGAAGGAATTCTTCTATTTCGTTTCTTCTTGTGTCCCATACTGATATGACGTCATCGATAAACCTTTTCCAAAGATGGGCTTAATGCTGCTCTGTCTGAGTGTATTTCGTTTTCTATTTTGGCCATGAAGATGTTAGCAAAGGCTACGGCCATTTTCGCGCCCATGGTTGGTCATGGTTGTTTCACGGGTTTGAAGATAATCTTTCTCGTTAAATTGGAACGAGTTTTCTAGTAGTATCAGACTAAGCATTTCGCTTAAAAACTGGTAGGAACTGGAGGGTTTCCTTGGTGACATTCTTCGTATGCAAGGCATACAGTGGTAATACCCTCTCGTTGTGTTTTTTTTTTGTATAGGCTTATGACGTCCATTGAAACATGTATGGCACTTTTCGACAGTTTAATCCTCTCGATGAAGTTAATAATAAAAGTCTGTCGTATCTTTAAGATACGAAGCTTGTAGTTGTGCTATTGGCTGAATAAGGTGATCAACAAATGCTGAGATCCGTTCTGTAGGTCCGGAAAACCCTGATATAAAAGGTCTTCCGACAGGTGTCGGTTTGTGGTTTGTGGAATTCAATACTTGCGAGCTCTAATTTTACCTCCTCTAGGAAGGTCTCCAGAGCTACAGATAGCTGGACTGGTCATTCTCAGACCGACTTCACGTGGAACGGATGAGGTTCGTTTTCTTCCCCGTGAAAAATATATTGTAGTCGCATTCGTCTCGCAAATTGATTGAAATCGGCGAGAAGCTGGCGCCTGATAAGTTTTCTTTTGTCTCGGGTGTAGGGATAAACTTTAGACCACGCGATAGTAGAGCAATTTGTTCTGATCTGTCAGTTGTTTATTTGACAGGTTTTTTATCACAGTACTGTTTGCGTGATTCAATGGCGTTAAAAAAGCGCTTTTTGTCTTTGATTTTTCTCCGCTCTTTTCTTTTGCGGTTTTTGGCCGCTTTGTTATCTCTGCGGTTTGCTTTCCCTTTTCCCTTTACTTCTAAGGAGTCTGATAAGAGACAAGAGTAATTCACTTTGTTTATTCGCACACACATCGACTTCGCTAATCTTGGTCTTCAATTTACATCGTCATCTTTGTTGACAGTTTTCTTTCTAGCCGTTAATTGCGTTTTCTGGTGAGACGTCTGCTTAGTATTCCTATATTGTTTCTTACAGCATTCCTGCGAGATTTATACCGTTCGAGTTTACGATAGTCTGCTACACAGCCGTTTTTAGTGTCGTCACGCAACGCTCCTCCCCACTAACTTTCTTGCTGTTGCTGCTTATCTCCTAAATTTTGAATAGGACTCGACTACGACAACACTGTAGTTAATTGCTTGTTTTCACGCGACGATTTTGATTATTCAGTAATTCACACATGGGGCAACGATAAAAGCAAAGCTGTGATTGGAAGAGTCACAGTACCGCAAAGGTGGCGTGAACACTTTCCAGAAAATGGGAGCTGAATTTTAATTGGCTAATCACGGGAAAGGAATGTAGTTCGGTTTTCAGCAGCCGTTAGCGGGGGAGGAGCGTTGCGTGACGACACTAAAAACAGCTGTGTAGCAGACTAAGTTTACGAAGCTTGTATCGTTCTGCGCGCCTGTGGTGATATTTCACAAGCGCTTCTGCGAGAGCTTGTTCCGCTTTTTTTCTGATCGAGCCTTTCTCGTTCTTAAATCGCCGCCTCAGTTCTTCGTCAGGTGTTGACACGCTTGAGATGTGTTAACTCCTAGTGCTGCTCGAAGGATTCTTCTGACAAGTTCTTCGATTCCTCCGCCATTTCTAACGCGGCAGGGCGGGAATGGGCGGGATTTTTCATGGAGCAGTCCATGGAGCATGGCAGATTTTTCGTTTCAGTCCTCCTCGGAAACAAAACTGATCAAAAATTGTCGTCTCCCTTCTTGATTTAAAAAACGTGCATCTTGATTTAGAAAACGTGTCTCTTGATACATGACATGAAACACGTGGGAATTGACATTAAAGTCTACAATCTTGACACATTCAACAAGCACATTGATGTTAATTTTATCGATCTTGATAGTAATTTGGTGGATTTAAATTATAAAGTTGCATCTTTGATATTTTGTCACGTTTGGCGTAGCATACGCAACAAGAATGCCGTTTTTTTTCGCCAAAATTCAAATCCACTGCAAACTTTTCAGCTCCAGCCCAAAAGGGAAACCTCTTCTTTCTCTCTGGGATATCAGCTCGAAAAAAAGATCGATAATTTCCCCATCAAATCGAGCCATTTATGCCGGACTTCGAGGCACGTCTGGCTTTCGTCCAGTGCCTGTGACCACTGTTGCGCTTACCAACTAATTTAAATTATGACAACTAGCACTTACACGACGGGTGCCAGGGCAGAAATGACACGTCAACTAGGCTCTTGCAAGCGAGTGCTTGCACCCGTCGTGTAGATGCTAATTATCATAATGCAACACGCGACACCGGCGCGTCACCTATGGTATGTAAACTAGAAATACGTGTATCGCAGAACCTCGGGAAGCTCGGGGGGACATAAAATGTCAGGGATGGAAGGGGGAGAGTATTGGAGTAAATGTACATGTGTAAAATAGTATAAGGAAATGGGTGTGAGAGTGAATAACTGCAAGCGAATATGAGGCAAACACATGCTATCTTTAATGTGTAATATCAGGAGGCGGCTCTAGTAATATGTGATATTTGTCCTATTTAAACCCGGTTTTTTCCTTTTTCCTCCGCTACGGAGCCTGGTCCCAGGCTATGTCATTAAAGTTCAAATCATAGTTAATTGAGTGGAATGGTTATGAAACCCGTCAGACTCCTTTGTTATATGTTTTTGTGGACCTGAAAGTGCACAACGTTCAAAAGAATTCCTATCATTTTCATTGTATTGACCAATAAAAACGTTGCATTAATTTATTCCGTAACAATTTGCCAACAGAAAACAAAGGATTGTGCACTTTCAGGGTGCTTCCAACATAAACTGCAGCACTGTTGTTTTTATTATTGATGTTTGCCGCTTTTCATAACCAGTCTCGTCTAATAACTATGTTCAAATGAACCAAAAATTCGACCTTTTTTATTTTAGTTCAATTCTAGTGAAATGTGTTTAATATGAACCAAATAAACATACTATGAAGTTTCAGCTCAATTGAAGCAAGTATCTCCGAGAAATTCGCAATTAAAAATGGCTGTTTTTTGGCCCTTATCTTCGTAGAGCGGTCGGAAAAATTGTCGGAAAAAACAGCTTGTGACGTCAATGTTGGTAAGGTGAAAAAAAGCGGGAAATTCCAAACAGAGTTTTTCGAGTCGACTTGGCGCAGAAGTGGTTTGTGCGAACATAAACCTGGAAGGAACAGGCAATTTGTCTCTAAAAGTTGCAAGCTGTGGTTATAACCTTCTTATTATTTAATTTTGTCGAAGATGTGCATCATAGTAAAACGGACTTTATCGACATTTACTTGAATTTCCTTGAGTTGTACTAGAAATGTGCGTGCGTAAGTCCGATTTTTTTCAAGATGCATTCACAAAATGTGTTCATATAAGTAAGTTCCTGGATACATAAGGTCCGGAGCTCCACCGTGGACACAAAACAAAATATGTGCCCAAAGAAATTCAAGTTTGCCCACAATGTGTTTGAAGTCACTGAACTTTGTCGCACTCGAGCTGATATAACCCACGCTCGATCGGACACTTTTAGCCTCGCAGATCACTAATAAATACAAACACAATCCTCAATGTAGAAGTTTTGGCGTTGATATGAGGGCAAAAAAGAGTTAATCTTTATCTAGTAAATCTTCCCCAAGATCGTTTTCAAAGCAACCATAGTTTTTTAAACTTGATCGTTTCGCGCAGATTACTTTTGCTTTGTGTTGCCAAGTTGAACATGCATAACACCTGTTAAAACCTACGCGTAAGTAAGATTTCCTTCAAACAAAGTTAAAGTTACATTATTGCAAAAACTTCTTTCCAATTATGTATAAGATTTAATTACCGATTGAGGTCACTTTAAGGACGATAGACACCACTTTAAGCTGGCAAAGAGATGCGACAAGCAAAGAAAAATTCCATCATGCATAAAATTCAGCTTTAATAAGTGAAATAAGGTTGCAAAACAAGACATTTTCATTAAAAAAACGTAAGGCTTAAGGCTCTTATACCTGCTGACAAAGAAGTGAATTTTCTGTACGGAAACAACCTACCTAAAGATCTTAAAAGCAAAAGATCAGTTGGAAGCTTCGCAGCCAAGCCATGATTCCGACTACTTAGCTAGATTAGCTACTTTTTTTTAGTAATAACTGGTCCATGCGAGGGTCTTCATTCAAGCAAATTAAACTCGGCAAACTGAATCATTAGAAAATACAGAAAACTGCACATAAGGATTTGTTTTGCTCGCTTCAGTCAAATCCAGCTCCAGCAATTGTTTACGGGCAAAGAGTCGATTGTTTTGGAGTCACTGCCGGCAGTTGTCGTTCTCCACTGCTTCACAGCGAGTGAAAGGAAAATTTGCGTACAGAAAGATAACAAAACTATGTAATTAAAACTGAAAAAACTAAAGGAAAAAAATTCTGACTATTATTACTTGAGCAACAGAAAAATGATCGACGTAGTCTTTTCTTCTCGAGTAAGCTTGCTGGCCTTCTAAAGTTCCGAGAAAGTTTTAAGCGCTCAAGTTTGTTCACTCGCGTTAGCGCGTTAGCGTTAGCATTACGGTTCTTTGACATAAGACAAGGATAAAGCTGGTTCTGCAAAGGTAAGTAAATCTGAGCATGTAAAAAACCTAACCGTAACTGCTAATAACAGAATACAAGCGGGTTTTAATTCAGTCCGGCGAAAGAAGGCGAAGAACTGGACACAAAATCAATTCACAAATCGAATGCACAATTATCATAAAAATACAAACCTCTTTGGAAATGTTTAAAACGTTTTATTCCTCCTCAGACTGACGGATAATCTGTTTTTACTCTAACATTGGTTGTTCTGAATCCAAAGTAATTTGCAAGTGACGAAAAAACAACAACAACAACAAAAACAAAAAAAAAGCCTTTACAAGGAGCAAACTTTCGCACCTCGTGTATTTCATTCAGTCTCAGCAGAAACTGTCAGAACTCTCACAGAACGAGACAAACAAAACGTTTTTCCGCACTGAAAGACCCGGAACATTGACGTCACGTAGTCTCCAGTCTATCGTTCGGCCATTTCAGAAACGTTTTCGAGAAGTTTTCGGAAATGCTCGGATTTTGATCTTTTATCTTTCTATAAAGGCTTGGGAAAAAAATCTTTACCCAAATCTCACGTAGGATGGTTCTTTTTAGTGTTTGGTGAAGGTAAAGCCACAAAAGAAAATATTTGATTTTTTTGGTTCTTTTGACCTTTAGGGATGCAGTTGAGGAGAACTATGAAAGTGATCATGAATCATGATTACTGAATAAGCGGGAACCCTCATTAGCACTGAATTATCACAGTAAAAAATACCAAATCATTTATATAATAAAAGTGTTTATATAGTTATATTTGTGTACATGCATGAGAAACAAATACTCATGCAAGAAAGAATTTGTATGAAATGTCCACATAAAAGGAATGTCGAAGGTTATCAGTATTTCAATTCTCGATTAACATGCATGAGCTTGTTGAGACATGGTTGCCTGAGGCATAGTTTTTTTTAAATTCTCAGACTGGCAGTCAAATGTACACTTCCCCTGACCAAATGAATTGACAATTTGTGCAGATATTAATGATATTAATTAACTTCGTGTACTGGACACAGATGATGTAAAGCAAAAGACTTCTTTGTTTTCTGTTCAGGGAAAATCTGATTGGTATGTTTTCATGGTTTTGTTCTTTTGTTTTATATGTCATCTGTGCCTGTTACACAAAATAAATGCCCAAACTCCCATCACAGCCAACCTGTCCACCTACTTAATAGATGAATCTCTCGTGAATGTAAAGTGCAGAATGGATGGATCTCATAGGAAACCCTATATCTGCTTGTCGTTTGGTTTCTTGATACAATATTCTGCCAATGGAACGTGTTTAACTTTGATGAGTATGCAGAAATATGTCACCTCCCTCTGGCTTCTTTGAAAGAGTTACATTTAATTTCCCTGACGTATACTGAAACTCTCTGACTTGACTTACGGGGAATGATTAATTTTCCTCTCATGTCACACACTAATATTGTGACGAGATCCGAAATGGAGATGTTCTTTAATTTCAAATATTAAATAGGATAGAAAATAGGAGGCCAGCAATAATAAATTTTTGTTATCCTTGACACAGACACAGTTTTGTTTATGTATAAGGCTGCTATACAATGATAATATATTTTACTTGGGATGGCTTTGGGGAAGTAAATGTAATGAAAATTGGGGAAAATTGTCAACGAAAATGTTGTTCAGCAAGGATTTTGTTCACAAATGTAACGCTTCCCTAAACATGTCACACATTATCGTTGTTCTAAACTGTTCCTTGTAAAATAAAGCTTACTGTAAAACCCATTGTTGCTCATGGTGTAAAGGCCGATCGGCTGTCCCGAGTCTTTGGAAAGATATTCTTGAAGTGCATAATTCTTGCTGCCTATCGCTGCATCGAAGAAGATAATTTTGACTGTAAACTTTAAGCGTTGCCTGATCCAGTCTCGTCGCTTTCGTAAGCGTCGGCAGTCGGTGTTCCTCTCTTCATCGGTTTCGTTTACAATGTAACTGTAGTATTTTGTCGCTGCCTCTGTACACGTTTGTGGTCGCTGTGTTGACAACGTTGCCTTCGCTGTGCTTAAGCGATGTTCTCTGCTTCGATCCGCTCGCCGATGAATTTTAATCGGCGTTCTCCAGAGGAGTTTCAATGGAAAATCTTCCTCGGCGAGAAGTTGCAGGCACTGGCTGTGCTTGCAGTTCTGCGTCATTTGGATGGGAAATTGTTCGTGATTCACCGATGGTAAAGATTGTTTTACAGACGATGAGTAAACACAACAGCCTTTCATGAATAATACGCGATGGTAAACTTTGATTCACGGACTATGAATAAACACGTCAAAATGCACCTTGGTCATCGGCGGCAAAGGCTATGTTGCATGGAAACGCAAAATGCTGCATGACGTCATCGGCGGACACCAAGAATATACCGTATTTATTCGAATAAGCGCCCAACCTCGAATTAGCGCCCACCTCGAATAAGAGTCTACCCTGCGAGCAGAGGCCCTTCGATCTTTCTAGATCTTCCTAGATAAGTCGGGACTTATCTAGGAAGATCGAAGGGCCTCTGCTCGCAGGGTAATAAGAGCCCATCCTAAAGGCAGAAACAGTTAATAAGCGCCCAGCCTCGAATAAGCGCCCACCCCCTCCTCCTCCCGATCAAACTCAAATAAGCGCTCACCCCCACCCCACCCACTTGAGTGAATAAATTTTAATAAGAGACTTTCCCGAGGACGGAGTTTTCTTCAGAGTATTTTACAGAAACCTTGCTTTGTTACTTCTTCGCGTTTTGTTATTAGCATTTATTGTTTTGTGGCAAAATAAACATACTTCACTTGCTGAAAATGTTAAAAATTTAATAAGCGCCCAGCCTCGAATAAGCGCCCACTCTCAAGGTCCAAAAATTTAATAAGCGCCCAGGGCGGTTAATCGAATAAATACGGTATATTAGGGAGCTTAAGCACGGGAGACTTCGAGGACGACGCCGGCGTCAGATCCACGAAGGCCTGGGTCTGACGTCGTCGCTCTCCCGCCAAATTTAAAAATTAAACGAGACTTACCTGTAAGTTGAAGTTTGATTGTGATTCTTCCGAGTTACAGAATGCTGAGAGATTACATGAGATAGCAAGCGCATGCGCCAATCAGGTTTTAAAGACTGAATGTACGTGTTTCCCAACAGCAGAGGGGAGGGTAGGGAAATTGGGCATGTAATCTCTCAGCATTCTGTAACTCGGTAGAATCACAATCAAACTTCAACTTACAGGTAAGTCTCGTTTAATTTTTAAATTCTACCTCGTTACCATGCTGAGAGATTCCATGAGACTTCAAAGCAACACGGACATGAAGGAACAACAACATGCCACTTTAATAGTAATATGTAAATGATACATTTTACATAGATGACAAGACTGATCTTGCATAATTTGAAGTCTTAGCTATAGGTTTGTTGTAAAAACGAGCAAAGCAGCATTGTGATGACCACCCTGCAGTTTGGAGAATGTCATCTAGATTTACAGAAGCCCTGCTTGCTACTGAAACAGATGCAGCCCTTGTACTATGAGCTGAATATTTTGTTACATCAATACGAGCTAAAGCCATAGTGTACCGCACCCACCTAGTGACTGTATCCCTGCTTACGGGCTTATAAGGTTTAACGTAACTTATCAACAGCTGTGACTGGCCGCTAGGTCTCAATACTTTAGTTCTTACAAGGTATTGCGTAAGCGTAGTAACAACACAAATAGAGGGTCGTTCAAATGATTCCAGAACAACCTGAGGGTTAGGTACCCCTGGTTTGCTTTGTTTTAGGTGGCAAGGGACGACAAATGTGCATTTGGCATCATTCACAAACATATGATTTATGTCTAACAAGTGAATAGTCTGGCCTCGTTGGCGTGATACTAACAACAACAACATAACAAGTTTCAATGTAAGCTGTTTAAGTGTCAACGATTCAACAGGATGAAGTGTATCCAGGTATGTTAAAACCACTTGGACATCCCAAACTTCTGTCTATTTGGGCTTGGGTGGTCGTGACTGGAAAAAACCTTTCAACAGGCGACAAGCTAGCGGGTTCTGTCCAACTACAGAGCCATCATCCAATGACACATAAGAAGACAATGCACTTCTAGCACAGTTGATAGCACTGTAAGTAAGTCCTTGGTCAAAAAGTCCAGAAAGGAAATCCAAGACTGCTCCTACAGGTGGTTGAAGATGATCGACTTTCCTCTGGAGACAAAATGCTGTCCATTTCTTGATGTACCCAGAGTACTGTTTCTTAGTTCCCCCCCGCCAGGATGCCATGAGCAATCCAACAGCTGACTTCGATACTCCTCTTGTTTCATAGTACTGCCGGACAAGAGACATGCCATCAGTCTCATTTGCTTTCTCAGAGGATGTAGAGTCCCTGACTGTGGTAGGGTGAGGAGGTCCTTGTCTTGTGGGAGCATTAATGGATTTGCCACAAGAAGGCTTAGTAGCCGGGGCCACCAAACCTGTATGGGCCACACAGGAGCCACCAACAGTGCTTAAGTCTGATCCTTCTCTAATTTCTACAGACATCTGTTAAGCAGAGAAAAGGGAGGAAAAATGTAAACAAACTGTCCACTCCAGGAAAACGAGAAGGCATCTACGTGGCAGGCTCCAGGGTCAGGCTTCCAATAAACATATTTTGGAAGCTGGTTGTTAAGTCTGCATGCAAACAGATCAATCTCAGGAGTACCCAGTATGTCAGTAATCTTACAGAATATATCTGGTTGAAGCTGCCACTCAGTTCTCTCATTAAATTGTCTGGAGCTTATGTCTGCCTCAATATTAAGGACACCTGGCAAATGGCATGCAGTCAACCAGATATCATTTTCCATACAGTACATCCAAACACTTTTAGCAAGTTTGTTGCATGGAGGGGATTTAGTGCCCCCCATTGCATTAAGATAGCAGACAGTTGTAGAATTGTCAGTTTTAATGCACACATGCTTTCCTTTTAATAAGGGCTGGAAGGATTTCAAACCAAAATAGACTGCTAATAATTCAAGTTCATTAATGTGCTTTTGTTTTTCAAATGGGGACCACATGCCTTGGGCACTTTGTCCATTGCATACCGCCCCCCAGCCTAATTTCGAGGCATCTGTTGCCATTTCTATATCTGGGTTGTCCATGGTGATACTTTTGCATGCTGTAGGTAGGTTAGTCACCCACCAGCGAAGCTCACTGATAGATTCTGAGGAGAGGGTCATATTAGCTTCATAGTTGCCATTATTTTGTTGCAAAGCTGTATTTTTGTCAATTTCAAGACTCCTGTAAAAAAGGGGTCCATACTGGACAGCAGGCAAACTAGAGACCAGAAGTCCAATGACCTGGGCAACTTCTCTTATAGAAATTATACTTTTCTTTAGCAGTTGTTGGCATGCCCAAATTATTTTCTTGGTTTTTTCTGCCGTAAGAAATACTTTCATGTTGACAGAATCTAAAAGAAAACCAAGAAATGCCAATTTCTGACATGGTTGCAACACTGACTTTTCATGATTGATCAGGAATCCTAGAGACTCAAATAGGGTTCGGGTAGTAAGAATATTACTTCTGCAGTCTGTCTTTGAGTCCCCCTGTAAATATGAGTCATCTGTATAGCCAACATTTAAGTAGCCTTGGCTACGCAATGTGCTATACACTGGTTTCAATAGTTTTGTAAAGTATCTTGGTGCAGATGCTAGGCCGTTAGGGAGACATGTGTACTGAAACAGCCTATTTCTCCAGAAAAACCTTAAATATTTCCTGTGCTCAACAGCCACAGGAACAGTGTAATATGCATCTGTTAGGTCTATAGAAGCCATATAACAGTTTTTCTTCATTAACTGGATAGCACATGATAGGCTTTCCATTTTAAAATGTTGATACTCTATGGATGCATTCAGTCCTTTTAGATTCAAGATCAGCCTGCAAGAACCATTTTTCTTTTTTCTGAGAAAAATTGTAGAGACGTACTGACCATAACTAGGGTCAGTCTCCTCAAGAACCCCTTTGTTAAGCAATTGTTGTATTTCACCATCGATAAGTGCAGCCTCTTCAGAGTTAAATCTAACTGGAGGCTTAGGATATTGTTGATAGGGGTGTTCAGTAAACTCAAGATGACAGTGTTCAACCATGTCAAGAATTTTTCTGTCTGATGTAATTTCCGTCCAGGTAGAGAGAAAGTATTTAAGCCTGCCAGCAATTTGCAACTCTTTGTCCCTTACCTCAACGTTTTGGTCATGAATTAGTTGTGGTTCTTCTGAGCAGCCTTCCTCCCCCCCTCCTTCTTGCTGAAGAGGGAGCGGCGGTAGTTTTTTGACGGCCCAGAATAATAATTATTATTCCTGTATTTGCCTTGGTATCTGTCTGAGTGACCATCACTTCGTGATCTTTTGAAGCTCTGCTTAGTTTCTCTACTAAGCTTGGAAGTGATTCGGTTGGTATCAGTAATATCTTTTACCGCCTTGGGTAGATCATCTCCAAAAAGCTCAGTTGTTATTGGGTTTGAGGGAGAAAAAAGATAGCGGTAGCTTGTGTGAAGCTCCGGTTTTAGAGCCTCCCTACGCCTCAGATTTAACTCTGTGTTAGAATTAGCCATCAACAGAACACCATCCATGAGTTGGTTAACTAGTTGACCCTTTGATGGCATATCTGGCTTGCTGATCAGGTCATTTACAACCTGGACCACTGCAGTTGTACCCTTAATAAGGGATTTTTGCACCTTCTGGAATTTAAGATCTGAGGTACGTGCTCTGTCTGAAAGATTATTCCAGATTGGTAGGTTGACCCTAGTTTCGGCCAGCATATCACAGTTTTTTGGCCTGAGATACCGTTTTTTGATTTCATTCAGCTTATCTTCCTCAGGTTTGTCTTTCAATAACTTTTGGACAATAGCGGCTAAGTTTCCATGAATTTCAGCGCCATCTTGTTCAGAGACATTAAACTCCTTTTCGAGTTTATTAAGTATGTCACTATTGGCCTTAGGCAGATCAATGCCATCATCGGTTTTTTGTTTTTTACGAGCAGGTTCCTCAGGTTCTATGTCTGAGCCTCCGCCACGGTCATCCGACTCGGAGTCGAAAGCTACAGAAGCGTTATTCTCGCATGCGGCGTCGTTTTTTGCCTTGAGCAAATCGCCCAAATTGCAAAAACCCTTGTTCATCTCTACCGCAAGACCAGAAAAAACCTCTTTGAGAAGGGCAGCCACGTCAGTGGTTAAACTTTGACTCGGGGTAGCAGATTGTTGTGAGCCGCTACGACGCTCTTTTGGCGCGCTTTTTTCCCTCGAGGAACGGCTAGGTTTTGTCACAGTTTTTGTGACCACTGCTGTCTTAGAGGCACCAGAGCCAGTAGAAGGTGCTTTCTCGCTCTTCTTTTGCAACTTGTCATCACATTTAAGTGATTTTGTGAGATCTTTAGTCCCAGAAGTGGGCTCTGCGTCTTTTGACAGCGAGCCTTTGTGCTTCTCCGCACGTGTTTTGCTTGATCCTGCGGAAAACTCTTCGTCCCAGTCGTTCAAACTGGCGTCTAAGGCCGAGTCCATCTCTAGCAATTTGGAAATGGTTTCCTTTGCTAAATTCAATGACTCGCTCATTTTTAGTAGATAAAAGAGCTGTATTTTTGGAAAAAATCCTCAAATACAGCGATAAGAAGTCAATCTGATCGGCGACAAACGTTGCATTGATTGGCGCATGCGCTTGCTATCTCATGGAATCTCTCAGCATGGTAACGAGGTAGAATTTAATTTGTTAAGCACGGATGCTGTTTTGACAAGACGCCTCCATTCTCAGTTCCTGATAAAGTTTTGTATCTGTTGTGCTATGGCAAGTTTTAAAGAGTTTCGTCAGACCCTTCTTCTCTTCTACGATGCTGATCTGATTACTGATGAGGATTTCATAACCTTGTACGAGTTATTTTCTTCACGAAATCCAGATTTTGTTTATGATTCGTACGATCGCTTTGACTTGGATAACATGAACGACGACCAATGCAAAGCCGAATTTAGAGTAAGGAAAAG
The DNA here is from genome assembly GCA_964035705.1 of Porites rus. Classification (NCBI taxonomy): domain Eukaryota; kingdom Metazoa; phylum Cnidaria; class Anthozoa; order Scleractinia; family Poritidae; genus Porites; species Porites rus. The sequence continues at coordinate 27,320,314 of OZ038002.1, read as the reverse complement.
AGATCTTCCAACACTGGCTCAAGCTCTTAGGATTCCACGGTCACTTCAACTTTCTCAGAGGAGTGTTGTAGATGGTATGGAAGGCCTCTGTATGCTCTTGAAGCGACTTGCATATCCCTGTAGATATGAAGACCTTATTTACCGTTTTGGACGTCCAGTTCCCGTTTTTAGTATGGCTACAAATCATGTCCTCGATTACATTTGCAATACACACAATCATCTCATAACACAATGGAATCACACACTGCTGAGCCCTCGTGCTTTAGAAGTATACGCAGAAACTATCCACGGAAAGGGGGCTGCTTTGGAGAACTGTTTTGGATTTGTGCACGGAACTGTCCGACCTATAGCTCGACCAGATAAACACCAGCGTATCATGTATAATGAAATAAGCGAGTACACGCCTTAAAATTTCAGTCACTTGCCCTACCTAATGGACTGATTGGTAACCTATATGGACCAGTAGGTAACTGAAAATTATGTGTTTCTTTTGTCATTTTGCTTTTATTCCAGCATGCGGGCTTACCTGACTCTCTCTATAAATTTATATTATAGTCGAACATTCACTTCATTGGCTTCCCTCCAGTTAAACAGCCCCTGCTCTATTTTACTCTAAAATAGACTCTTATGCCCAGCCTCTCATTTTGTGGACTGAATAAAAATGAGTGGAACTGAATAATTTTGATGCAACGAGAAGGGTGAAATAGTTAAAATAATAAAAGAAATTAAGCAAGGGAAATGGAATGTTCTCTCATCTACCAGTACCTATATCAGTGTTATAAAGGTTATGCTGTCACATGGTATATTGATCAGTCCCTTATAATGCCAAAAACATTCATAACCAAAGCCTGTGTATTATCAAAAGATAGGTCACTTGAATTAGATTGACTTTAATAGCATCTAAACAATCAATATCTATATGAAGATTTTTAATGAGATATTCCCTATTTATTCTAGAGGGAAAGAGGCATGATGCTAGTATGTTCAGAGATTCTGGACTACTACAAGATCTTGAACAATATGCATTTTCAACGACAGGGCAACCAATGTGCATATATAGGGACCCTGCCTACCCCATAAGGGTTCATCTGCAGGGCCCCTTTAGAGATGCTTACCTCACCCCTCAGAAACAGCTTTACAACCAGTCAATGAACTCTGTGCGAACATCGGTTGAATGGCTATTTGCAGATGTCCGAAACTACTTTAAATTTATAGACTTCAAGAAAAATCTGAAAGTGGGGCTCAGTAGCGTTGGCAAAATGTACGTTGTATCTGCTTTACTACGAAATGCTCTTACATGTTTATATGGAAATGAAACCTCACAGTATTTTCAGCTAGATCCCCCAAGCCTGCAAGATTACTTTGTTTGACTCTAAATATTTTTGATAAGAGATAACTTGTATGAAACTGAGAAAAATCAAAGATCTTTTATTCCAAATACGAGTCTGTAAAACCCCCAACCTAATTACGTTGAAATACTATTTTTGTCAATTTTGTAATTGACTCTATCATTAAAAATAGACAAATAGTGTTTGCTGAATTCTTTAGGGATTGTAGATGGCGGTATTCTTCTGGGTGTCTAAACTACGACCATGCACAACAAAAACAGCTGTAAATACATTGGGCTCAATCTCCAGTCATGTGTGTCTCGATGTACCCATGGTACAGTACCTTGGGCACATCGAGACACCCATGGCTGGAGACGGAGCCTATAATTAAAGTTACACTGTATGTATTTTTTTCCATACCTGTCACCTCTGTGTAACATTAATGACAAATGTTTTTTTTATTTAAATATTATGTAAATTTCAAAGCTGTACAGGGAACTCAACTCTATCAGTGGTTATGAAACTTCAAAGTCAAACATTGTTTCCTTGTAATGCAAAGGAGAAAAAACATCTCACTGTGTTTATCAATAAAAAGACACCGTGATGTAAGTGAAATAACAAAAATGTTTAGCACTATAAAAATCAAAGTTAAATAGATGCCTCAAAGTCAGGCAGAGGAAACAACACCCTGATTTCATTTTCAATAGCATCAACCACAGGTAGCCCAAGCTCACTATGAGAGCCCTGAGCAACATTATTATCTACTTAGCTAATTAATTATGCATACAGCAAGAAAATTATTAGACGTTGTATGGAGAAATATTCTTTGCTCACTAAATTAGCAAAATGTACATTGAATATCGCTTTAAATCTTACCTTTAGCGTCTTCTTGTTTTTCTTTGTATTCTAACTGCATTTCAGACCTCCTAAGCACTGTTTAAGGCCTTTTTTGGAGTGACAGTTTTTCACTCCAAAAAAGGCCTTGCTTTTTTCTTTTTGGTCTCATCTTCCTCTTCTGCCACTTCTTCTTTCTCACAAATTTCCTCAAGCATTACATCTATTTCCGTCATTTCTGGATCTATTCCACTAGCTCTCTCCTCTGACCTCATTTTTGCTTGTGCTTCTGCGTCAAAAGCTTTAAACGATCTCTTAGGGATTTTTGTGTAACAATAAATTTACTGCTGGACACTTCATTCAACTTTTCAGCAAGCTGTGACCAGATTTTTCCCCTTTCAGAGCTACCTTTGGGATTGGAATAGAGATCTGAAGCAAGGACCTCTCTTAAAAATATGGCATCATGCTCCGGTTTCCATTGCATTACTCTTAAAATAAATCAACAGAAAAATGTCAATTGCCATATTTATTTGTTAATATAAATGTGTGCTTGCCCTATGAAAAAACTCAAAAGGTGCACTTTCTGAAAGGTATTTGATGACGGCTTTAAGGAAGGTTAAGTAAGGATAACGATAACCAAATTTAACCATGTTGACTGCACCAGAAAAACTGCAGAAAACTTTTTCCATACATGAACACTAGATTGCAAAATAAAAAAACTTTTAAACATCCAAACAAATTAACACTTACTTCGGAAAGCCAGACAAACAATGAAAGAGCCACGTAGGTTTCCATTTCTTTTAAAATGTTAAAATGCCGTCGATGCAATATGTCTGTTTTTCTCATTCGCAGATAAAATATTTCATTCTACTTACGATTTAAGGGGAGGTTTGCTGGTCGGATGATCTTGCTCTGTGGCCATGGCCATTTCTGTCTTCTATAAAACTGCTTAAAAAAAACAGAAACTGTTCTTAAACTCAACTAAAAATATATTTGAGCATCGGTTGAAATCGTTGAAATCGTATGAACCAAAAATAAAAGTAAAAAAATCCTAAAAAAGCTATAAAATCTCATAAATCACTCCCATTTCCAGTACGCCGTCAAATTGTCCAAACTCACGTCGCCGGCGGCAGGGCGACGTCGTTTGTCAGGGGTATGTCATGTGCAATGGACCTAGTCCCAGTCTCAACCGTTTATTGACGACGGCGTCGTCTTGAAAAGTCCTCGTGCTTAAGCTTCTTATTAATTGATTGATGGAGCATCGAATTTTGCAGCTGGCTAAGTCCTGCGTGCTTAGCAGACTGCGCGCGCGACGAGATTATAAGGTCGCTACGCTCTTGGCGCTTCGCTCGGAATTACATTACACCCTTTCCTCTTAACGTGAGTTTGGGCCGCCTGTGGGCTCAGAAGACGAACTTAAACCAAACACTAGACTTGAGATCTATAAAGCATTTGAGGATCGCTTGACCTGTCTTAATCTACATATGATAGTTTAGATTAGCTAGAATCTTTCGATTTTGTGAAATTTACCGATAATATAGGACTGCCGGCTATTTAGTGTTTTGAAAACCTTGACCGGTCACCGGCCATATAGCCACAGCGAAACTAAAATCGATAATAGAGTTTCTGTCACTAAATCTGAGTGATCTGTATAATAAAATTAGCCTCTGTAATATTACCGATAGCTCTGCTGCGAAAAACAGTATAAAAAGGCAGGTTGTGTAAGGAAAAGGAAAATGAATCTGTTATATTTATGCTACGACGCGTAAACAAAATGCAACCATCACAGTCCAACTGGAATTTTTCCGATTTTTCTCCAGTTGCTTTATCGAAACCAGAGCTTTTAAAATTAACCATAATAGTGAAAATTGAAATGTATTACCTTACTCGACGACAGAGATGCCAGTTTCCATCTTGATAAAAAAAGTAATATTTTCCCACGCATATCGCGGGTCGTCACATTCCTTGTATGGCGTTACAACTCACGTAAAACCGCCTGGTTTCAGACAACTGAACTGAAGAATCCGTGAAAATCTTAGCCAGGCAATAAATAATGGAAGTTGATATAAGACGTCATTATTAATGACTGAGGATGCGATGATAGCTCAAGCTACGTGTATTTACAGCGCTTGAGGATTCGCTCAAAACTCATGAGACATGAGCCCTTGAAATAAACATCCTTACTTCCGGTTTTACAAATTGGGCGGTGGCAAAGTAATAAATAGTCAGTCTATCTTGTACACCATTAACAACGGTTCCGTGCAAAATTTTGAGGTATTTTGTTCCAATCATGAAGCTCGTTTTGAGGAGACTCTTGGTCTTTCTATATAGCACTTTGTGATAAACAGGAAAATTGGTGTGGATGGGGTTGAGAAGAATGAGGGATGAGCACAGGAGATACAAAAACTCCAGTCAGCCCACCGAGGGGCTTCAAAACCGTGCGCATATGCCCCACCCTAGGGACAATTCCAGATTTTCATTTTCTTGAAAAAGCTTAAAATCGCTAGTCCATGCATGAATAACTCAAGAGAGTCCTAATTCTAAGTAAAGGAAACAGTAAAGAAAATTCAGTTAGCGACTAGAGTGTTTATCCGATATCGCGAACAATAAGGGTGTTCTTTCACGGAGTGATTGAAGATGTGTCTGCAGTTTAATGTAAAATCATTCACCATGCTCACGGACCTTTCGACGACATAAGTGTACCGATTGACGTAATATCAGTGGTAAAAAACGAACGCTTTTCAGCGTAGGACGATGACGTCATCATACGAAAGGCGTCTTCACTCTGGCATCTTCAATTTCAAACCGTCAAAACCTAATTTTGTCTGCTCGTCAACTCAAAAACGCCTCTAAGGACATGTAGTGGTAATGTGCTTATTAGTAAGACGTCCAAAAGAAGAGGAAACATTCATAACCAATTTGGTCAATGCATTAATAAAGGGATACGTTCTCCTTTACCCTTAGGGACAGAGTTCCAAAGCCCAAAAGATTTTTATTTCAGCTCTAGCATGTGTTGTATAGCGATTTGCCTTGGGGTTCCCTGAATGTTCGAGATCAAACAAGCTGTGCCCATCGTACATAATCTTGCCTAGGCTCCCTTGAAAAATTGCACTTGATCAGAAGCGTTCAAGTTCATCGTCCGCCGCGACAACTTCATGATCTATTTTAATGGGTGGTTTTCTGGAACTATCCTATGGCTTGTCCTTTCTAGTCGTCACTATATTAGTAAGCATGTTTCAATTTCTCTCCAGCAAAAGTCTCTATCAGGAGCGTAGCCAGGATTTTCCAGGTGTGCGCACAATTTTCAAAACTTACCCTCACTTCTTACTCAGTTTTCCCGTAACGTTTCCCTATTACGTTTGCTAATTCTGTTAACCAGGTGAGGTTACGCGTGGATGAAATGGCAATTGCAATCGGTGAGAAAATTAGGTTAGACACTTTGCCCTCAAGGACGGCTCTCACGTTTTGCTGACACTTTCTACCTTAGAAGGGAAAAGTGGAGCTTTGCCTCCCCCACTCCCCGTAAACAATGTCGTTCGGCTGTTCAAAGTAAAACTACCCAACTTTTATTTGTAATAGAGGTATAAGAGTAGGAATCCAAATTGTTTTCAAATGTTCTTTAAAATGTATGCCGTGCAAATGGCGTGTTTCACTGATTTTAACACGAAGATTGTGAGGCAGTGTCTAGTGATTGCGGGGGCTAATACTCCATCGCAAAAATTTGTAATTGAAAAAAAAAGTCTTGTATAAATAATAGGAGTACAAATTTTTAGTTATTTTATCGAGTTGTGAAAAAAACACCAACTTGTTTCTTATTGAATTTGTTTGAGTGTTTTCAGTCTTTCCGATATGCCCGTCGGATATCGGAAATTACCGTAAATGATCGACTAAGCGCTGCGGCGCTTATTTCATTTTCCATGTTAAAGGTGCCGCGCTTATTATGGAGCGGCGCTTATTTCAACTACAGGTAAAACAGAAAGGGGAATGCAGAGAGAACTCAGAGTTGGGCAAGAAAAAGGACAAATATGCACACCTCGAACTGTTGTATGAACCTGGTTTCGAAAGTTTCTGTACATTCACACTTTAGAACTCACGAGTGGGTGTCGGTCTTGTTTGTCAAGCGATATGGTTTTGATATCTTTTTATATCAAGCGCCGTAACAAAGGTAGGGCGTTTATTTGTAAATCAAGTTAGCGCTGCGGCGCTTTATCGATCATTTACGGTAACTTCCCTTTTCTTTGTAAAAAAAGGAAAAAATGAAAGATTTCCCCCTCGTCCCCGTCTTAGATGCTTTCATGTACATTGGTTAAATTTTCTTTTCATATCCTACTACGCTTATAATGGCGTATTCTGACGTCATTTATCCTTAAAAAACTAGTTTGTTGAAGAAAGACTAAAGTAAAGGTCTCATGAGGCGTTTGTGATTTTATAAACTACTTGAAGCAGTCCTTTTCACGGCTTATGTCCATGCGGGAAATTGCTACTTGGGTTTCAGATTGAAAAGGGCAGGCTCTTTCTAAACGCGGCGTTGTTTATGGGACCTCAGTATACAGAGTCAGTTGATGGCAAACAACGAAAAGGCTTTTATGTGGTAAGTTACAGTGATGAACCTTGCCTCCAGATGGTCATATTTTTGTACGTATCTTCAGTGTTGGTCTGAAAATTTTTTGTTATGGATTTGGTTGGCGAGGAGGGGGGGGGGGGAGAGAGAGAGAGATCAGAACATGCTGTTTACGAGACATTAAAGCAATGGAAACCATTATAACAGTCTTCTACAATCAAAATAGTTGCAAATGCATACGGGAGGCCGTAGCTATATAATGATTAGAACGGGCAAGAGCAATAATCTTGGAAGGGCAATATTTGGAAAGGTGGATGGTCATGGAGTTAAGGAGATTTGACTAATCAGCCAATTTCCCGCCAAACATTCTGGTGTGGCCAGTTGCGCCAAAATTGTGTTCGCTCGCCCCGGGCTGGCTCGACTGTTGGGATGCGGTAATTGAGTTATAAACAATGAATTCATCATTTATATAGCCTGCTCGCCCCAACGTGACTGCATTTCGCTTTTCGGAGATCCATCAGTTATTCTTTGAGTCCTGAAAAACACCGACACTTAAGAGTGATTTTCTGTAAAATTCGAACTTCCGCCTGACACGGTACCTCATCGATTTGGCTGATTTTTGGCATGTAGTCTTAGAATGGTGTCCTAAATACTGAATGCATATTGTAAGGTTCCAATTCTCTTTGGTTTCAAAGATACAGGAATGACAGTTTTGACGAGGCCTCGAGGGGCCGCCATGTTAGTGAACTGAACGAGATTTACAGTAATTAATTCTAGCCTTATCATTAAAATAACTTAATCGTGACTCATACAGTTGCAAAGAACTATCCTTCTTCCTTTCATTTACCTACTCTTATCTGAAAATGGTTAAGCCTGAGCTACGAACGGCTATAACTTCTCACAGCACTTTTTCGGTACTTAAAAGGTACACAAATTTGGTAGAAATTGGAAGGTCAATATCACCCATGCCACATCGATCTAGACTAAGCCATTTTAACTAAACATAGTTTGTTTATAGCTAAGTTAGACTGTTGAATAAAATAATCGGGCTAATGCAACGGAGCAGAAATATAATTGCATGAATGCGCAATGGTTCAGCCACTTGGCCGCTAAAACTTCCAAACAAAATTCGGTGAATATTTGAAAAGAAAATTCTTTAAAAATTGATCGTGCCTCTTAAAGCCTACCTATCGCTTAAAAAAGCCTCCTTTGTAATGTAAAAAGATGATCTTTTGATTCTGATCTTGCGAGGAGCTTGAAATATGCGCTAAAATGAAAATTATAAATTTTGTTTCACACGGTACTAGCTCAAGTTCGCCCTTCGATTTGCCAGACCAATAGGGAGCCGCTCGTGTACTGCACAGTTACAATTTTCTCTGTAGTCTTTCCCCGGGGGGGGTACTCCCTTATAAGGGCTTAATGGGGACGTGCGGCCAGCCAGGGTATGTTTTTCGGGATTTTTGTCTTAAACAGGGTATCGAATTTATCATTTTTTGTCTTAATCAGGGTATCGATTTATCAATTTTTGTCTTAAACAGGATAAATGTCTTAAACAGGGTAACGAGTTTATCATGTTTTGTCGTAATCAGGGTATCAATTTATCAATTTTTGTCTTAAACAGGATAAATGTCTTAAACAGGGTATCAAAAATCGGAATTCTGTCTTAAACAGGGTAGGAAAATCAGCGATATTTGTCTTAAACAGGGTCAGAGTATGAGGGGCCGCGCCGCACCTCCCCACCCAGGGATATATCGAGTACCCCCCCCCGGGAGTCTTTCGCTGTATACAGCTACAAATTACATATTTTCTTAGGCTAAGATAACGAAAAAGTTGTCAATTTTTATCAAAAGGGTAGAAAAACAAACCGTGCACTGCAGCTTTATGCAAATTATATGGTATTCGATAATTACACGTGTAAACAGGAACCTACCTTTGCTAATGTACACTGTTTGGCAGATCTTTCCAGCGTAAGATATAAAACTAGTACATGAAATGAAATGAAAGGACTCATCAAGTCAAATTACCTGATCGTACCGTCATTACTGAATAATAAGTCCGAAAAATATTACATGGAATGATCGGTGGGAGACGAAGCTATTTTTAGGAGGACAAGGAACTGCACGCTGGAACGAAACTGAAATGAACAAGCTCAATCAAGTTCAGTCCTCTTGACGCTATTTAACGTTTCACCCGAATTTGAACAGGAAGTTGTTTTCTATTTTCTTTCTCATTCTTGCATGTTTTCTGCAGTTCGCCCAGTATTTTTTCGTAACTTTTAATTTACTGAAAAGCGAAATGCAGTCACTTTGAGGCGAGTAGGCTACATAGATGATGTACTCATTGTTTATAACTCCATGACCGTATCCCAAAAGTCGAGCCAGCCCGGGGCGAGCGAACACAGTTTTGGGGCCACTGGTCACGACCATGCACCTTTCCAAATATTGCCCTTCTAATCATCATATAGTTAGGGCCTCCCGTAAGCATTTGCAACTATTTTGATTTGTAGAAAACTGTTTAACAGTTTTCATTACTTTAATGTCTCGTAAACAACACGAGGTACATGTTCTGATCTCTCCACAGCCCCCCATTCCCCCATCCATAACAAAAAATTTTCGGACCAACACTGAATTGCGTCACTGTAACTTACCACATAAAAGCGTTTTCGTTGTTTGCCATCGACTGATTCTATTCTGAATACTGGGGTCCCATAAACAACGCCACGTTTAGAAAGAGCCCGCCCTTTTCAATCCAAGAAAACCCAAGTAGCAATTTCACCAACGGACATAAGCCGTAAGAAAAGGACCGCGTCAAATACTTCATAAAATAACAAACGCCTCATGACACCTTTAATTCACTCTTTCTTCGATAAACTAATTTTTAATTTTTTTAAGCATAAATGACATCAGCATGCGCGATTATGAGCATTGTAGCTTATGAAAAGAAAATTTAACCAATGCACATGAAAGCGTCTAAGACGGGGACTAGGGGGAATTAGGAACATCGCGCTTACCACTGGAAAAATATTGGCTAGTTCTTTGAATAGACTCAATTAAAGCCGTCTTTGTTCAGTAAGTAGCTGATATATAGGGGGAAAACTACATAAGGTAGATCGCATCACAATACGGCACGGGACTAGGCTCTCAAAATCGGTAAGCATGCAAGACCAATTATTATGTAAAACAGAGAAAAATTCCTTGAGGGAAAAAATTATGGCTAGGGAAAAGACCCGAAGGTGGAAAGTTAGGATCGTAGC
>OZ038002.1:27285338-27305338 GCA_964035705.1 Porites rus | reverse complement strand
CTCTTAAGCTTTTTGTTCAAAACATTTCTGGCTATCGGGAAAAAAAAGAGGGAGCTTAAAATACCAAAATAAAACTTCATTTGAAATTTCACTTTGTAACCGTTCGAAAATTATTGTGAATTAGAACAAAAGATAGTTTACTCAAATGGGGGGTGGGGAGGAGGGGGTGGGGAATTCTTAACAGTTCCAGTTTGCTAGAAAATTATAAGTTACGAGAAAATACTGGGCGAACTGCAGAATACATGCAAGAATAAGAAAGAAAATAAAAAACAACTTTCTGTTCAAAGCGATAAGCGATAGATAGGTTTTAAGAGGCAAGATCAATTTTTAAGAATTTTCTTTCCAAATATTCACCGAATTTTGTTTGGAAGTTTTAGCGGTCAAGTGGCTGAACCATCGCGCATTCATGCAATTATAGTTCTGCTCCATTACGTTTGCTCAATTATTTTATTCAACAATCTAACTTATCTATAAACAAACTATGTTAAGTTAAAATGGCTTAGTCTAAATCGATGTGGCATGGATGATATTGACCTTTCAATTTCTACCAAATTTGTGTACCTTTTAAGTACCGAAAAAGTGCTGTGAGAAGTTATAGCCGTTCGTAGCTCAGGCTTAACCATTTTCAGATAAGAGCAGGTAAAAGAAAGGAGGAAGGATAGCACTTTGCAAACGTATGAGTCACGATTAAGTTATTTTAATGATAAGGCTAGAATTAATTATTGTAAACCTCCTTCAGTTTACCAACATGGCGGCCCCTCGAGGCCCCGTCAAAACTGTCATTCCTGTATCTTTGAAACCAAAGAGAATTGGAACCTTACAATATGCATTCAGTATTTAGGACACCATTCTAAGACTACATGCCAAAAATCAGCCAAATCGATGAGGTACCGTGTCAGGCCGAAGTTCGAATTTTACAGAAAATCACTCTTAAGAGTTTATTACATTCAGGACAGAATGTTATTACATTTAGGACTTTATTAGATTTAGGGTCGTTTATTACATTTAGGCCTTGTACAGCATCCACAAAAAGGGCAATGCCTATTATCATTAGTTTGTGATTGCTTATTCGTAGTTTTACTGAAGCCCTTCTCCCAGCTATTCCTCTTGTTAAGTCTAAGTAACTAGAGGAGGTATGATCGGTTTTAAACGATCTATAAAATTCAAGTTTTTGAGAATGTTGAAGGGTGTTTTGCCAATATGAGATATATTCCTGTTTCATTGAACTTACATAGCTTTTTACCATGGCTATATCTAATAAATTAGGGTTAAAGTCAGGAAGCTTAAAGTATTCTGACATATCCATTAAATGAGAGTGGAAGCTATTTTTGCCATTATAGTGTAAGTCGAATGATATTAAAAAAGCTTGTTTCACGAGAGATTCCTCATCTTTAGACTGTATATACAAAGTGTATTTGAGAATTTTTTGATTATGATACCGGTATTTAAAGGAAAACGACCAAGTTATGCTCTACAAGCTATATGACAAGCTTTGTCGTTTACCTCCAAGTATCATTTACAAAATTGAAAGTGTGCCTTCTCGATCTGTGAGCCGTCCCAGGTCCTAAAATCTGGTTTGGCATACACACCCCAAATTTCACTGTTATATGTTAGAAAAGGGGAGATCGTAGTGTCAAATATTTTACAGGCGAAAGCTGCTTTTAGTTTGCTAAGATTCGTGTGTCGTCTCAAGCTGAAGAGGGCATGAAGAGCTTTCTCCTTGAGATGTTCACGTGACACTGAAAAATATCCCAATGAGGACATTCGAGATCCTAAGTAAGTGTACTCTTGTACAACATCAATTATTTGACTATCTATGAGAAAGTGAAAATCAGCATTGTTCCTTTCACTTTTCTGAAAAGCCATCATTTTTGTTTTTTTTTGGGATAGATTTTCATCATCCATAAAAAACAGAATGAAGATAGTTTATCGAGACAATTTTGTAGTCCTGTTTTGGATCGTGATAAAATGATTAAATCGTCTGCACATAATAGATAATTTAGTTTTGCACCGTTTGGGAAAACAAAAGGATCAGATAATGTGTTTTCAAATGCAATAGGTAAGTCGTTAATATAAAGATTAAAAAGCAGTGGACTTAAGATACAGCCTTGCCGCACACCTCTTGCATAACGGAATGATCGCGTTTCTTTTTGGGCAATTTTAATTGAGCAGGAAGAGTTGTGATATAAGCTTTTAATTAAGTTATAAAAAGAACCACCAATATCAATTTGCAGCAGCTTATTCAAGAGCCCGTCATGCCAGACCGATTCAAAAGCTTTTTTGAAATCTTCAAAACAAGCATAGATCTTTTCGTTGTGATTATGAACGTACTTATCTATCAAGGTTCGGAGAGTGAAGACGTGGTCTGCTCTGCGGTTATAAGAGCGTTTCCACATGAAGTCACGGCGGTCATATTGGTGTTCTAAAACAATGAAATGGGGGCCATGTTGGTGTACTTAGAAAATCCCCTGGGAGTTGAACTCTTTTCTCATGTAAATGCTTTCTTTTGTTCCAATAAATTAGCATAGATGCTGGCCACGTGAGTGAAAACGGTCTATTCGGTAAAAAGCCAAGTGAGATTTGTTGAGTATATTCAAAGAAACGATATACTCGAGAAGTCGTTGGTTTAAGATAGAACAAAATAGTTTTCCCAGGTAGCTGGAGACACAGAGATACCCCGGTTGTTTGTCGGATCGCTTTGTCCGCCCGATTTACAAATGAGAGTAATAAGACCACCACGCCAAGCCTCTGGCATGGTCCTCTGGTTAAGAATTGAATTAAATAATTTTTCATATACGGACATCATCACTAGCTTTTATCATTTCATTTCTAGTTTTATCCGAAAATGATGATTTATTATTCTTTAACTTTTCCGCAGCCTTACGTATTTCTCTTTCGGTTATCATGAAATCTAAAGGACGGGAGTGCGGTGTTGACCGTGGCATTCATTTTGTCGTAGCTCATTACAAATGTTCTGCTGCGTTGAGTTAAGAGGTTTATTTGAATGAAGATTGTGGAAATATTGTAGCCAATTTTCTTCCCAGATTGATGGAAGATCCTCTCCTTTTCTAGTGTCGTCCATCAATTTGAGGCATTACCAGAAAGTTTTCGCGTCTGAATTGTCTGCAGTTTTTTCTAGCTCAGAAATTTTGACATTGTAATGATCATTCTTTTTAGAATTAAGTAATTTATTGTATTGGGCCAGAGTAGCATGGTACAGAGTAACATGGTATTGCTCACGTATGATAGTATTCAAAGGGTCTTGATGTTTCTTGTTTGCTAGTTTTCGTAATTCATGCCTTTTCAAACGACATTCTTTATCGAACCATTTTTTGTTTAACGCATTTTTTGTCTAACGCGTTTTACCTGCTCTTATCTTTAAACAACACTTAGCTGTTGTAATTAAAATGTTTTCCACCTACGAAGAATATATATCAATTTAAGAAAACAGGGTTGACAAAAATTGAATGACTTTTACTTTACTGCTTGCCCCCACTCAAAATACGCATCTGGGCATTAAGCTGAAATGTCTGAAATGTGCAATTTGTCTTCGGGTGTCTCGAAAACTAAGACCTAAGACCACCGCCAAATCTCGAAAACGAAGACCTTAACCGAAATTTTCAACTAATTCTACAACGGTTAGAACACAACTAAAGGAAACGTTTTGTAGGAATGCCCGCTTTGAACTACAAAACGAAGACGAAGTTAAAGTCACACGAACATGACGTGTCGCGACTCACATAACAAAGGCCCGTGAGAAATGTTTATTGGATGTTTCTAAACGGTTTTATTCCAAGTGTCACGGTTCTAAATTGCCACAGAAAAGAGATAACCGGAAACGTCACGCGACGGATCAAAAAAACGAGTCGATAAAAGAAGTTCTACTGTTCTTGCTTTGTACATTCAAAGATGTCTTCAATAAATATATCCATAAATCTACCTGGAGTTTTGAAAACCGGGCTGCCTGAAATCTTAAGTGAAGTCCAGCGCATTGCAGAAGGGAGGGATCATAAAAACGAGTCGATAAAAGAAGTTCTACTGTTGTTGCTTTGTACATTCAAAGATGTTTCCAATAAATATATCCATAAATCTACCTGGAGTTTGGAAAACCGGGCTGCCTGAAATCTTAAGTGAAGTCCAGCACATTGCAGGCAATCTTTCAAAACTTAATTTCCTTAAAGCCTTGATATTTTTAGTGTAAAAATAACAATCTCCCTCTTCAGGACTAACTAACCTCAGCTTTTAACCATGGGCTCCAAATAACTTCCTGGAATTGACAGAAATCAGTTGAAATTCCAGAAAATATGCACGAGGGGAGGAACAGCCCAGCCAGTAGGGCCAGCTAATTTTTTTGAGGGGGGCTTCCGTCGAACTAAGGGACCGGTCATTATTTATCGCCTGGGGGGGGGGGGGGTCGGAGGATTTTGGGCTGAACACGATGAAATTTAGCCGATCCCCCCTTTAAATGTTATTTTATTGAAGTGATCCCCCCTCATAACTATATATAACTTTCGTGATCCCCCCCCCCATGTCTTTGTACCCATATTCACCTTTCGACGTTTATATTTAGTGTTTTAAACGTTCATATACAGGTAGTATTTCTAACTATGATGTACTTACAGCATAATAAAGCCGTTATCGCGCAGTCTTGTTTTAAAAGTGTCTCTTGATCCGTGTCTTTTTCTAGTCTGGATCCAGACATCTGAATTCAGTTGACATACAAGCAATCTTGCTTAAAACTGCAAAGTGCTTGAAACTGCAATCAGTGCTTGAAACTGCAAAGTTACTTTTTTTGGAGTGCCAAATAGCAGTCCGCCAAGTCCCTATCAGCAGGTCATATTTAGCGACAATTTTCAGAGGACCACACTCTAAAGTCATTTGCAGGCGATGAGTTGGCCTATTTAGAAGAAGCACATAGGCGAATCACTACACTGCACGAGGAACTTCAGTCCGCATCCAACAAGTTGACAACAGCGCATATTAACCTGTCAAAGAAGTTTCCTTTGTGCGCGAGAAAATCAACAATGTCAAGAAGAAAGAAGCAAAATAAGAGGAAGGTCCGAAAAACCAAGGACGAGCGACTCAAGCAGAGGGCACGTCATCTCTTAGGAAACTTGACCTCAATCGAGGTCGCAGGGCAAATTTTCGGTTCAATCGAAGAGAATGATACAGTTACTCCTGTAGATAGCATCAATGCTGACTTTGCTAAGAAACTAACAAGGCGTTTGCATCTAGACCCTTTGCTATGGCTACTAGAAAAGGGTATTTTTAGCACGACCCTAGCAAAAAATCTAGAGCAAGTAGCGGCCATTTTAAGGGCACAAAGTCCAGGGTCAACCTGCCGAAGGGGACTAAATGTTGCTGTTGAATCGGATGACGAGGCTCAAGAGGCAAATGAAGTTGTTGAATGGGATGATGAGGCTTAAGATGAGGCAGATGAAGCAGTTGAATCGAATTTAGTATAGAGCTGACACAGGACGCCCATTCCTGGAGAGGCGATAAATGGTTTATGTTTAAACAAACACGCTTTTTACAATGTTTCAGTTATCAGAAAATTATATAGTTCACAATTTAGAATTCACCTGTCATGTTTAAAGATGAATATTAGCTAAGTCATGAGCACGTTATAAAAGGAAAAATATAAAGGCGTTAAAACAAAGCTTTCTCGATATAAATTGAAATGCACACATTCGCCAGTGTGACAGACTTCCGTTTTTTAAATAAAGTTGTGTTAGAACAAATTGAGATTGCAAATGCTATCATCTCCCAGCAGAATGGGCACATTTATGTTGTATGCTTTCAAACTGGCATTGTTCAAGCAGATTTGAGTGGTCCCCCCTCTGAATCCTTCCAAAATTTTCAGTGATCCCCCCCTTCTGGGCTCTCAGTTACGACTGATCCCCCCCTCTGTTCTCCTAAAAATCAAGTGATCCCCCCCAAAATCCTCCGACCCCCCCCGGTGATAAATGATGACCGGTCCCTAAGTGTCCTGTTGTTGCACAGACACAAGGCTATCATCTGGTATGCATTTGGGGTAGCCTGGTTAAATTCCAGAGGGGTGGGGTTGTTCTAAAGACTATGCTTTGTGCTAGAGATCAGATTTGCCGAGTTTTTGTACCGGGGCTTAACCCTCTCTTTCAAAGCTCAATGTCTCCCTCAAATTGAGCGGGGGAGGGGGGGGGGGTGTGTCTGGCTGGGTGTCATGGTGTTGCACCGACACAGGGCCAGGGCTGTCTTCTGGTATGCATTTGGGATAGCCTACTTAAATTCCAGGGGGGCTGGGTTGTTCTAAACTTTGATGTGTTTTTGCACTGTTATGCAGTTTGTTTCTGCTGTTTGCATGCAAGCAATGATCCACTCTGTTGATGATGTTCCTAGTCAGCATGCCGTTAAACTGGTGGTTTTAGGACTTGGTTTTGTTGAGCACTGTTGCCTTAGATTGTTTTTGGAAGACCAGCTGCAATGAAAAATGGGGCGAACTGGGGAAATGGCTTTGCAATCGGTGACAGTAGCACTGAAAATTGCCCCTTAAAATGCCTTATTTTCCAGGTTAACGAGGAAAACTTCGCTTTTGCTACCTTCAAGGCAGACGATTCTATCAAATGGAAGCTCATGTACTCAATAATTTCTTTTTGAGGTGAGATTTTACTTTTCAAGTAACAAGGGCCATTAAATTACCAATCAGTGCGAGAGACTGACATGTCTTGGTAGCCAGGGTTTCAAAAAACCAGGTATAAATACATAAATGAATAAATAATTAAATGACAAAAAAGGAGCACGAGATGGAGGTCCAGCGTGTCACGTGAACGGTGGCAACATCTTGAATTCGTGCTAAGCCTAGGCCCCCCGAGATGCTAAACGAATTTTGTAACAACAAACCATTTCTTGTAAGAATTTTTAATCGAAAGTACAGGCTACGATATTACATTCTTGTGTGCATATTGAACTATTTATAAAGATAAAGGTACAAAATAGACTGAGTTCCATTGAGAAATCACTTAGCTAGACTTATTGCTCCTTAGGCCTACTCTGGGACCTTAACTCGCCTTAACTCGCCTTAACTCGCAACTTGAGATTATGTTCAAATTTCCTTATCTCGCCTTAACTCGCCTAAACTCGCATTATCTCGCACAAACTCGCCCAATCTCGCCACTGCCAAGTGGATACCAATTTTAATATCTCATACTACTCTCAGTGTAATTTCCAATTACTCCATAAAGGGAAGACGCCAAAGAACACAAATTTCAAAAGTTTAACAGATAGTGATTTTTAAAGAAAAACAGGGTTTTTACCTTTAAAAAAATATGTAATTGACCAATCCCACCCTTCTGGAATTTCCAATAGCCTCTGTGGTAAGGGTATTTCACCACTAAAGATTCGATGAGGTTTTTTCTTACTTAACATTGTCATGCCTTGGAGTCACAACTGGACTGTCAATGGAACTACCAGGAACAGCCTGAACATGCACTTACTCGTTGCCTAATGAAAAGGCTTCAATGCTAAGCATGGTAGAAATTCCAGAGGCATGGGGTCACGGGGTCTAACAAATCCCACATTCACTGTTTGTGTTTTGGTCCACAAAGTAAGTGACATTAACTAAAAGCACTAACAGTGAATCCACGAAAAAGTTTTCATAAAATAGTTTAAGTTTTAGTCTTACACTTCTACACAAGACAAAGAAACACTCTCAATTCAAGACTGCTTTGAATCTCTCAATTGAAGAAAAAAATATTCTCCTATGATTTGTTTCTAATTTTTGGCTTAAAATAAGAAATCTCGAATTTAGAGTGAAATACAAAAACATAATACCAGAATATCAAATTTTTAGTTTTAAGCTGGCTAATGATTTACAAAAAAATTTTACTTGTAATGGAAAGTTTAAGTACTTTGCAAATATAATGCATGCAAGCTGTTCATGACATATGAAGAGTAGTAGCATACGTATCATCCTATAATCTGATGAAGCTTAATGAGGATTCCAGCTGACAATCATCAATGAAAGGCTAGGATGTAGCCAGAATCGAGAATCCTTTAAATAGTCCACATACTGATTGCAGTCCATATTTCTTATGAATAATTCTTATAAATATTTACCTCGTAATAGAAGATCTGTACATTGGTTCAACGTGACATCCTGTATGGCCTACATTACATTCAGACTGGCAACCATAACCCAGGCATGATTCAGAAGACTTGTTACATTTAGCCCTTAACTGAATAAAGGATTGCTAAAGGTACAATATTTTGCATTGATAGCCAACTTCGTTCGCCATCTTTGAAATTACCCAGAAGGATACTGGTAACTCGTGTCTTCCCAGGGCCCTCTCGCTCAGCCTATTGTCCTCGATATGCTTTCTGGGTAATTTTCAAGATGGACGGGAAAACTTCTGAAGAAAAGGAGGAGAACTCGTGCAAAACTTTTGATGTTAAATCGAGAAGTTTGAAAATGTATCACATGCAGGTAAGCTAAGCTAAAGCCTTTTACCCTTGCAAGGTTAACTCTATAAAAGCCTTGTTGATCCCAGTCCACTGGCAAGTTTTAGGTTGGAAGCTTCAATGTGGCATACGTGACATAAAAACACGCACAAAACGCCTGAGCCGGTGATCATTGTGTAAAAATGCGAAGCAGGAAAGTCAGAAAAGATTCATCAGTGACAACTCTTAAGAGTTTGAAAGACAAAGCCGATAGTAGAGAGTGTTTTCTTGTTAATCAAGTTAAATAAGGTATAGTCCTCTGCACAACTATTAACACTTTCTGACATTTTGTAAAAAATAAGTAAGCCTAAACAGAAAATATGGTCATTTATTTTTTGCTGTTTTGCTAGGCTAAGAATGATCAAGAGTTTACCATCAAGTTAACTTGATCCTCCTTTCTTTTGTAGAAGTCAAGGTGTCTCTCACAGGATTGTCGAAGTTTAAGGAGGGAGTTTCTAAAATATGGGAACTGCTGTCTTTGCGAAAAGGCATCATCCTTCATTTGCAAGAAATTAGAATAGATTATCCGAGGAAACGAAAAGGCAATCATTTCTGGCAGTGAAAACAAACAATTGAGCTGGACTCCAAGGGAAACCATCAGTGACGTGGAGAGAATGGATCAAATGGAAGACTTAAAGATAAGTCGTAATTTTCAAGGAGAAAGAAATTTCATTTCATTTCAGTAAAATTGATTGTGGCATAAAAATTTCCTCAGCTGAGTTGTAATTCGTCAGCTTCCCCGGATTTTTATACTAGTTCTTTGAAGAACATTGACACAGACTGCAAAAACTTTTTTTTTTTTCAATTCTGGAGTTAGTGATAACAATTGATGACATGTCATGTGATACCTATTATGCTCACCTGCCTATTAAAACATAGTGTTATTGATTTAAAAAAATAAATAAAATTAAATTAAATATCCTACCTGTGCTTATACTACAGCTACATTTTTTTTTTATCAATTCATGATTGTTTTGTTTTCATTTTTTTTCCTCACTACTGGTAATTTATTACTCTGCCAAATAATTATATAGCTTTAATAAATAATATATGATGATGATGACAATGATTATTATTATGATACAGCCACCAACTGGTCTAGTTTGGAGTCTATTAAAATGCTATATAATTAATAAAGAACAGGACTCCATATCACTAGCATATCCATACTTAAGCTTGTCCAATTAGGAAAATATTTCAGTTAATAAATTTAAACAAGATTTGGCTTCATTCAACTTTGGAGCTCATCTGAAATTTTTGGTTTAATTTTTTCGTAATTGGACAACATGGAGCCTACTATATATATAAGACATACAAAGATTCCAAGGCATCCTTATATGTATGTTACTAAAGCATATTATAAGTTTTAAGCCTTATAACCTCAACATAAGATGGATCATTTTCCCTTAACTCGCCTTAACTCGCCTTAACTCGCACAAACTCGCAACTAATAGGCGAGTTCAATTTTTCCTTATCTCGCCTTAACTCGCCTAAACTCGCATTAGCTCGCACAATCTCGCGGCGAGTTAAGGTCCCAGAGTAGGCCTGCTCCTTGGCCCCGGGTGATCTCCTGTCTGTAATACAAAGGTCGACTTGTATGACCCTCCTACGTAAGCAAATGTATGCAAAGGTCATCGGCAGGATCTCTCGCCAGAATTTAATTTTGACCGGGAAATTACATATCACTTGCGTATGTAGCTCCTGGTAATCATCATGGATATGAAGACATCTTTGAATGTACAAAGCAAGAACAGTAGAACGTGTTTTATCGGCTCGTTTTCAAATATCTCTCCCGTGAAATTTTTGGTTATCTCTTGTCTCGGGTCATTTCTGTCAATGTTTTGTAATGTGAGTCGCGACACGTCATGTTCGCGTAACTTTAATTTCGTCTTCGTTTTGTAGTTCAAAGCGGGCATTCCTACCAAACGTTTCCTTCCGTTGTGTTTTAACCGTTGTAAAATTAGTTGAAATTTTTGGCTTAGATCTTCGTTTTCGAGATTTGGAGGGGGTCTTAGGTCTTCGGTTTCGAGATTTGGGGGGTGTTAGGTCTTAGGTTTGGAGATTTGGAGGGGGTCTTAGGTCTTAGGTCTTAGTTTTCGAGACTACCGGGCTTATTGAGGCTAGGCGCTGGGGGCTTGTTTAAGCATAAGAAATTCATTGGATATGCATTCAAAATCCACAAGTGTTTCTGCTTATACTACGTTAATTACGCAGACAGGGTACGTACTATGTGGATGTGAAGCTAGATGACAGTGACGGCCTTGTTACGTACGTTGGTTACTCTATTGTGAGGAATTCGTCGCAATTCTTAATTATCATTCAATTATTATTCATTATTTACTCTTTACTTTGCTAGTTTCATGGTACTGATCATCATAGCTATATTTTAGACCACCCATCCTGAATATAAGAATTTGGTCCAGTCCCAGGTCAAAAACTGAATTGCATTTACTGTTATTAAAGGCTGTTTGAGATATTAGTTGGGCGAGAGAGCATATTTGTCTGGTTTTTACCCTGTTTGTTAACGACATTCAGTATTGCTGAAAATTTACAAATGCATTTCTTCCGCTGGATTTCTTAAGTTACAATTCTTCTGCTGCATTTACCATTTTAAATGATTGTCGCCAAATCTGACTTATCAATATTTGAGGACTTCGAGTTTTCTTCTCTACAGGCACAGACTCAATGGCTCTGAGACGTTCACCGGCGTGTTGTTTTTCAAGGTTCTAAATAAAAAAGGGCCTTTTTTGTACATAATTTGACTGAGTATTGCAAGTGATTTCAGACCTTTGTTTGTTGTTCTGGTCTGGTTTAATCATTCCTCCTAAGACAATCCAGAAGTGTTCACTCTTGTAATCACCCTGTATGCAATATGCCTTTTGTGTGGGTCGTTTGGCTGTCATTGTGAGCAATTGTTCCTTGTATCATTCTTTTCGTCCATCGAGTCCATCGTTTTAAGTTCTTTCGTTGACTACATTGTTCGAACATCCTGGGTGAATCGAACTCGAAACATCCCAGCACAAACGGCTGTGCACTAACTGGTTGTGCTAATTCTTGCTTCCTCCAAGTTTACCCGGTCATTCCAGACTCTGCAGAGCATTGGCGGTGTAATATTTTGGTAACTTACAAAAACATACTGGGTGAATCGAAAGTAGTCATGCTTCAGCAAATTAACCCCGGTTAGTGTCGAGTTAGGTCGAGGTAGGTCGAGGTAAATCATTGATATGCATAAGGGTCGAGTCAATGACGTCACCCATTGTTATAACCTAGAGAAAAAATGCCTTCGTCCATAATAATTAAGTGCCTCCCCGCATACTAATTTAGTACCTTCCTCCATATATAATTAAGTGGATAGTCGTTTCTTTTCTTTTGGAAGAACACAATAGGCTTGCCCGTTAAGTAACATGAGCCCGGTTTAAAAGGAATAAGAGAAGCGATCACCTAGCAACGCGAGAAAGGGCTTACTATAAAGTCTATATTTGATTTAGCGCTAAATCTCGGATATATATAAACAAAACACATACAAAAGTGGAGTTGAAAAGTCTTTATTTGAATTTAGTTTACGTCTTCTTATTTAGCGCTAAAACTCGGATATATAAACAAAACACACGCACATATACATAAGGGGAGCTGAAAACTCTTTATTTCAAGTTTGTTTGACTGTCACAAAACCGTTTTCTCCTATCTATCTCGAGGACATGAAAAACTATTTAAGTCTCAGAGTTTCACGCGCCTTTAGTCAGTTGATTATGCGAGTTCATAAGCCCAAAGTTGAATGCAAATTAGTTCATCTCTAGAGCTAGACCCAAGGGAGCACCTTGACGTATTATTATATAAACAATTTTAAATAACTTAACAAGGATTAATTAAAACACGCGACTAATAATTGTTAGCAATAAAACCAAGAGAAATAACGTTTTAAAAACTTTATTAAAAACAATGACTAAAAGAGTCAAATACACAGCGATTTGTAAGGAATGGAAATTAATTAATCTCCATCTTCTTCGCCCATGGAATAGTTGTAAGGTTTGAATTTCTTATGCCGACGTTTCCTCAGCTGTTTGCCATGAGCTTTATGATCATCCAGATAATTTACAAATTGAATCCGACGCCTTTTGCGCTTCGGCCCTTGTTGTGATGGGTTTTCTACTGTAGGAGGAGGGGTCAGGAAAGCAGGATTAAGGGTGGTTGAGGGGTAAGGCTTTCTTTGTCAGGTTTTTGAGAGATAGCCTCTTGTGTTAATTCAGGTGTTACATTAAAGCGGTTGAGGGGAGTGGAGAATGTTGTCGTTGCTGTCGAAGAATCTTGTGTCTTTGATGTTAAGTCTGGAACAGTGCTGATTATTTCTTCCGGTCGTGTTCTTGTATTTAATTGTTCTTTAAAAGGCAGGTATCTGTTTTGCAACTGAAAGTATCGTTTAGCTCTTTTATCGTCCCGAAGATCGTTTCGAGAACTGAGCATGTCATCCATGTTGCCTTGTATTTCTTGCATAGCTGGAAGAAGCGGGACAGGCGAAAGAGTTTGCAACTTCAGATATTTTAGAAGTTCTTGAGGAATATTTTCTTGAAACCCTGCTTGGTTAAAGCCTTGTTCACTGCGCAGGACGTTTGTTCGCAACCGACAATTATCTTAAGTAGTAGTTTTCAGATCAATCAGAAGACAACCAAAAGGTCTTTTTACAGCGTCTTCGTACTGACTTAAAAAGAAATCCGTCTGCCCAGGATACATTTGCTTCGCCAGAGTCAAGATTTGCAATTGGTCTCGTGGATTCTTGAATAACACAAGATAATGGCTGTTTAGGCTTATGCTGCGGCTGCCTTTCCCCTGATGAAATAGATTCTGCACGATATAAATCACGCTCAGATTGCGATGATGTGAACCACGAGCAAAGAGGTTCACAATTCGCTTGTCTTCACTGGCGTCAATTATGTGATCATCAAACACGATCAAATTCCGTTTGTTCACATCAAAATAAGAATCCTGCTCCAAAGCCGTAGGAATTCCCTCGACGAATTGAAGGTGTGGCATGGCGAATAACATTTGTGTATACGCAGGCTGCCATTGTGAATAACACCAAACTATCCTCTCCGGGTGAGGATAAATAGTCTTTGAAGCTTGTTGCAATAGAGATGGAACCCAGGTCGTTTTTCCGGACCCGGTCATTCCGGCAATCATGGAGGTCAAAGGATGCTCCACGCGAAACCGCTCACATTTTTGTGAAAACATTGGAACTGTTTGAAATGGAGTGAGACCAGCATTGCGGTGTTTAGACATCACGTGACTTTGCATACTATCTTTTCTACGAAAGGATTTTTCGCAGACAGAACAGAACCAACTCATGTCAACTCCTCAGGAGCAACATGTAGACTGAGAAAGATGTAGAATGTTGCGCATTTATATAGGCTTTCAGGCCATAAAATCCTATCGTTTTCCTCCCCCAAGTGCCACCACCACCACATTTCAACTGTTTTCCCTCCACCACCACCACCACATTTCTATTGTTTTTTCCACCACCACCACATTTCTATTGTTTTCCCTCCACGAGATTCTATAAGAGACTACCAGCTGCCATTCTTAGTTCATTTTGTAGCAATGTCTCGTGTAGTGAACAACAATCGTGGTTTTCTTCAACTGTTAGCTGGTTGCCCTGCTCATCAACGCCAGTTTCTTTTAAAGAAAGCTACTCCACAGCAACTACATGCACTAGTCCAAGCCTTATACAATAAGTGAATTGACACCAAGAGAAAATAATTGTTGCAAGCCGCGTTGGGCCTGATCTTGAACTCGAGATTATGACGGTTGCACCTTAAAGATCATAAATTACGATATGGTAATACCCACAGCTTAACGTAAACATTTGTATCCATCTAATGTTTTTCCTTACCTCAGGAATGTCCTAGTACGATTCTTTTAAGCCTCTTAAAGACAGTGATATATTTTCTTAGTAGTACGTACCTGTATTGGTTAAAAATGATTGATGAGCATTACTTCCAGGCTGAAAAAGGATGGGTCTTATCAGCGTTTTGAAGGCTATCATAATCTCTCTCAAATTTAGTGGATGGTCTTGCCAAATAGGCCCCTCTCACTTTCGCTGATTACCGCCATGCCCCAACAACTGTTACTATCACTAAGCCAACTCACACGGTTGAGGTTGTATTGCCAGATTTCATATTTTTTTACTTTCTGCACTTTTTCAAGATATTACTACACGCATTAGAACAAATTTTTACGAGAACAGAAAAAAGTATAGTGCAACAAATGTCATGAATGGTGAAAGGTAAAATGTGCAGAGTGGCCAAAGTAGCTTAGACTTTGAAGTTGGTCACTGCCTCATGTAATTTACTGGTGAAGATATAAAAGATATATATTACAAGAAATAGGAAAAGAAATAAAAAGTGAAGTGTTACCTACATTCTTATACAAAAGAAAAAGTGTCATAGATGTTAGAGTTGATTATAAGTAGTAGCCGTCAGCAAAGAAATCAAACTACGTTATTAGGTATTTTAAAGAAAGCACATTCTGTATTGCTTTTAAAAGTGGTAATAATTACCTTTTTTAAATTCAGATGGAATATTGGCAGCTCCAAAATTATTACTTATCCTTGGCTTATGAACTTTGGCGTTGGTGACAAATCTGGTTTTGTTGCTATGGGTTTCAGAATTCTTGCATTTTATAAGATCTCTTCCATCAGTGCGATATCATCTGCAATTTCCAGTGTGACTTACTTATACTTTTTTGTCTTGGTGAAACTGCTTGATGCAGACTTGCTCTTGTGATCTCTCAGAATAGAAAAGAGCCTCAACACATTGTCTTCACCACAATCAGCATTTCCGGGTGATCCTCATTCAGTCACGATATGTGTGGTCCTGTTGTTTGGACCTTGTATGGAAGGAAAGAAGCTTTTTGATCTAGAACAGTGCAGGCAGAAACCAGTTAAATACAAGTTAAACGATTTCAATTTTTTTTCGACAATTCTTGGAAACTGTTGATAAAACGTACATTATGGAAGGAAGAATACAATATGACCCCACGTTTGTAAAAACGTACCATTCCACCCTAAAGAAACTTTACACCTCTAGTGGTACGACCTGAAATTCTTAGAAGGACTTCAAATACAAGATGGTTGAAGGGCGAGAGACTGGCGGATGCTTTGGTGATTAAATTAGGTTGATTCTCGTCCAGTACCACTGGTTGGTCGGACGGTTGACTCTTCTAAATCAATGTTTTTTATAATTATCTCTATTATTCAGAGTTCTGAGCTAAATACCAAATAATTGAGGGTATAAGAAGTGGGAAAAATATCCAAACTCAACAATATATTTCAAGCTGGTATAAATGGAATTTCCGAATATACACCTTTTACAAATAAAAGTATTTTCCTCCACATCTTTTGTAACAACTATTGCTGTGTCGTAAGTTTCTGCAACAAACCCATTAACAGTTGGATCTGTTGCTGCTGTTGTTACAAGGTCTGATCTCGTATTTCTTACATTCTCCTGTTTGGAGTAATGGCTGTTGTTGCCGGTGGTTATTCATCTGCGCACGACTTGCAAAATCCTTGCCTCTTGTTTTGAGGGTCAGTTCTTTTTGGAAGACTTGTTCAACTAACCTTTTAATTGTCCAGCCAGAAAGCTCATAGCAACTCATGTGTTCCTTTCAGAGTTCTTTGTTTGCAACTGGCGAACTCTATCGTCCTATCTCATTTGTTTCTTCCATAGCTTTTAGTCCGGTATGTTCAAATGCTGTTTTTCCGTGTCTTGATTTCTGCTTCCTTACCTCTCAACATCTTCTTAATATTTCCTTGGAGTTAATTCCACCTGTCTCCTGCTCTTCGTTTGTCTTCAAGAAGACAGTTTTGCAGAGTTAAGAGTTTCTGTAATCTGTTTCCAAATCCTGCCTTTATTACAGGGCCCTGTATGTAAAACATTGACTGCATGACGTAAAAATATACCAGAAATATGAATCACTTCCTCACAACCGTACCAATAAGAGTGGCATGTTGAGTATTTTATACCTTTCTTAACTAAAACAGTAGAAGAAAAAATATTGCTTCCGTATATTTCAGACGAGTTAATAACAAGCATAAAGCTAATATATTAGAATTTATTTTACTTGCTGCAAATAACAAAACCTGGGCGTGATATTTGACAAATTCAGCTACTTAATAAACCTACTCGCTAATATTCTGAAAGTACCTTTCATTTTAACCTAGTCCTAAGTTCACCTGCAGGGAATACTCTGGCTGTCTCTAGGGAGAGAGACGTAATGTTTTGAAAGTAGACATCCTAAGGATTGCCAATTTAATGTGGCAGTTGTGCGTAAGAATCATTTGCTTTTTTCTCGGCACTTTTAAAATATTAATGAGCTGAAGAGCAGGCATTTTTGAAATTCAAAGTGAGGAACATAGCTTGCATCGCGGTCTTTTCCTGTCGATGAGTTCGTAGGCGATACTCCGGTAACAACTTAAAGGTTCACTCTTTACGTGAATACTATCGCTTAGTCTTGTAGGCCATTAAAACTTTAACTCCCCAACTTTATTGTTGCCGATACAACGACCTTAATTGGCAGCAGCACTTCTGAGGTTATGCTGTCTCTTATTATTGCTTCTTTACCAGGCACCATTTGTCCCTCAGACCTCAGTAACACATAGTTCTGAAAAGATCGTCCTTTGCAAGGTTTTTCATTGGGATATCTTTCTTTGGTTTTGATTCAACTGCTATATTCCCGTAGATATGTTTTAGTTGTTATAGTATCGTGTAGGGGACAAAAACAACTTGTCATTTTCTGTCTTTATTTCAAGCATGTTTCCTGTCAAAAAAACTTTTTTTCTTGTCTCTGCTGGGCTGACCTTTGAAATAGGCAAATAAGTACTGCTTTCAAGGTATCCCGTGGTTTTCCAGTCGATGACGAAGTCGATGCGGCCTTTTCTTTCTCTCCCAGGCAAGTAAATGCAAGTTTATAACGTGGTTCTCGGTCCGGAGAAAATTATAATTAAGTAACCCGACAAAGCGCGAGTAGATAAAGCAGAAAAAAATAAACAGTTAACGGTGGATGAAACCTTGTTTTTTGACTCTCTTTCCGCACGTTTCAAACCGTGGTACCACAGCTGGCCCTACGTGCCTGAGTCGACTACCATCAATCCATGTTTAAAATAGTTATTTTTTACCGTAAACGTCCTGAGCTTCCAACTTTCTTGGTTGTTTCAAACTTGAAAGGCCGCTGCTCGTTTCCTGATCATAGCAAGGTTTTTCATTGGCATCTTTCTTTGGTTATGATTCAACCGCTCTATCCCTGTAGATA
Organism: Porites rus; assembly: GCA_964035705.1. Taxonomy (NCBI): domain Eukaryota; kingdom Metazoa; phylum Cnidaria; class Anthozoa; order Scleractinia; family Poritidae; genus Porites; species Porites rus. Next base: position 27,287,563 of record OZ038002.1, on the reverse strand, counting down.
TGTTGTGGTTGTTATAGTATCACGCAGGGGACAAAAAACACTTGTCATTTTCTGTCTTTATTTCAAGCATGTTTCCTGTCAAACAAGCTTTTTTTTGTTGTCTCTGGACCGACCTCTGAAGTGGGCAAATGAGTACTGCTTTCAAGGTCTGAAAGTCGATGCTGCCTTTTCTTTCTCTTCCAGGCCAGTAAATTCAAGTTTATTGCGGTCTATTTACGGAAATACAGAATACGACGGATCACACTGACAAGAGAAAGAAATATAAAAAAGCAATAAAAACTGATTAAAATGTACAAATTTGCAATATATCAGGCCTAACACTAATAACATCACAAAAAGAGAAAAGAAAATGACATAAATGTATATTACTGCTCTTGTGTTGTTTTGAAATGTGCAGCCATTTTGGTTACCCTTGTTACTTCCAAAGACTTAAAGCTTTTGTACAGGTAAACTAAGCAAAAGCGATCTCCGTGTACTTCAATAAATTAACTATAATCATTGTAACAAAATCAATTTTTTTCTTCGGATCTTAAAGGAAGCTAGCATCACAATAAAATTATAACAGGTATTATAGGTTTTTTTAACCAAGGTGCTGTTTATCAGAAGTCATAATTGCTTATGTGGTCATCTGTCATATGGTGTACGCCTGTGGGTATTAAAAGTCTCCTTTCCTCCTAGCTACCTCTAGTGGTGGCATAAGTGAAGTTCCACTTTTTTCGTCAAGGATACGAATACTAAACTTTTTGAAATAAACTTTTGTTAACACTACAAGAAATGAAACGAATCTCAGTCAATGTTTGCTTCGACCACGTTTTCAAGTCACAGTTTCTATCTCTACTGAGTAGCCAAGCCTCCTTTGAAGCCAGGCCTCCTAGCTAGTTTTCAGTTCTCCGCGGAACTCCGCGTCACTCCCAAGCCAGGAGAAAGTTCCTATTTCGGAAGAAAGCAGTTTTGCATCTATTCTCTTGCTGTAATTGCTGCCGCTCGAATGGGGCGCAAAGTGTTCGAGGTAATTTCCTCAGTTTCTTTCAACTGTTCTCCATCTTGCGTCATTTCAATTTCTCGACCACTATCACATTCTAACGGGTAGAGTAGATTTAGGGGTCTGTTGAGTACTTTCTTGGTTGGAAGAAGAACTTTGGCTGCCCGGATCTTTCCGTCACTGCTTGAAATCAGCTCAGTAATTTTTGCCATTTTCCAGACCCCATGTGGTAAATCTTCCTTTAAAAGCACTATACTGCCTACTTTAGGCTCTTCTGCTGCTTGAATTCGAGGACCCTTTACATGTGTTTGGCGTCTTTCTCGGAGGTTAAGTAAGTAATCATCTTTCCAGACTTTCAAAAGTGAATTCAGGTGTTGCTGACCTTTACCCCAACTTTACTTTACATAACCTTGCTCTCCTCATTTTCTACACTTCATGTCAAGTGAAAGACGATATTCTTTTATATAATTCTAGTACTTAATTGCAAGGCCAGGATAATTTCTTCCTTGTCATGTTTCTGGTCGTGGCTAATGCTTGGCATTAGTTTACTGAAGGTTAAAATGTCTTTTAATTTTGCATATAACTTAATTTGAAATTGAACTATTAGGGATAAAATCTTTTAACGTAAGAAATATGCAGTGAATATGAATTTCCTATTTTTTACCAATTAGCAGGATGGAAAAGTTTAAGGTGATGCCAGTGAATACATTAAGTGGTCAGTAAATGTTTGCCTTCAAAACAATATTTTTCGCATAACCGAGTTGTGTGTGATAAACACAACGGCAAAGATTGATGATCAGGTGAAAAAGATTTCTTTTCAATTGATATACAATAAAAAAATAATGACGCGCTAGGGTGGTTTCAGCGTTTCTGTCACATCGTTTCCTCCGAAAAAACTGAAAAGAAAAAAAATTAAATAAAATCTGCGCTTTGAAAAAGTGCTTCTGTCATTGGACTGTAAAGGAAAACAAAAGCTTGAAATGGTTCTTTGTTCCTTTATTTGATATAGAGATCCAACTGTGCTGGTTTTTGTACTCAACTGCCACTTCGGGTACCATAAGGCTCTGAACTGTCCGTCTTTGTTGATTTAGTAGAGAGGAGTTGCCCTGGGGTGGACGTACAGGCGATACTGGTGAGGTTGCGGCATCGGTCAGGCTTTGTAAGGTTGATGAAGCAAACCCCTCTTCTAAAACGTTTTTGTGCGGTTTTTTATTTTCTTCTTTCTTCGTTTATCATTCAACTG
>OZ038002.1:27240338-27280338 GCA_964035705.1 Porites rus | reverse complement strand
GACTGAGCTTGACAATGAGACCAACCAGGACAGCAAGCCTCCTATGTTTTTTCTCACTGCAGTGACCAGAATCTTGGCTATCGCCAGGTTCCTGTGCGAATATTCTGGTCCGTTTTGAGGTATGTTTTCAAAAATTCGGCTAGAAATAGAAAAGTTTCTTTATGTTCAAAAGCAGCTATCTTGGTATTTCGATTACATGTACTCCTGATGAGTGCCTTGATCAGATCCCCAAAAAACTTACAGTCATAGACCTGTTATGCCTGTAGACTTTGTTGTTTTTTCAATGTACAAGATTGTGATGCTCTCAAGAGGTTTCCTGTGGTGTGTTTTCTTAAATTTAATGTACACCTGTATGAGACAAAATTTGAAAGAAACAGTGCTGTTTTCCAAGTATGATCAAATGACCTATATTGAGGCAACAAAGCACACAAGCAAAAAAAGTCTTTAGTGAGGTACAAATGACTGTTCGGGTTCATAAAAGTAGCAACTTGATACTTATCTTCACCATTTGTTTTCCGGTGCACATCTCCGGCCAGTTCAAACTGAATGTCATTCCGTTATAAAGCAACTGTGTGTCCTCCTTTCACACTAGTATGAATCGCAATCTTCCCTAAGTATTCCATCACCATGTCGTTTAACAATTACAGTGAATGTTTAAAAGACAGTATTATCTAACTGTAAACTAATGAGTCAGGTCCATCACAGAAAGCTAGTGGGAAAGAAAACATATGTTCAAAAAAAGACGACTGGGATTTCTAAAAAGGTTTGTATTCCAAACATCTAAGACCAGTTAAGGGAAATTTCATCACCTAGTGGGTAAGAATGCACTTAACTGAAGTTAGGAAGTACATTCCTTCAATTTGTTATTGGCTTTGAAAACCCACAAAAGGTATTTCCATTTAATAACATTTCTATCTCCATCACCTTCATGAATTGTGTCATTCAGCTGCATAAGAACTATGAATAGTTCAATCAGGGAGGAAGGTGTCACCAAGGAAATCTGTGGTACAGTCCGCCCACTTATGTTCAAGATCGATCTTATTAGCAAAAACTTGCTAGCAAGGGGGTTTTAGCAAAAAAGATTGAAAGAAAACTGCTATCAGAAAAGAATAGAAGAAATAGCAAATGTCGCAAAAATCGCAAAAGTAAGAATGTTTCTTGCTATGTGAAAAGATTGAGTAACAAATATGGCAAAAATAGCAGGAATAACAAATTTTTCAAAATTCTACTTTTACAAAGAGAAAAGACCAAGAAGGGCTTCGTGAAGGCCGCCAATTTCGCAAAAATCCCAAAAGTAACGGGAATTTTCCTTGCCGAGTAGAAGATTGAGTAACAAATGTAGCAAAAATAGCAAGAATAACAAATTTAACAAAATACTACACTTAGAAACAGAAAAGGTCAAGAAGGGCTTGTAGATGTCCGGAAATTTTGAAAAAATCGCAAAAAAAAACAAGAATTTTTCCTGCTATGTGAAAAGTTTTGACCAACAAATATGGCAAAAATAGCAAGAATAACAAATTTCACAAAATTCTACACTTAGAAAGAGAAATGGTCAAGAAGGGCTTCGAGATGTCCGCAAATTTCGCAAAAATCGCGAAAGTAACAATAATTTTTCTTCGTATGTGAAAAGATTGAGCAACAAATATGGCAAAAATAGCAAGAACAGCAAATTTCACAAAATTCTACTCTTAGAAAGAGAAAGGGTCAAGAAGGGCTTCGAGATGTCCGCAAATTTCGCAAAAAAAGCAAAAGTAACAATAATATTTCTTCGTATGTGAAAAGATTGAGCAACAAATATGGCAAAAATAGCAAGAACAACAAATGTCACAAACTTTTACAATTGGAAAGAGAAAAGGTCAAGAAGGGGTTCAGTAAGTCGGCAAATTTCGCACAAGTCACAAAAGTAACAAGAATGTTTCATGCTATGTGAAAAGATTGAGCAACAAATATGGCAAAAATAGCAAGAATAACAAATTTAACAGAATTCTACACTTAGAAAGGGAAAAGGGAAAGGAGAGCCACGAAATATGGCAAAATGCCACAAATTGGCTAGAGTAACAAGAATAGACAAGAATTGTTGAAGGGCAAGAAAGGGGCCAAGAACACCCGCGCATCACTGTTTTTCCCTAATACTAATGGTTATCTCAACTGGAATACGTTCTTGTCCAGTAATTTTGCAATGCGTTCCATTTTCGCGAAAATGAAATCATCAGTTACAAACGTGACACTATTTATAATTACTGACAGTAGCAAAATACTGTAATATCAATCTGTGTATGCTTCGTTCTTTCTTCAAAATACAGCTACAATGCATGGAAAGGAGTGTCGCTCACAAAAGGGGGCAAATTTTAAGCAATAAAAGGGGGTGGTAGTAGAACTTTTCATAGCCAAGAACCCACCATAACAGTCGTTCCAAAATATCAAGAATAGCACATTGGGGGAAAGAAAACGGGCATTATACATGAATGTTGCTGTGCAATACCCAAAGTTTTTTAACAAAGGTTTGCCAGTGATTTGGTAATCCTTCCCTTTTAAATCAAGGCTTATAGTTAAACAACAACCACCCCGACGAATGTTATTTATATGTGTAGGCCAATCCATTTATTTTAAATAACAATTGATCCAATTGTGCATTTATGTGTACTTCGTTCTATTACTCACGAATCATGAACAATTATAACAAAACCACCGAGAAAAGAGAACAAAAGACCTAGGCCATATTAATACAAAATGTCATAACATGATTGCTTCACTTACAATTTAATTTATGATTTAAGAAATATCCTTTCTGGACGTTTGAAGCTACAAAAAACCCAAAAAATGAAAATTACATTGTCACAGATACAGTCTGACCCATTATTGGCATACTGCAGAACACTAAATTTCTACTAAGAAAGCGCTATAACAAGCCTACTGTCACAATTATTTAGCTATTTTTTTAAACTGAATTTTCCATCTTTTGACGAAATTGTAACAGTGACGTTTTACAAGGGTGAAAATCCTAAGCATGCAATATGCGATTTTTCGCAATCTTCTTATTCTTTGAATCGCAAATATTTAAAATATAAAACAGGAAGCGATCTTGGTTCATGTGCCTAGTGATCCTGCCATGCTTTGCAAACCAGGCAAAAGTCTGTTCACAAACTTCTGTGTCCACCTACAACAACAAAAATTTCTTGTTATAATAAATGTATTGAGAGGTATGTTATGTATGACGGTTTGCTTTTTTTTTAGTTCTTTCAATAAAAAACACTATATAAGTAGTTTGTACCTATCAATTAATAACAGAAACAAAAAGAAAACAGTAAAGAAAGGCATATTTTGAGGTATGAACAAAGAGTCCTTTTACAACTATATAGAACATACTCCCTCTAGATCCTTGCGATCCTAGGGATTGCACTGCTCCTTGCACCATTTGTCTGAGTGGTTGCGGAAACGTAGCTTGTTTTGTTTTTCTTGCTATTTCTGCGATATTTGTTACTAGGTGTTTTAAATTACCAAGAAAAATCCTTGATACTTTTGCCGTTTTTTGCCACATGTGAGGACATTTCGGGGCCCTTCTTGGCTTCCTCTCTTTCTAAGTCTTGATTCTTGTTAGATTTGTTATTTTTGCGATTTTTGGGATATTTGTCATGGGCGTTTTTAGCTAGCTTGAAAAATCCTTGTTATTTTTCCGATATTTGTCATGGGTGTCTTCAGCTAGCAAGAAAAATCCTTGTTACTTTTGCGATATTTGTCACGGGTGTTTTTAGCTAGCAAGAAAAATCCTTGTTACTTTTGCGATTTTTGTGATATTTGCGGACATTTCGGGGTCCTTCTTGGCTTCTTTTGTTTCTAAGTCTTGATTCTTGTTAGACTGTTATTTTTGCGATATTTGTCACGGGTGTTTTCAGCTAGGAAGAAAAATCCTTGTTACTTTTGCGATATTTGCGGACATTTCGGGGTCCTTCTTGGCTTCTTTTTTTTCTAAGTCTTGATTCTTGTTAGATTTGTTATTTTTGCGGTTTTTGCGATATTTGAAAGTGATTTTCTGACGTTATTTTTTCTCAACTATTTCTTTTGCCGCAATTGCGAAAAAATTCGCTAGCAAATTTTTGCTAACGAGATCGATCCTGGACATATCTCTATCGTGAGATATGTCCAAGATCAATTATCGTCGAGCAAATTTTACGGTCAATCATACCGACCGGTCACACTTTTGATGGCCAGTGCACAGCAAGATTGAGGAATTTAGACACAGCAATAGGAGGTTCATCATAGGATGTATTATAGATTAGATTGTGCGTATTTTCAGCTCTCCAGAGCTAGTGGAACTCCATATCAATCCTTTCAAAGTTCGCTTAGCTGTAGCGTTGAAAGAGGAAGCTGAATGACAGGTATTTGTGAGAGACTGTGAGTATTGAACCTTGTTGCTTTACTGCATTTTAATACTGTACTGAGCATACACCTGTAATTCTGTAATTAAATCCCGAAAACCAATGAAAGGTTTCGTTTAATTATTTTTTGGGGGTAAATCCAGTGGTTATTTTAGAGTAATGATATTGACGATTAAGACGATGTACAAAAGGCAAGTTTAAACTTCGCCAGTGGGTCACTGGTGGGTGTTGGGTGTAAATTAGTACAGTTTGTGGTTTACTGTGTGTTGTTTGTCATGATGTCAACTGACATTGAAAAAAAATTCAGCTATTTCAGAGGAGGGACATGTCTTGACACTTTATGTTGTTTTTCTGGCCGTAAGCTTGGCCAGTATGCAGATCAAGAGCTCTTGAAATCCCTTTTTAAAATGTACTCCGGACTCAAGCTTAAAATATATATTGATCCAAGTACAGCATCAGCAGGGCCAGCAGTAAAAACAAAAAACAACAGGCCAAAAGGAAAAATAGTGTTAAAAACAAAGACCAAACGAAAAAGAAACAGTGCAAAAAAAAAAAAAAGAAAACAGCGTCGCTGGGAGTCGAACCCGGTTTATCTGCCCTTGCAAGCAACCCCTTGACCACTACAGCATTACACACATGATTTGACATATCAATTTTGTTATATCAAAACAATTTTTCTCTGCCATAGACGCCGTTTGAAGCTTTTGGAGCTGTATTTATGATGAATTCAAATATACATTTGAGGAAAATTAAACTTAAGCGCGTAATTCAAAGCTATTTCGCATTATTTCAGGTTCAACGGGCCGATCGATGTAGATAATCGATCGAACTTGGTCGAGAATTAGGAGATCAGCAGAGGCCCACGCTCGAAAGGATTGAAATGAAGTTAAGCCGGTTTAATAAGCAAGAGAATATATGAAATGTAAACATGTGTGATCTGTAAATGGAACCTCCTATTCTGGAGACTAATTTTTTTGTTTGCTCACTTTCAGTGTTCTCCATGCCAAAGAATTCTAGGAATGCCTTCACTAAGTAAGCCCTCCCAACTGAAACAAAGAACTCCTCATAAACATCAGGGTTGTTTTTGACCGTTGTTGGAACATTATAGCGCATAATACGCTTTCTGTAATACTTCAGTGTACCACTTTCACGTGTTATATTCTGGTACATCAGGACATCATTAATGAGCTGCAAATTAATACAAAAACAATAATTTAAATTATGTATTTATTTTGCCAAGCGGAATACAATCTCCTCAAGTCGGCTATGAGATGTCCCTGAGGCTTTTTATTCAGTGTGTTTAGAACTGTTTTGTATAAAGAACTTTTGATTAAGATAATTATTACCCGGCATCATTACAGTATAGATATAGCAATTCTTTTGGGAAACTTAAGGAATTCAACTATCTGCTCTAGCCTGGATACAAATTTTCATGCTTTTCTGATCAAGTGTGTCATAGGCAGAGTTTAATAAATTCAGTTTGTACTTTAATGTTTGGCAATAATTGTTGAACAGAAAAGGAATAAAGTATCAAAATCCAAATAATAGTAAGTAAGTCTTCCAGTCACCATATATATAACATGTGTTGTATAGTTGTAATTACAGTAAATAATACTTGCTTTGTATGAAAGAGCTCTACCACAAAAGGCTGACAATGTTCCAGGTTGTCCTTAGAAGTGTGAGCTCCAGCCGGTAGTTTACGCCCATACGTAAAACGCATTATTGTCAACTGATCGCCACCAGATGGACAGTTAAAGTCAGCTGGGATGCAGGTTTCTTTTTTAGGACCTTCATTATCTGTAGCTGCTTTAAATATTATCTCAAATGTGGCTTCATGGCTAGCTAGATGTCTACCACAGCTTTGAATTGAATTGGCAGTGGAAACACTTCTGACTTGGAGCTCATTTCTTTAGTGTACCGGTGCAGAATGTGCTGTGGTACTAGCTTCTTAACTGCTGCGAATTGAGGTTGTTTGAAGAATTCTAAAAAGATTCTCCCCACAAGAACTTAAAAAATTCTGAATGTCACCAAGTGGTCTGACATTGTCCATGTGGCTGAAATCAATCCTCTCAAAGACAACAATACTTGCATACCAGTTGTGCTACTTGTTCCGGTGATCTACCCTCATGTTCTTCACTGTTGTTTTATCCTTAACAGTGTCCTTAACAGTTTAGAATTTCTTTCCAGCTTTGACCAGTTCAACAATTTTGTCATGAAAGTGTCATGAAAGTGTCCTCCCATGAGGTCCTCTTGATTTTTTAAAGGTCCATATGTCTGAAACAAAAAAAAATGATGGTCATCATCAAATTAAATGGAACACTAAAGGAACCTAATGAAATGCATAATTTTATATATGATCCTCTTGTTTAGATGGAAAAACTAGTGCTACAGTGTTTCGCTAACTGCAATCCACTACGTTCAGTATCGTTCTCAAAGATGCATTACAACACCTTCGAAACCTAAAGTGAAATTAAAGTAAAAAATATCACTACGAGAACGCATAAATAAAATAATACAACGAACGTCAGATCAATGTTCCGCGATAGGTACCCGGTAGCATGTGTACTGTAGCCGCGAATGTTCGATCAATTGAGTCCTCTCAAATCTACTCTTCACTCTTTTCCACGACGAATCCGCCGTTGTAAGTTACAACTCATGTCTTTGAATTAATCACAATTTCGCTCTATTGAAAGGTACGTTTTATGCGCACTAAATATTAAGGGGTTCATGGAGCACGTGCATATGGAATTTCACGAACTTTCGCACGTATCAGCGAAACACTCCCCAACAAAACCCCTTGGGCAAGCTTATGTCGTCTCCGTGGTATACTTACCCTCTAGTCTGCGCTCGGACGACTGATATTCCTGCTTATTGCTCAGCGGAGATTTCCACGGCGTCGTCCACTGGAACTAACACGATTAGTCTGTGCACAACTCTCTATACGGTGACGTAGCCCCGGCCTTGGTACTCGTCGACGGGTTCATTTTGTGACACTTTGGTCCTCGTCAAAATGTGATCAGAGCAAAGCAGGATTCCATTGTCTACATCAGTAATTTGACAAGAGGAATGAGCTCTGCAGTAAGAGTTTGTGCACTCTGAACACAGAATATTCGCCCATTTGCCACATTCATCACAGAAATGCCAAGGGCATATCCACTTGCCGCGGACATCAACATCACCACCAAGACAGCCCTTGTGGTAGCACTTTGAAGAGCCTATCCTGTCACACATCAGAGGCTCGCCACCGTCACTACAAATAAAGCAATCGTCTTCATTGACTTCTTTGACAAGAGCCTTCTTGATTCGTTTCTTCTTTCTTTTATCTACTGGCTTTTTAGATTTTTCCTCTTAGACCTGGTTCTTAGGTTTCACTCCAAGAAAACTGCCGCAGTTTTTAACTCCACAGTAGCATTTCTTCTTCTCATTTCCTAAACAAGCCATGTAATAGTGAAAAGTCAGTTCCTCTCCGTCCTTGATGTCTCGTGAAGCAAACAGTCCAACCCTGACCTCTCCATTAACTTAGCACTTCTGAGTCTCACAATTGGGATCACAACTATGGTTCATAAAGCGCAAGAGATTGCCCATTGGTCCTGCATCTATAATGCGATCTTTATCTATTGTCAACATGTAATAGTTGGTCACGTCCTCACCTTTTCGCACACGTTCTGGGCAACTGGCTTTGTCAATAAGTTCTCCTACATACTCTATAACAATCTGACCTTTCTTGACATCCTGCTCGCATCTCAATCCCCATCCACGATGAAATTTTCTACATGGTTCACAATCCACATACTGCCTCTTTTGAAATCTTTGATTATGACAGTTTTCCTTTGATGGGCATGTTTGTGGATTGCACTCAAACTGAAGTATACGATTCAGGCAGTTGGAGTCTGTACCACAGGGATTCTCACTGTCTGCGGTGCTGTAAAAGACAGGTAGTTCTGAAGGATCAATTAAATAGTTGGAAGCACGAGTGAAACAATTACGTCCAACAGGTACCTTCTCCCGCTGATGGACTCTCAGGGGCAAGTCGTACCGTTGGAAGTTTATGGTGTAGATGTAATAACGGCTGACATTCAGATTGTGAGCGTCGATAACTTAGTTCATCTTTTTAAGGACGTTACATTGGAAGAGATCATGTAGCTAAAGTGAAGATTCCACCAACATCATAAATTATTTTTAACTATCATTAACCCAGTACAGATTTTTCAGACACTGGTGCACTGTAACACGACACATGCCCCAGACATTGTATATTTTTCAGATGGGAAAAGAAACTTACCATCTTCTCTGCATGCCCATGAAAGAGAACCAATATTATTCGTTGCACCAGGCTGAGCTGTTGGTTAGACTGATGCATCATCACTGCATATGCCAGACGAATTGCTGGTATCCTGCTTTCTCCTTTCTTAGTTTTATTTACTGCCTCCCGATGTGCTGATGCACATATTGTCAAAATGAAATCAATGACATCAGGACTCCTCCTAAGACCTTCCTCCACAACCTTTAGCCAGGAAAAGGTACGCAAGGCCTCATAAGTCTTGTCTTTGAGGACAAGAGGCTTCCCACCCTTTTCAGTCTTTCCAAGATTCTCACACTGCGCTGCAACATCCAACAGAAATTTCGTCTTTAAAGGATCTCTTAAAGATGATGCCCATATTGCATATGTAATTACATGGACATTCCTCAGTGAAAAAAGCAAGGCTTAGCTGGGATACTTCACCATCCTTAAGTATTAGGTGATGACTATTGAACTAGGAAAATAAATTTTGGTGAGTGAGAATTGTTATGAAGATAAGAATAAGCTTATCTGTACAAAGAGCACTAATGTATGTGTAACATTGTGGTCTGTGTTTTTTTTAATGAGTTTATAATGACACACACCTAAAAGATCACAGTGCCTGGTGCAAAAATAAATAAAGTGCATCTTTAACTTCCTTGTAAACGTCTATTATATATCAAATGACTGTGGGATATAGAATACTTGTATGATAAGCAGGGAAAAGTATTTAAGTGGTACAATTTTTGAGAAGATGTAATTGCCAATGTGTATACATTTTCTTTTTATTGCAAGAAAAAAAGGAAAGAAAAACTACAAGAACAGCTTGCTTGCAGTAAGGGACTGGTCATTATTTAGAGGTAGCCAGGGGTACTGCAAATAGGGAAAGAGTAAATGATTTAGGGAAAAAGGGGGGAGGCAGATGCATGCATATTACTCTAAGCAACATCAGAGCCATGGAGGGAACAAAGGGTGGTTGGTTTGTTATCACCATAATCTTTTACAAACAGAGCTATCAGCGCAGGAGAACTTGATTTTAAGCATTTTAATTAACTTTGGGTTATCGAGTCCTGCTTTGTCTAAAGAAAAAGCTTGAACCGGTTGGGGGATTTTGGTGGACTGGATGGTCTATACAAATAAAAATCAAGAAGCAATAAATTAGCTGCATATTTTTGGCAATCTTTTCAAACTGATTTATTTTTGTACCTTTGGGTTCTTAATGCGTGCCATCTGTGAAGGAACAGTTGAAACTAGTTGGATTTTGGTTGGCTGGTTGGATGGAACAGCCTGCGTAGATGTAAACGTAATTAGTTAATGAGTAGCTAGAAATCATGGTCAGCCCACCTTATGGCTATTTATAGCTTATCTATAAGGTGATATTCCAGTACGATTCTTACCTTCGGGTTATTGCCCGGTTCTTTATGACACACAGGCCTTTTAACTGGCGTTAGAATTCTAGAAAAGTTCACATGCGAATCACCTTCATGCTCCATGAAATCACAAGGCATTCAATTTGTCAGGTATTGAGACTATAAGTTAGGCACCTGTAGTATAAGTTAAAACCGGTAGTAAATACTCTCAAGTTGACCTATCTGATTTCCTTTCAGCACACGTATGGTAGAAGAAGAACATCTTGTATTGCTTATGCTCACCTCCTGATCACTCATTTACTGGTTACCGAAAGGTAGACCTTTTCGTGCTGAGGTCACCATTGAGTGTGGTATTTTTCTTGGGTTTTCGGTGCTTTGGGTACTATTTCCCATCCGAGACCGTTTCTTCATGTTTTCTTGCCTACTTGTTTTCTGTTCGCGTTCAAGTTCCTTCTGTGTACTATGGCAAGTCGAGGTAAATAGTTCTAAGTTCTTGTTTAGACGTAAAACTTTATCATGACAACTTCTGCAACAAAACTTAGGAAGTTCGTCGCTATCTGAGACTTTAATTTCACATACTCAAAGAATGATCCTTTTTAACTGTAACGCCTTTCTACTATCACTCAAAAAATAGTTTTTTCTCTTTTTCGTCTCACCACACAAATGGACTGAATATAGCGTCTGTCAAAGTTTGTGATACTTCCATGTTTCAGGGCGGAATGGAGTGGCCACCCAAAAACCGCGAAAATTTGGAGCCGTTAAAACAGCCAATTATAGATTTCGTTTTATCGCGGCACAACTTTTAGCAGGAGCCATTGAAAAATGGCCTTGTATCCACCTTTGATCATGTTTACTATAGGTAGTGTCGACCGATCTATCGGTCGATATAGCGGTCGATAGTCGGTCGAGACTCGGACGATAGTCGGTCGATAGTCGGTCGAGAGTGGGATAGACTATCGGCCGACTATCCGCCGACTATCGGTCGATATTTCGACGACGCACCTCGACCGACTATCGGTCATATGTCGGTGGTATGTCGGTCAACTGTCGGTCGAATATCAGTCGTGTGTTAATTTAGCAGGTGAGTCCAATGGCTTTCTTTTTAAGCAATGACGTCATTCAGCACTGTTATCATGCGATGGGGGAACATGTGGCAGTGGGAGGCGCGATTTAGCCTGCGTAGCAAGCGTTTCTGTACGGTTTAGGAGAAAAGAACGAGGAACGAGGGTCAAAGACTGCGAGAAAGAAATTGAAAAGCAGATTGCATTCCACAATAACGACTCAAACGTCTTTGTACGGAAATGGTCTCGCTTTAAAAATAACCTCTCACAAAATCTATTGCATTAACAATATATAAGAAGCGTAAAACGTAGAATCCCTTGACTTGAAATCAAATATCTTGTATGTATATCTCCAGGGGTTCTCCATCCAAATGCCTCTTTCACTGTAAAAAAATAAAAATGTTAGTAGGAATTGACAGTTAAGATGCAGAAAGGTCAATAATTGGAGATATCTACCTGGAGTTTTGAAAACCGGGTTGCCTGAAATCTTAAGTCAAGTCCAGCACATTGCAGGCAATCTTTCAAAACTTAATATCCTTAAAGCCCTTATAATTTTAGTGTAAAAATAACAATCTCCCTCTTCAGGACAAACCACCCTTAGCTCTTAACCATGGGCTCCAAATACCTTCCCGGAACTGACAGAAATCAGTGGAAATTCCAGAAAATAGACCCTACGGACCGGGCTGTCGCCCCCGTTGGGCCAGATAATTTTTTTTTGAGGGGGACTTCCGTCGAACTAAGTGTCCTGTTGTTGCACAGACACAGGGCTATCATCTGGTATGCATTTGGGGTAGCCTGGTTAAATTCCAGGGGGGTAGGGTTGTTCTAAAGACTAGGCTTTATGCTAGAGTGCAGATTTGCTGAGTTTTTGTGCCAGGGCTTACCCCTGTCTTTCAAAGCTCAATGTCTCCCTCAAATTGAGGCGGGGTTGTGTCTGGCTGGGTGTCATGTTGTTGCAAAGACACAGGACTATCATCTGGTATGCACTTGGGGTAGCCTGGTTAAATTCCAGGGGGGTAGGGTTGTTCTAAAGACTATGCTTTATGCTAGAGTGCAGATTTGCCGAGTTTTTATACCGGGGCTTACCCCTGTCTTTCAAAGCTCAATATCTCCCTCAAATTGAGGCGGGGTTGTGTCTGGCTGGGTGTCATGTTGTTGCAAAGACACAGGACTATCATCTGGTATGCACTTGGGGTAGCCTGGTTAAATTCCAGGGGGGTAGGGTTGTTCTAAAGATTATGCCTTATGCTAGAGTGCAGATTTGCTGAGTTTTTGTGCCAGGGCTTACCCCTGTCTTTCAAAGCTCAATGTCTCCCTCAAATTGAGACGGGGTTGTGTCTGGCTGGGTGTCATGTTGTTGCAAAGACACAGGGCTATCATCTGGTATGCACTTGGGGTAGCCTGGTTAAATTCCAGGGGGGTAGGGTTGTTCTAAAGACTATGCCTTATGCTAGAGTGCAGATTTGCCGAGTTTTTATACCGGGGCTTACCCCTGTCTTTCAAAGCTCAATGTCTCCCTCAAATTGAGGCGGGGTTGTGTCTGACTGGGTGTCATGTTGTTGCAAAGACACAGGGCTATCATCTGGTATGCACTTGGGGTAGCCTGGTTAAGTTCCAGGGGGGTGGGGTTGTTGTAAAGTTTGATGTGTTTTTGCAGTCTTATGCAGTTTGTTTGTGCTGTTTGCATGCAAGCAATCACCCACTCTGTTGATCGGCAATGTTCCTAGTCAGCAAGCAGCTAAACTGGTGGTTTTAGGACTTGGTTTTGTTGAGAAGTGGTGGCTTAGATTGTTTTTGGGAGACCAGCTTCGATGAAAAATGGGGTGAACTGGGGAAATGGCTTGTTGTGGCAATAAAAAAGTTATTAAAAAAACAACTATACAGATCGACAAAAATCGCGACCGATATATCGATCGACTATCGGCCGACTCTCGACCGAAATATCGAACGACTAACTTTTGACTATCGACCAAGTGTCGACCGACCATCGACGGAGTGTTGACCAATTACTGACTGATACATCGGTCAAGAATCGACCAACTATCGGCGAAGTGTCCGCGAAAAGTCGGTGAAGTATCGGTGTACGAAAAGCTATATCGGCCGAGATACATCTGGAACGACTATCGACCGACTATCAACCGTGTCTCGACCGAGTGTCGACCGACTATCGACCGCTATATCAACCGATTGATCGGTCGACATTACCTACAGTAAACATAAGACAGACTGAGATCTGGGTACGAGATTAGGTATATAGAGATTACTTCATGGTTGGTGAGTGCGTACGATTTTTATTCACGAGTTGTGAAGAATCGAAAACTCACTCGTTCGCTGCGCTCACTCGTTCGTTTTCGATTCTTCACAACGAGTGAATAAAAATCGTACAAGCGAACCAACTATGTGGTAATTTGTTTATTATATATGTACTGAGATATTACAAAATAATGTTAACAACTATCAATTGCGCGGTGAAATCAACACAAAGACCACAACGAGTTGCGAATGATTTTATTCGAGCAAACTGAACGTACAAAACTTCCTACAACATTAAAGTTATTCAATGACTCTGAAGAAAGTGGAACAAAGTCTACTTTTAAACGATTCTTTAACTTTAAATAACAATGAAAATTTTCAGCTTTAAATATCGCCGTTCAAAACCGTAACTAAGATATAAAATTTGAAAAAGTTGACTGTTTTGTAAATCTAATTATAGTAATGCATGCATTCTAATCAGAGTCAGAGTCCAGTACTTTTAGCCTTTTGTACCTCTTTGGAGAAGACTTTACCTCAACTTCTTGGATTGCCAACTTCGAGGATTGATTGAGGCTGTTAATAGAAATGCTGAATTGACCTCCATGAATAACAGCGCCCGTGAAAAGCGACATCGCTTGTTGGTGATGATCTGCCGCCGAGCGACCCGCCGAGCTAGCTGAAGGATCAGTGGAGCATTCTCCAACTTGAGATGAATTAGTTTTCTCTAAGCTATGCACATTCCCGGACATCAGTTCACTTAAAGTACGAGACATTTTTACTTGCTGTTTTTCAGAAACTACAGAATAATTTGTCACACTTTGAAGATTTTTATGTCCCGACAGTTGAATAATATCTGTCGCTGGGATGTCGTTGTTTGTTAAAGTTTGGATCATTGTTTTGCGACCGCTATGGTTCTTTACATTGGGCCCCAGCCCGGCTTTTTCTGCCATTTTTTTCATTAACGAATTCAGCTTGTTCACGCCAACGGCTGACTTTTTAAACCATGGTTTAGAAGAATCTTGTTTTTTACAGTTATTTACTGCTAGATAAAATGGCGCGTTGTTGTCGTTCATTTCCGACGGTCTTTTCTCCGCGTAGAATTTGTAAACAGTGACGGGATCTCTTTCACTTCCCTGAACCGAAAACATTTTCGGTTTTATTTGCCTGACATCTCTGGGATTTTCTCCGGTTCGAGTCTTAGTTTGTCTCTCAGTATACTCTAAAAATTCCTCGCCATTTGTAGTTTGGCGTAGTTGCACATCGCCCCAACACATGTCTCTGTGTTCCTTACAACCACGGAGACCGAAATAGACTGTGTTGTTGAACCAAACTGTATTCAGTAGAGCCTCAGGAGTTGACTTTCCTAACAATCCTTTGTCATACAGCAGTTTTATGTCGTCTTCTGTGAGGGGAATTGAAGCGTTTGGTTTATCGCCTTTGCCTTTCTTCTTGAGATCTCTTTGTTTTGATTTTAATGCCGTTCGTGCTTTTTCAAACTCGACGTCTCTCATAATGCTGTAGCCGTAATTCTTCTTCTTTAAATACCGTTCAAAACTGGCCATCATAGCACGCAAGGAAGTGGGTTCGTAATCTTCGTTGTTTTCTTTCTTTCTTACTGTTATGATAAATTCGCTGATGAATGAACTCAGTTCGTGTGGGGGAATTTCTTCTACAGGCCTTGACTCATCTTTTAGCCTCAAAAACTCCTTAAGCAAAGCAACATTCTGTTCAGTTTTCTTCCTGGTGTTTTCGTTTTCTTGTCCTTCAATAAATTCCTCTACTGAAGTTATATCTGCAAACCTTGAATTGCTCGAAGAAGACGCCATGGTTTTCCTTTTGCCTAGTGACGCCGTCAGTGAAAGGCGGGAAAATCGATACGATTTTTGTCACTAGTGAAAAGTTTCGTCTGCGGGTTGTGATTGGTCATACGGTATTTTTCACTAGTGAGAAAAATCGTACAACCAATCAGATTGCGTGTACTCTGCAACGCATCATTTTTATTTGACATATTCATTTTGCAGTAAATCTCAGTACATATATAATAAAAACTAATAGCAGGGATCTTTGGCAACTACGAGAGCGACGCGACAAACTGCAGCAACAACGTTAATATTAAAAAGGCTTCGCGTATTTAATAACTTTGCAGCAATTATTACGATTATTTCATGATACAACCCCCATAAAATGACTATGTCGCTAAATTTCCGTGGAATTGAATTCTTGAAGACCAAATTCAAGTCTAGAAAAAGAAAGAATTGAAGTCGTCGTCTTGTGGTTACGTCCTCCATAAGGCGTCGCACAAGGGAATTTCACGCTGTAGTCGTGCAGTGACGGCAACGAAATCCCGGAGTGGTCAATCGATAAAAATCGGTATCGATTTGTCGATCGATAAATCAATAAAAATCGGTAAATCTGATTTGATTGATATCGATTGGTTCGATCAATCGGTAGAAATCGATGACACACTCGTTTCGTTTATCGATTTGTCTTGATTTTTACCGATTTCATCGTTTTATATCGGAAGAAACATCTATTCATCAAAAAATTAAAACTGAATTCATGCAAAAATTAAATTTATTGACAATTGAGTGGCAGTTGAGAGTCAAAGGATCAAACATTTATCACTGTATTGTCTATCAAACATCATCACTTATAAAGAAATTTAAAAAAAAAATCTTATCTTTTCTTTAAAACCAGGTTTAAAATCTTCTGATGGCTGATATTGGCGAGATCTGAAGGCGCCCAGTTTTTCAGGATTTAGATCTACCACCCTTTCAAAATAACGTGGGTGTTGATCCGGGTGCAGTTACATCCCAGAGGACCCGGAATTGTCAATAGATGAAAATCGAAATCGATAAAAATCGTTAGCAATCAAGAGATTTTTATCGATTGATATCGGAAAACAGTGAAAATCTATCGAGGAAAATCTTTTCGCCTGAATCCAGACTCGAACGAATGTCTGAAATTCACAGGCTAGGAAATCTTTATCTAAGGATACATTTCTCGTGATACTTGCTTGCGAGAACTGAATGTAATTAAACCGAACCGTTTTTGTTATTATGTACTAAATAAAGGAAGAAAATTCTGTGTGTAATGGTTTTCCACATTTCTCACCTTCATGTCTGCTGATCAGTTGTTATATTACTCGTTAATGTGTTTTCTTAGCTGTACTATTTAACTCATGCTAAAGAACAACGATGGCGGACTTCTGTTATAAATCGTTGAAACCATGAAAAATCGATAATATAGATTTGACACAGCTATTCAGTTTATCGCTTTTCACCGATTTCCGTTGTCAAACGATGAAAATCACTTGACTACTACCGATTTTTATCGATTGACTACTCCGGGCGAAATCGACCATAAAATGTGATGCACGTGCAGAGTTGTTGCTATGCTCAATAGGGCTACCTTCACATGGCACCGGACGAATTCTCGACCAGTTTAAAACTCGTGCATGCGTTTAGACGCCTATACAGGTTTTCAAAGTTCCGTGCGAACAGAACAAAAATATTGAATGGTCCTGTGAGAAGGAAGTGTCCGGCCAAATTTTTAAGCCACTCTAAAATTGGTCTGGTGCCATGTGAACGTAGGTTAAACCTCAGTATTTCTTTTTTCTGTTCTCATTGCTGTCACCGCCTTTGTTGCTAAGGCTTCCTAATGACACACATATGACAAGGAATGACAGGCTAAGTGGAATGGATTTATTAAAAGTTATTAAGTCATGTTAATACCTTTTCTCCCATTCCAAGTTGTTCTACCTTGATGTACATAATGTCTTAAAAGCTCCAGAGTCTAAGCATAAGAAGACAGTGTGTTTTTTCTATTCTGCAGCAAGTAAGAAATGGTATATAACATTTTACGTAAAATTCTTACCAACAGCTACAGCTAGCACCATCTGAACTCTGTTCAGACAGTGACTCGAGAAATGAATGATTTCCAACATTCAAGTACCTGAAAAAGAAATACATGACCGCCACCTGGAAAACTGGAAAACTACACAGGTAAAAAGAAAGCCACAAAAAGTTTATTAAAACATCCTTCACGAGTCTGACTTCTAAACGACTACGATATAAACTTATTCAGAGAGAGCCTTAGTTAAGGCTACTCTGAGTTCGAGAAACATTCGAAAGATGCAATACCCGTTTTGGTAAAAAGGAGTTTGATTTCCATGAGAACTTCGCACTTATGTAACCAAGGCTTGGGGGCAACTTAGAACCTGCCTGCTGGTCTATTTGGATAGTGCACTGTTTACCAGAGAGTCGGGAGTAGAGTGTTATCGGATTCCACTGAGTGGAATCTCCCAAGTCCTCATACTAGACCTGGTGCTTCACCCTCAATAATGCTGTACTTCTGCTCTGTTTCTGTGAGTGCCTTAGATACGTCACACACAGGTTGACCGTTCTGTAGGAGGACGGCACCAAGGTCAGTAGTATAGGACGCATGTGGTGGCGGTGGTGGTGGTGGTGGTGGTGGTGGAAAGGAAAACAATAGAAATGTGGTGGCGGTGTTGGTGGTGGTGGGGGTGGTGGTGGGGGGAAAACAATAGAAATGTGGTGGTGGTGGTGGAGGGAAAACAATAGAAATGTGGCGGTGGTGGTAGTGGTGGAGGGAAAACAATAGAAATGAGGAGGAGGAGGAGGGAAAAATGGGAAAAAGGAAAAATTGAGGAGGGAAATAAAATTGAAAAGGGAGGGGTAGGTAAAACATTGTGCGCAGTGTAAAAAAGAGCTAGTTTGTCTTTGCCCTCATAAATATGCACGATTTGCCCGCCAAACGTTAGTGAACCGGAACTAGGACAATCACAGCAGCAGCAAATAGGACAAGAGCTAGTTTGTCTTTGCCTTCATTAATGTGCACGATTTGCCCGCCAAAAGTCAGTGAACCGGAACTACGACAATCACAGCAGCAGGAAATAGGACTTGCATAATTACATTACGCCTCCGTGATTTTAAGTCACAGACAAGTTTGACTTTACTCCTCAGACAGTATGGATTAACCAATAAAAACGTTTCTTATTTTCTAACTTACCAATCGAAAACGAAGACGTTTATCGACCTTAAAGTAACTAGAAATCCTAAACCAACTAAAAATAGCACATGACCTTATCTTAATGGCATCCCTGCTCATTTTATTCATGAGATCAAGACAATAGCCTATGACGTCACCTAGTTAATTTATTCCTGCGCACGCTAATGAGATTCCTGCGCAAAAAAGGGGATAATTCGGTGCGCCCTATACTACTAAGGTCCAAGGAGATTTGTCTAAGTTTGCACGCAGTAATATCAATTCAGGCAAAAAAATTGGATTAGAAATCGCAGTTTTTGCTTAAATTACTAAATTCAAATGGTAAAGGAGGTAGAAGGGTGCCCAGCAAAAACTGCGATTTCTGTAATTTCTGAGCCAGTCAGTTCTCCAAAAATTGTTAAAAATTTGGGAAATCGCAGTTTTTGCTAAAATTACTAAATTCAAGTGGTAAAGGAGATAGAAAGGTGCCCAGCAAAAACTGCGATTTCTTTAAAAATTGCGAAATCTTTGAGTTGGTGATGTTTTAAGTAAGATTTCCATGCATGAAATAAATTTGATGGTTTTGTGTTTTGCATGTAAACATTCTGATAATTAATTTCTCAAGCGATGACGCAAACTAAGTTGACATTCTCGATATCGTCATTTTATCACTCAAAGGGAATAAGCAAACTCATTCTTTCTTGACTCTATGTAAAGATTGCCTGCGTGCAGACGTCTCCTATATCCTTTGTTGCGCTCGGAAAAGGGACGTCTGCGTAACGCCGTCGCTAATCGTGTTCCAGTGTCCCGCTGGCAGGGTATTCTATTTTGCATAAATTGTGAACTAATCATCCGGTTAGGAATAGGAGTTGACAGGCCAAACACAACATCATAAGCTCGTGATAATGCGAAACGTGACCTTGAGAGTCCGCTTGAACAGAGGTTTTTCATCTTTTCTCTCTCGCTCGAAGGTTACTAGCACTACAGAGTGCATGTAGCATTCTAAACTTTGACTGAGTAAATCTCGTTTTTGCCGCACTGTCTTACATTTAGAGGTCATGAAGCAGGTTTGTTACATGTATACTGAGTAATCATTTCCTGTGGTTTACGCTTCTGTGGGTGTTCCTGATAGGATTTGATTTCAGATGCAGTTGTAAAGTGTTTAAATTTTCTTTGACCTCTGTTTGTTACGGCTAAATAAAGATTTTAGTTTCTTTGGCTGGCTTTCTCCGAAATGCCTGCCCGGTGCGAAGTCCACGCCGCTTTTGTAGTTTTTTCAGACACTGTTTACAAATATGATGTGATGTGTCATGCACAGTAAATTGTAAAGAACTAATTTCCTCGTGCACGTTGAATTTTCCGCGGCCTCGCACAAGATTTCGAACGGTATGGACACAATGGCACATGTTTTGATTTGTTTTGGCTGGAAAACCCCGATTACATAAATCACCGCATACATTATCAGACAGATTCGATAACAACCAATCAGCGTTAAGTCAAACAATGCGCACTGTGTGTCAGCCTATCACCGCATGTTCCCAAGATCTTGGGAACCCAGCGGGACGCTGGAACACGATAAGCGACGGCGTTAAGCAGCCTTTTGCGCGTGCAACAAAGGAAATAGGAGACGTCCGCACGCAGGCAAATGTAAAGTTAACAAAAAAGCACAATGTTTATGAGATGCAGCAACTGCTGAATACGGTAAAACGGTCTTTCTGAGACTTTTTTCCGACAATTTTATGAAACCTTGGTGGCCATTTGCTGATTAATTTTCCCTTTTCCAGTTGCTAGGGAAGTCTTGCCTACTGCTTTATTCAAGCGAAACTACCAATATAAATTCACTTTGAAACAGAACGCAGTTGCTTAAAGTCGTAACGATCACTTTGATGACGGGATTGTTCTGAATCTATCAATATGCGTGTAAAATGGGGGCAAAAAGGTCTCTGTTTAAGCTGTCGCGATTGAGCTGTTTTCAGACATATGCTTTGAGGTTGAGGTTGAGGCTGAGGCTGATTTTCTTCGGAAATTTTCTTGTAACAAGCCCTTCGAATGTCATTTGAGTCTAAATGCATTTGGGGACAGTTTTGAATATAGCGGTGTCTTCATTTGATAATCCTAAAATATCCCTTTGGGAGGGTAGACATAGAGGTGTTTGTTTCCATTATCGAAACCTGGTAGTAAAATGTAGGCTTTAGTAGAGCTTTATAATTGACCAGTAGGCGAAGGGCTCAAAAATTTCCACCTTTGTTTTTGTAACCACTAACATATGTAAGTTGTTTGTTTGCATCGTAACTTACTCGGCACAAGTAGCATGTAGTCACCGAGAAAAAGAAATGTTGTCCAATGTTAAGAATAAAATAAAATTAAAATTCTGTATTCAAATAAACTGAAAAAAAAAAATCTGTTGTAATTAAATTGATTCTTCAGAAACTTTGCCTGTGGAGTTGCTAGAGTAGTTTTTCTGTCCTGCACTAAGGCGGAAACCACTATGTTAGAAAAGTAAAAATAAAATGTCTTAGAATTGAGGGACTGGCTACTGGCAAAACATCTATTTAACCGGTTTTAAAAACAGTGCTTATATGGTGTTTTAAATTCTGGTGCTCTAAATTATCTTAGGCTTTGCCTACATTAACATTTTCTTCAGGTTGTTTTCGTACTCATACACCTCGTCAGTAACTGTGCTCACATTGTGGGTGGCTCCTCCTAAAATGTTCTACAATTGGTATAGGATTTAATGGAGCCGAAACCAGTTGTGAAGTTGCACATATTTTAGGCATCCTACTGATGAACAGTTACCACTCTTAAAATTTCGAGCAACAACAGTTTGCCTTTTGTCCTCTTTGAACTGACTACTTAGTTATGTAAGCTAAATTCTGTCTGGTGGGATGCGCAAGCCACTACATTTTAACGTCCCGTATTGACGGGATCCGCCATTTCTTCATTATCATTGGAGTCAAGTGAAGTTCTATCTGTTTGTAGGCAAAGAATTGGTACTCTCTCCCTCAGCCAACCTCACTGTGCACTGCCCATTGGTCCGGCCAGCTGGGCTAACTCTTAGTTTGTTGTTGTTACAGCCCTCAACTCAAAATAAGCCAGAGGTTTCTAAGAAAGTCACACACTTTTAATCGTCGTCAAATTTATAATTTTTTCTGACCCCTAAAATCCTCATGCAATTTCGTCTTATCTGATATCCCCAATTGCCATCAAACCCTCATACAATGATAAAATGTCACATCAGTGGCGGATCCAGTCCTTCACATAAGGGAGGGGGGGGCAAAGGCCCGGTCTCAAAATTTTTTTATGCCCCTTCAGTTTAACCTAAAAATAAGGGGGACCCCTCCCCGGATTCGCCACTGCACATTACAGAACACTTATCTTCTTCGTTGCAGAATGGCAAGCAAACTCTGACGCAAAACATATAAGGAGTTCACTTTTTACTCTTCTGACAATCAAAATAAGAACGAACAATAAGATCGACCAATAAGAAAAAAGTGCATCGAAATCTACCGATGATGTATCACTGTGCTTTCGACCGTTGTACAATAGTTCTTTTAGAAAATGCATCTTTTTACACCAGTTTGTTAGGTAGGACCTTAAACCTACAGGTTTTAATGGACTGCTGTCAAAAAACTGTGAACACCTATTTCCTTCTCTCTTGGTTTTATATTGTTATACCATATGAAAACAAAGAAAACCCCTATGTTTAAATTTTGCTTATAGATGAACTGATGAACGACATAAAGCAAAGCGTAGCACGCAGTTCGAGGTCCAGTAATAAATTATTGGTCACAGGTGCCATAGCCTGAGGCTTTTGGAGTTATTCAGCTATGCTTTTATCACAAATTATCAAGAATGGAGCTTATACTGACGGATTATCAATATGCTATAAAAATTCTTAGAAAAATGTTTCAATTTTCCTTTGCAAGCGAGAAAACTTTGAATAAATATTTAGAAACGGATCCCTGTATGTTTAGTTGCGTCGGATTTTCGCTCGGTTAATTTACTTTTGAGAAGGAAGGGTTTGTGAAAGAAAACATATAATAGGACTATATGAGTGCATAATGTAGCAAATTGGAATTGCTAGAAATAAAAATTTTGCTGTACATTAGATGGAGTTAGCACAATTCACACTTTTTCCTTTTTCATTTGTGTCTCTAGAAAGTCTTCCCAAAGATAGGGCACTATCTCCCCCTTCAACAGTTCAAAAATTGTTACTCTTACATCTCATATACAATAATCTCTTGGAGCAGTATTTATGTATCACATATAAAATAAAGTTAACTTTAATGTTTTATGTTTTTTACTACTGCATTGTATATATGGCAAGCGCACACACATTCCTTTACCAGAACTTAATTTTCTAGATCTCTTGACTGTAGGATATATCTTTAGAATTTAACTCCCTAAGTTTTCTCATCAGTGGATAACTAACCAGTTTTCAGGCATTGTTATTATTAGCATAGCACATGGTATGGAACAAAAAAAAAATTATATTGGCCACTACCTGTAGAACCAGTGTTGGTAAATACACCAAACCTTCAGCTCTCAGCTCTGAGGCGATAATTATTTTCAATAAGCAAGCAATGTTTATCAGTACAGCAAAAGATGTGCAACAAAAAGAAATCCATCAGCCAATAAAATTAATGCAGAACAAACCCATTTCCTCAATGGCTGAAACTTGGAAAATCCTTACAAACATGCAATTCCAAAGTTTATTTGCTCCAGTTAACATTTTAAGATAGAAAAATCGATCTTTTGGTAACATATGATTATGGTGAAAACAAGAAGTGAACGCACAAGAAAGCCTTGGTGTACCACCATAAAAGGCACCAAAGTTGAAACATGACTGTTTTTTAAAAAGATTTTTATAAAGTAATAATAGGCTTCGGTTGAAAAAATATTTTGCTGAATAACAAAATAAAGTTCAATTGAAGTCAGACCCATTTCTGTTGAAGATCATAACTTATTTCGGTTGTAGTTAACAGTACTGGTAAATTAAGTTGTTGACTAAAAATAACTGGATTGAAATTTAAGTAAAAGCCAAATTGCTGAATGCAATTATATTAAACTTTGAAATAAAATATACCTTGTTGAATATTAAATGATACAGTTGTTAGATACAAATACAGTCAAACCTCCCATAAGCAACCACCCAAAATACAAAGATTTAGTGATTGCTTACGGGAGGTGTTCGATTATTGGAAAAGACAAACAGGACGTCTCTTCCAAGACGAGTTCCAGACACATTTACCTTGGGGAAGATAACTTACTGCCTGCAATTTCTAAGTTACCTATATGTATAAGTGTAGCGGTTCCAAAAATTAATGTCAATAAAAGTTCTTCGATCAGAGACCACATCATGTATCAAGTAGTCGCTTATAAGAAGTTAAAAACAATGGAGAAATAATACAACTGTTAGGCTAAAAAATGGTTGCAGTCGCTCAAGGATAGTTGCCAAAGCAAGAGGTTTCTGAAATTTTATGACTTTTTCCTGAAAAATGTAAAACTTCCCCGACCAACTGAATTAACAATTTCACAGTTAATTATTAGTCCTCATAATAGACTCAACCCTCAACTCACACGGCCATCCCCTTTACTAATTCATTTAATGCTTTCAGCACGTGCAGTGTACATGAATTCATAATTCCTTAACATGACGTCCAAAAAGGATTGATTTTCTTTAAAAACTAACATCAGCTTGTTATTCAATTTCATGAACAATATTCTAATAATATACAACAAGATTCACGTCTGTATAATGTACAAAAGTTCTTTTAATGTTAGAAAATAATAAAAATAGTGGGAGCAGAATAATTGTGATCTTAAAATTTCACGAGCCTTTTAAAGCGCAACATCTTTCTTGTAAAAAATAGTTTTATTTGCATGAGAATAAACTCCTGATTTAGGCTATGATAATGACTATGTTCACACTTCACCGGATTGCTTTTGCGCCATCACGAAAATCATGCTAGATATCGCCTCTGTTCACAGAAAAGATGGGTGATTTCGGCGCGTTTTTGGTCACGGAGCGAATCTGCGCCACGCCAATCTTTAGAGTGGAGATTCACATAACGGATAGGTGTTCAGACTATACCTGATAGCATTTTTCGTGCCGGTATAGTGTGAATATAGCCTTAGCCTCGCTTTGAAACAGAAACTTGGGGTAAATCGGAGATGTGTTATCGACTGTTAAAGAACATTACTCACAAGTCTAGGACCTTCTTCATTTTCTACTACAACTAGAAAATACACAATATTTATTAAAACCAACTGGCCATAATTAGCCATAAGTCATGAAAATTACAAAGAGTAAAGCAAATTCATAGCATTAAAACAAAACAGTCATAATTAACAACAGCTCACTCAAGTGAAAAAAGTAATATACAGAAGAATTTCCTCGGCAAACTATGCATCTTCAATCTTGGACAAAAAGTGGTGACAATTTTGCACTTTCTTACTCACAGCAGACCCACCCTCAAATTGGGCACCATGGTGGCCCCTCCCCCCACCCCTCCCTGGTCAATATTGTTTAGTCG
The DNA here is from genome assembly GCA_964035705.1 of Porites rus. Lineage (NCBI taxonomy): Eukaryota > Metazoa > Cnidaria > Anthozoa > Scleractinia > Poritidae > Porites > Porites rus. Next base: position 27,255,456 of record OZ038002.1, on the reverse strand, counting down.
GGAGCAAAAATGTTCCGGCCACACTTCAACATTGTGTTTTTTGTGGGGGAAGTATCTTGAGTGAACCGGGCCTAAGAGGGAAGTATTCTAAATTAGACATACAGGGTGCATTTTTCTCACAATTTTTGTCCAAGATTGTAGCCATAAAGAAGCCTATAACCCGGAGCGAGCAACTCTCATACCAGGCCTATGCCATGGCGTTTTTACGGACCAGTTTATTTTTAGACACATCTTAGGGCACTTTTTCCCGCGAAAATAGAATCTCCACCATGTCTATGAGCGTATTCGAAGAATAAGATATCAAAAAAAAAAAACACCAAACGTTATTAAAAGGCGAAAAATTTAGTGTTTAGGTCTGTAGGTTTTGCTGACTGGTTTGTGGAATTTAAAAGATATTAAAAAAAATCGCGCCGAAACCGTTCTAAAAATAAACTGGTCCATGAAAACGCCGTCACACGAGCACATGGAAGTTGCTCGCTCCGGATTATGATGATGATGATGATAAACTTTATTTCAGTGTCAGGTCTTCTAGGTGGCCATGTAAGGCCTACTAATAGGGGACACTATTTAAAATACCATCAGCTCTAACTAATTAATATAAAAAATATTCACAAAGAATAAAATTTACAAAAACATACATCATAAAAGAAAATTTCGATAAAACGTATTTGGATTCATCATATAAAATAATACTTATTGATTAAGAGGTGTCCTTTTTGTCTAGAAAATGTCATTTATGTACAACATAGAAAGCAGTCTTTACAGCCCTCTGTGATTACTTGTTCAAGATCTACCTTACGAATTTTCTTTTTAAAGCTGTAAATTGATTATGCGTTTTTTACATCCTTGCTTAGTTTAGACCATATTACTGGGCCCACGTATCTCAGGCTATGTCTCCCGTAAGTTGTTGTGTTGTATCGAGGAATTTAAAGTCACCAGAATTTCTAAGCCCATAGCCTAGTTTTATCTAGCTTAAAAATGTCCTTTATGTAAGGAGGGCATATATTGTACTTTGCCTTATACATAATTATGGCTATATCCTGCAATCAGTGACAGCCTAGTGTCGTGAGTTTAGCTTTTCTCAAGAGCTCATCGTATGAACTTCTCGTATCGCAGTTGACGGCTCTTAACGCTCGCTCTTGTACTCGCTCCATCTTTCTGCCTATAGTGCTATCCGACGCCCGACAGAAATGCCACACTGTATGACAGTATGTAATTTTAGGCATTACGAAAGAAATGAAAATCTTAAGTTTGGCTGATGTTGTTAACATGTTTCTAAGCCTCATCAAAACTCCAACCTTCCTAGATGCGTTTTAACATACCTCTCCAATATGCCTACTAAAATTCAAATGCTCGTCAATGGTCACTCCCAGTAATTTCATTTCAGAGTGACTCTCAATATCATTGTTCATAACATCAATTTTCATCTGTTTATTTTTATGCTTCGACCCGAGACTCATCGACTGAAATTTTTCATGATTACACGAGTAGATCGTCCTTATTCCAGTTTGAAATTTCCTTCCCCTCATGGTTCAAAATACTCTCAACGTCTTCGATTCGTTCCCCGAAAGTATAAGCTTGATGATTATCTGCATAAATCATTACACTGCACTTATCAGTTTGTATGTTATACGTAAGGTCGTTTTGGAAAATATTCCACATTAAAGGACCAAAGTTAGACCCTTGAGAGCATCCCCTTTCGGTTTTCTGCCAATCACTTATGGTATTGGTCCCTATCCTAACTCTCTTCTATCTCTCAGAGAAATATGACTTCATAAGACCAATTTCACAATCTTCAAAACCATATGCCTTTAGTTTTGCCAATAATAGGGGTGGATGAAGCGAGTCAAAAGATTTGGATAGATCTGTTGATAAGATCCCTACGACATTACTATTATCCAATGCTTCTTTCCAATCCTCCATAAGCTTGATCAAAGTCGTCTCGCTAACTGCTCTGTTTTCGGTAAGCTGTTAGACAATTGCTCAAATAAGGCTCCATGAATTGCGTTACTTGGTTGCTAAGCAACTGTTCAAAAACTTTGTCGACGGCGGCAAGAATTGTAATAGGTCTATAGTTTTTAATATCACTGTGGTTATCCTTCTTGTGAAGAGGCACCCATATACCCCTTTTCCATTGCTCGGGCCAGTTGCTGGTCTGTATGCATACATTGAAGATGTTTGTTAGCGACGGCGCGAGGACGTTACATGCCAGCTTTAGCACTCTAGGTGGAATTTTGTCGTGACCGATACTTTTATTTGGATTTAAGGTTTCCAGAGCCCTAGTAACTTCTTTCACGTTAAAGTTGCGAAATTTAAACTGCGCGCCATTCGTTGTGGCTACTTTGCGTATGTTTTGTATGCTTTTATGATCTTTCAGTTCTTCTTCCGTTAGTGATAACATGTGTGGGTCACCAATATCATTGGCTACCGTGGTGAAATAGTCTACGAGACAGTTTACAACTTTAGTTTAAACTTTAATAATACTATCATTAAAATCTGGGTTAATAATTTGTCCTCAGTTCCCCGTGCCTTAGAGTCCAGAAAAGGCTTAAACACCTTCTTAAAGAAATCTCTAGGATTGCTGCCGGATGAGTCCGTCTTAGTTTTCCAGTACTCTTTAATTGCCCGTCTCCTGAGCTTAGTGGCTGTGTTTCTCCACTTGTTCTTATTTATGAGATTCTCCTGTGATGGGTCCTTAGCGAACTTCTTTGTGTACTTCCTTTTCATTTGAATTGCTGTTTTCCATTCCGGAGTCATGTATTCCACGTCCCTCGACCAGACCCTCAATTTTTTCTGGAGTGCATGATTATCTAGAACATCATTTACTAACTTACTCCAGTAGAAGTATCGATCGTCAACCGAGTCAAAAATATTCCCTACGTGCCAGGGGGCAACGCTAAGGTCCTTCAACAGTTCGTCCTCGTTTAAGTTCTTGACACTCCTGAATGATATAACCTTGCTAGGATAATGTATTGCATTTTCGCTCGTGACTGCATAAACCATTCGATGATCACTGAATCCTGGGTCGTAAACATCGCTTTCTTTAAACATTTCTGGTTTAATAGTCTGATTAGTCAAACTGACATCTATTAACGTTCGACTTATGTTTGTTATTCTTGTAGGTTTGTTGATTAAACATGACAGCTCGTGTATATCCTCCAGATCACGCTGAATTTTACCTTCTCTCTCATCGGGTTTGAGCCTGTTTAGTTTCAAGTCTTCGGTTATAATAACGAATTATTTCTGTGACGTTGCCCAAGTGACAATATCGTTCAGGTCATTTTCCAGTCTAAGGTAGTAGTCCATACCAGCCGCTTTCGGGGGTTTGTATAATCCCATGATCACCACATCGTGTTTGCCGAACTTTGATTCAATGAGAAGTGCCTCTAGGGTTGTGAAAGTTCTTGGTAATTTGAGTTTCTTGGAAGGAAGGCGTGAGGAAAGATATGCCAATACTCCGCCACCACGTTAAGTCCGATCGTTACGAAAAATTTTGGAGCCGTCAAGCATAAACTGGGAACAGGGATATGTATATATTATGGGCTCCTGAGCCATAATGTTCTTAAAATGATGGAAATGTGTGTGGTTCATGACCGTCTTTTAGAACCTTCAAAGTCCACATTTTCTTTTTCTTATGAAACTTTCCAAATAAAGGATACCGTAAGAAAAAACAAAATACAGGTCCCAGCCGATTTCCTGTTTGACGCAATGTGGTGATGTATGACGCGTGATCTGTGGGGACAGTTAATTTTAAAAGGTTGTTGTCGATCAAATTTCTTTTGGGCCGGATGGACTTTGTAGGCTTAGGAACAGTCACTAACTAAATACACTGTCATCTTTTTCTGATTGGAAAAACAGCGTCCTTCCCCTATTTGGGATAAACGGGTATGTGTCGCTGAACAGGGTATACGTATGGTTTTCAGGGTCTTGAGTCCTAAACAGGGTTGTTGTCGAGAGTTTATTTTGTCAGTTGGGATTACACTTCAGTGGCCGTTTCCGTTGTAGAGAGGTCGCCGTCAGAGGAGGTTCGACTGCGGCCAGTGTAAAACGCAGACTGCAGACTATTGTTTTCACCATGCGAATGTGAACGTGACAGCAATAGTCCCATTGTTTTCTAACCCCTCTCTCCTCCGCAGAGGCCCGTTTGCATTGTTTCGATTATTGCTATATATTTTTATTGGCTAGGAATACACAGAGGGAGCCTCTGCGGAAGAGAGAGTTCTAACCCTAAAAACTGTAAAAACAATAGTCCGCAGTCTTCATTTTAGACTGCCCCGTTCAACTGTGGAATATTACGCGCTGTTATGCACTAATTCCATAGTCTTCTTTTGTTTACTTGTAGCTATTTTGCGCTAGTTGTTATTCTCTGTTTTAAGGGTCAAGTAAAATCACTCTAAACACAATAATTAACATTTTGTGGATAGGTCGATCCACATGTTTTTTCTCAGCTTATTAGCATATTTTATTATTGCTAGAGGTCTAACCAACCTCATTAAATCACGAGATTAAATAAAGTTTCATTCATTTCATTCATACATTGCTCCAGTGACGGGCAATAGTGCAAAATCTAGTTCAAATGAGAGAAGCTGTTTTGCCTTCAAAATAAAGTTATCGTTACTAGCTGAAAGCAACGCAGTTTGCAAGAAACTCAGAGCATGTCAGAATTTTGAAGTAAGAACTGTCTCCCTACCCAAGATGGTATTTCATCGTCCAGTCGATAAAATTTAGAGGAGGGCCAAACTCCCGCTGCGCAATTTATTGACACACATTTCCGCGTGACCAACCGCAACCAGGGTTCTTTCTCGAAGCAAGAGAAAGAACCCCGGGAACGTCGTTGAAGCCTGCCACGCAGACGTTCTTCAGGCTTCGTCACGCGTTCCTTCGTGACGAGGATGGTTACGTGACGAGCCAAAGGAGGCTAATACGATAATACTACGGGCCATATGTTTAAGGCCACACTAGTTATGTTTTATCTTGCTCAAAATTTTAAGTGTGAACGGAATCTGCTATTAAAGAACAAGATATTTTTACACTAAGCAAACAGCTGATCTTAGAGGAAATCAACTTTTATCTGAATTGTTGCTATACTGCCTTACACCCGTTTGCACAAAAACCTTTGTGAAGAAAAGGATATATGAAATTAAGTAAACCTTTTTTAATTTCACTTCTTTAAAAACAAACTATGAAATAAAATGGATAAAATAAACGTAGACTGGGACGTCATTTCTCTATAAAAGTCGCTTAAAAGCGATGAGTTAACTTGAGAAACGTTATGTACATAGATTGGCATTCCTTATCTGAAAATTTAACAATATCTGTTTTGTAAGAAATTTGTCGGAGTCCTCAGTGATATGACTTGTACATGTACATACAAACATATATACACACATACAAAGAATGCTTTGAAAAGGTAGTTTAAGAGGTTGGCCCTATGTAAAAAACTCCCTAAAGAAAAATGTTAAAAATTTACATACAAAAAGGTAGTTGAAAATAAAACCAATAAGAAATAAAAAGAAAATACTACGAGATATTTAAAAATGATCCTAAAGAACGCTTAAAACACGGAAGATTTTCCGCCCTTAAAAAAAATGAACATTTGTAACAGTTAAAACTAGATGCTTTACATTTTAACTTGTAACAGGAGCCTATCATAGGCTCCTGAATGTAACTATCGTTGCTCCTTGTTGTTTTTGAAGCTAACTGGAAAAAGTCTTGAAATTCGAGATTATTTAAATAAAATATCAGGGGCGGATCTAGGGGGAGGGTGCAGGGGGTGCGCACCCCCCCCCCCCGAGATGACCTGCGATTTTCTAATACAACTGGTATTCTGCAAAAAAAACAAAAAAGTATGGGGTTTATTGGTTTTGAAGTAGGGCAAGAGACGAGTGCACCCCCTCCTAAAAAAAATCCTGGATCCGCCCCTGAATATACATTATTTTATAACACTCGATCAGAGAAAAATACTATCTTCGTTTTTCCAATGGTGACCATTTTACAATGGCACAACGTTTCTCGCAGTCCATTTCGCTCCTCTTTTGGCCGAGGGCTAGTCTCGAAGCTTAACCTTACTTTTGTCCCAGTGCAAGCGATCTAGCTAGGTACAGGCAACGGCAACTCGTCATCTATCATACAGTGCCGCAACACAACTGAAAGAAAAATTTTTTTTGATGAGGAAACATATAAGTTTAGGGTACCTCAAGGTAGGTCATTTATGGGATGCTATAAGGGTGAAGCATTTTATAGCGGAGATCCACGAGCAGGGCGAAACACCGCGCGTGGGCGAAGCCCCATAGCTAAGTAAATCTACCCATCCCAGAAAATTTGGTAATCACGTGATCGTACACCGACCGAGCGAGCGACCGTCCATCCGCACCACAGGGAAACCAATGTTTACTCTCACACTTTCTAGCTATTTTGGGAGTCCAAGATGGACCTTATAGACGCAATGACAAATCGGAATGCCAGGAGTGTACGTGTAAAATCGATAAGAGTTTGAACAGAAGAATGTGCATCAAGTTTGACAAAAGTGATTTTGATTTTCACAATGCGGAACACAAGGACTTGCCTGTGATAAAAATCTCTTCCGATGAAGGAAGAGAAGATTGTAAACAATTGAAACCAAAAGGGACTCAGGCTTCTTTGGGAACTACTGTGATAGTGGTAACAATTCTTCTTATTCTTTCAATCTTGTGTAGCAGAGTGACTGTTTATGTACTTGTTTTTGTATTGCGCGTCGTGTTTTTCAAGTGGTTGTGTACATTGTGACGCAGTACATGTACGATGCTCGGGGTCGGGATTTCGCATTATCAGCAAGTTTTGTGTTAAGAGTGTTTTTGATGTCGGTGAGGTGACGACAAGAAAAGGTAATGAGTCAATTGTACAGAAGGAAAATTGTTTTGTGGAGGAAATAAAAGAAGTTGAATTGAGATCTCGTCGTGGGAAATTTATTTATAACAAAACTTACAATCCAGTTGGTTTAAATAAGGTTAGTCATTTTTTTCGACGCGGTCGCGCACCTAGCAGACCACCGATGAAGAAATTAAAATCTTTGTTCAAGAAAACACGGAAAGTGAGACTCTTTGTATGGACAAGAATTCTGAAAAATACACCGTTGTCGTCTAAAATTCATGAAAGAACAACAATTTGTTGCAATCAGTTTGTGCGCTTTAATTTACAGTCAGATAAGAAGGATTACTTCAGTCGAGGATATGATTCAAATAATGACTATTGGTAGCCAATTATATTTTAGTCTGTCATTGCTTGCAAGTCAATCTATGTTAATGTTAACAGAATTGCTAGAAATGATGTGAAGTATATATGAAATAATTCATTTTTGAACTGCGGTTGTAGATGAAAGTGAAGAATGATCATCGCAGTAAATTTTACAATTTAAGCAATTGGAAAGAAGAAGCCTTAAAAAAATAAAAACTCAATAAATTGACCTCGCTCCCAATATGTGGCTTCATAGCTCAGTTGGTAGAGCAACGCACCGGTAACGCGGAGGTCACGGGTTCGAATCCCGTTGAAGCCTTCTTCTTTCCAATTCCTTAAATTGGAAAATTTACTGCGATGATCATTCTTCACTTTCAGAATTGCTGGAAATGGTTACAGTGTTTGAGCGATATTTCCAGCTTGAATACAGTGAAAGTTATAATTGTAACATGTATGGTGATGCCAGAGTTGAGGGGTGTCACTTCTGTATGCCACTTGAAACACTCTTGGCTCTGAACCACAACTCATTCATTTTAACTGTGGGAATTATTGGTGTTGATTCTCATGCCAGAGATATGCATGGTAACAGTCGTAGTCAAGGTATATGTGTATTGTTGGAAATACCATCCATGCATAAATTAGTACAATATTTTCAGAGTCTATATACATGTAGGAATGAGGATATATATGAGCTTAAAGGTGTACATATTGCGAACATTGAAGTTGATCTTTGTTCAAACAGTGTTGAATACTGTCGTATATCAAATGTTAGTAGTTTATACCAATGTTGTTGTAAACAGTGCTGTGGTATAGCAGTTTATGCAATGTGTTACTCTGTTATTAATCCATGTGGACACCGGACTTCAGGAACTTTATCTGCCCTTGCTAGTAATGGGAATACACTGTGCAATGTGATGGGTGTGAAAAGCCTTATTATGCCAGTTGATCTTCCACATTTTTGGCAAAAGAGAATATTCCTGTCAAAATTTTTTGGCGTGCAGTCTTTATTTGATGGAAAACAGTATGTTTGTAAAACATGTCACTTAATACAGACATTTTCTATCAACACCTCAGTGCCACTATTAAAAGAGTTTGACTCTATTACCTTGAATTACTTGAAAAATAAGACATCACGTCTTTACCACATTCGACGACCGTATAGGAAATGTGAAATATAAAAATAAAAATGTTCTAGAAGTTTTAAAATCTTCGAAATATATTTCGCTCTTCGAGCCTCTATTACCAACATCCAATAAACAACCCCATGTAGAAACCCAGCAACTACCTCACAAACTAACCCACCATCTTAGCAATCAACTCCCAATATAACTCCATGCCTAGTAATTCACACATCTCAACTAACCCCTCAAATATGCAATACCACTGGACTACCCACATATCCCTCATACACATAACAAACTTCTCATACGCGTAGTACAACCACGCCCAAATATACGCTCCCACAGTGTCTTGTCTTATATTTTCTTGCGTTGGTCACGCTCTAAGTCAAATGTTTATGCTCTGATTGGTCAAAATTTGACAGGTGAGTTCATGCAGAAAATTTATGCAGCATCTTGAAAGTTGTTTACTTCGAGAGGCTGAAGCTGACAGAGTTTTGTGTAAACTTGTGATGTTTTTAACTGTCTTTTTCCACTGGATGTACAAAATGAAATACAGCTGCTATCAAGAGTCTTCTGTTATTCATGGCTGGTTTGTTTATTGGGTTTTTGGTTAAGAAATGCGCCGCTTGTCAAAATTCGGTAATCCGATTTCGGATGACATTGTTTTCGTTTTTCACCTTGCTTAATGCGTAAGAGGGTTTAAAAGTCTCATGCAACTGTGCCCTCCTTGACGGTTTTTAGGAACTGAATCTCGAATGGTAAGCTTGAGTAATTTCATGAAGTCGAGCACAGTTTATGCGGCAAGTTTATAAACGTTTGTAAGATTTGAGTCAATGATCTGACCTAGTATCGGGTTTGATATAAGCTTACAGAACTTGGAAAGGCCTTCAGATATATTTTCTCACCGCAAGTAGAAAGAAAACGTTCCGAAGAATATTAAGTTACAAATCTGGCTGTAGAAAGAAAACTTTCAGCGATTTTCTTGCTTCGAAGAGTTATCTTTGAAAAAAGCAAACACCGGGAGGCCGGATTAAATTAAAACATAATTAACTTAAAGACTCAGGATTTTTAACGACACTTTAATACTCGTCTTCGTGAATGAAAATTGTTGTCTCTGTATATGTTTCACCGAATTATATTTCTTTTATTAATTGTTAGTAGTCTCTCTTGCAATTTTAATTGCCGATGGGTTTTCATCGTTCATGAACATCGCTTGCAGGAGTACTCAAAAATGTCGCGCGTTTCAAACGCTGTATAAGATTACACATCGTCATAACTGAAGCCATTAAATAACAAATAATAATAATAATAATAATAATAAATTCGTTATTGTGTTGAAGCGTAACTCTATTCAAGTTCATTCAACACTCGACCACACTGGCCGCTAGCACTAGAAATGAGAACCGGCTGGCCGTATGGGTGATTTTGGAAATTTTTTGAACGGGTTCGCTAAAAGCCCACGATTGATCGTCCTGACTATTAAAAGAGTGCAATTTGTCTTGAAAATTGTGAAATACCGCATTCTGTCCGAGGTCTGTATGATAAATAGTGCTGTTTTACCTCAGATGTGATGTCTAAAAAGTACAAAAGGTTGGCTTATACACCCCCAGATTTGGTGGCAAGAATTTGAAAAGTAAACCTGTCGAAAGCAAAAAAATTCGGCCTGATTTGTTTTTCAAGAATTTGTTTTCGAGACCTAATCTACAGTGATCAAGAGCCATATCATTAAGCCCTTAAGTTAACTTATTTGTGGGTTAAAAGTTTATTGTTTGATTGAAATTATGAATTTATTAATGGGAGATTCGCTTTTTAGCCCTGGCTAAATCTATATATTATTTTCAAGCAAATAAAACTCATTTTGGCAAGAAAGGTTTTCCACGTGACTTTAAGGTTCACAGTCCATCACCAGAGTGACCAAGAGGAAATTTTCTCCTCCTTACAATCCCAGTAAGCGCGAGAGAAGAGCCCTGTGATAAAAAAACGTATACTCGTTGAGTATGCAAGCGTATTCACCTGTAAACCATACATCATTAGCTAAAAAGATGAAATAACAAAAATAAAGCTAATAAACCTGATGCAACCTCTGTTATTAGAGAATGAAAGTTTTTAAGTTTATTGTTTGAAATCCACTTTAATTTTTCCTTATCCAAAATAACCCTTTATCTTTATAATTTATCATCACCTCAGAGACTTGGTTTTTCAGCTGCTACATAAAATAACTCACCTTTATTGGCCAAAATTCAATGTCACGTCATCACCAATCAGCACAAATGGAGCCCAGTCTATCACAGCATTGAAGTCGTCTGACTCTCGCATCCATTTCATGGCCTGATGTAGCGAATTGCCTGCACTTTTTCCCTTCACCAAATGTTCGTAAAAGTGTCTCATAAAAACTAGAGTAGCGTCGTCGTCAATCGCCCAAAGTGACGCAATAACAGAGCGCGCACCTGCTCCTAAAAAGGCACGTGCAATACCAACCACGCCCTCGGCCTTAATTTTCCCTTGCCCGCTGTGACAGCAGCTCAAGACAACAAGCTTGGCGTCCAGTTTTGCCTTCAACACATCTGCCATCGTCAAAAGAAAGTCTTTCTCATCAGGCGGTTCGGATTTGCCAAGACTGGGAGATAACAATATTTCACCCCTTTCTGCAGAACCATGAGCTGCAATGTGAACTAAAGAAACCGAGTTTAGCCTACTTAACACTTGATCTTTTGTAGCGTTCTTTCCAGTGAGAGGCTCAACGTTTAATATCTGTCCAATCATTTTTACCTCCTCTTCAGCACCAGGGAGCTGCGAAAATTTGTTTCCTTTGAAGCGTACAGTTTTAATCCACGGGTCACCAACAAGCAGTGCACCAGATGTACTATGGCGCCCCTCCGGACACTCTGTGAGCAGCCTTAAGCTTGTTAGTGATGGAGCCAATCGAATTCTCGGCGTTTCAGACAAATACCTTGAAGTTTGGCCCACGAGGGCTGCATAAGGAATCAAGAATGATGAACCATCAGGAACAATGATAAGTTCCTCATCTCTTATCAAGTGAGAAATCGGAGCGATAACCACGTCATACAGTTCTTTTAAAGGGTCCTCGTCGCCTTGTAACGATGTTAATTCTTTCTTATCTCTTCCCCTGTCGGATAACTCTTCAACTGTTTCGTCTTCTGGATCATCAAGAGAGCGATCTTCGCACCTGGCAGGTTTAGTATCAAGAATTTGGTTGAATGCTTTGTCAGTCATATCTTTCAAGGTATAACTGAGTTCTTTGTACATATACTGCCACTCTTGTCCTTTATGCAGTACCCAGAAGTGCAGTGATTCGAAAGCTTCGACAAGAAATGTCGTAGGCGATGAAATAAGGTTTGAAATGTTAGTTATTTTTTCCATCTGCTCTTTTGATGGTGATGGAGTTGATTTTGCGCCATACTGTGATTCCATGAGATCTGTGAGAGCTTGCGCTCGTCCCCGCTCAGCTGTTAAAAGCCCCTCTTTGGTCTTGCTTTGTAGTAGCTGAACAATCCAAAAGTAACTGTACGTTTCTAACTTATCACGAAAGCTGATTTTCCATTCGTCTTTCTCCTGAAGAAGGAACCTCAATTCCTCAAACACTTTTATACTGGATTCATAACACTCTTCAGCCTTATGGAAATCATGAAGCTGTTGAAAACTACAACCAAGACTGTTGTACGTCTTTTGTTCAACATATTTGTCTCCAATCTCTTTTGCGATACTTAGAGACTGCTGATGAAATTCGATTGCTTTTTTATAATCATCGAGACAGTCATACGCAATGCCAAGATTGGTATATGACGCACCTTCTAAACCTTTGTCCCCAATCTCTTTTGCGATACTAAGAGACTGCTGATGGAATTCGATTGCTTTTTTATAATCACCGAGACAGCGATACGCACTGCCAAGGTTCGTATATGTTTTACCTTCTGAACCTTTTTTTCCAATTTCTTTTGCGATACTAAGAGACTGCTGATGAAATTCGATTGCTTTTTTATAATCAACGAGAGAGTAATACGCATGGCCAAGGTTGGTATATGCTGCCCCTTCTGAACCTTTGTCTCCAATTTCTTTTGCGATACGAAGAGACTGCTGATGAAATTCGATTGCTTTTTTATAATCACCGAGAGAGTCATACGCAATGCCAAGGCCGGTATATGCTTTACCTTCTGAGCCTTTGTCTTCAATCTCTTTTGCGATAGTACGAAACTGCTGATAAAATTCGATTGCTTTTTTATAATCACTGAGAGAGTAATACGCACTGCCAAGGTTGCCATATGCTCCCCCTTCTGAACCTTTGTTTCCAATGTCTCTTGCGATACTAAGAGACTGCTGATGAAATTCGATTGCTTCTTTATAATCACCGAGAGACCTATACGCACAGCCAAGGCCGGCATATGCTTTACCTTTTGGACCTTTGTTTCCAGTCTCTTTTGCGATATTAAGAGACTGCTGATAAACTGCGATCGCTTTTTTGTAATCAGCGAGATGGTGATATGCATTGCCAAGGTTGGTATATGCTATGCTTTCTCTATCCATGTTCCCTGCCTGTTTGGCTTCATTTAATTCTGACTGGAAGTAATTGCGGGCACTTGTGAAATCACAGCGTTTGTAAGCTGCAATTCCGAGGTTATAACTGGAAGTTTTGTTGTTTAGTCCATGTTTACCTTCAGTTTTCCTGAAAGACTAGAAACAGAAGAAAATTATTAATTGTACCAACGTTTGATATTAGGCTGATTTCTACTGAGCTAATGTGAAATACTACGCCTATCCGTAAAAATCTTCTTTAACCTTTAAAGTCTCAATGTCCACATACAAATTCTTCAGACTGATCTTCCTTGAAATTTAAATGCGAAAATGTATGGAAAGATCATGCATTTTCCTTTTTCTTATCTTGTTCTTAATTCACTTAAGTTTTCTACTTTATTAAAGATTAAGTTAAGATTGATTTGAGAAAATCAATGTTGGTCACTCCTGCGGGACATAACTTAGGTTAAAAAGTCGCACTAACACTTAGATTTAGTCAACAGTAGGCCTGTCTAATTTAAAACCCATACCTCATCAAGTATGTTAAAGCTAGAATAGAGGCGATACAGAAAAGAGCCACACATCTGATTTGTGGCTCTGATACTTTGACAATTCGCTTGACGTGGGATAGTTTTGAACTGAGCAGGAAACACCTTAGCCAGGTACAAATGTATACAATTATCTTTGCATATTGGGATATTAGCTACAGGAAGTTCGTTGATGATCTACTTTACCAGCATTTTAGAGTTAATCGCGAGTATAAATCCATGCCCAGAGCAGCACATTTCAATTATTTTAATTTTAAATACTCCCTGTTTTTCATCGTTTCATTTTCGATTGAAACTCTATGCCGTCTGGTTTATACAAGAGGGTCTGAATGGGGGGATCCACTTGTCGGTTGTCGGTTAAAATTCAGTAATTTTGTCGGTAGTCGGTTAAAATTTTCGATCTTTGTCGGTAGTCGGTTAAACTTTTCGATTTTCGCCGGTTGTCGGAAAATCTCAGTTAATAAGTACAAACGCTTGTTAATTATTTATATTTTTTATGTATTTCACCCACTTTTCAAGACTTTGATTCCTAAGAGAAGAGTAAACCTTGCAAGAATGCATCATTTGATTGCACCTAAACCGTTCATTAAGTCTTGTTTTTTATGCAACATGAACGTTTATTTCATCATTGTTTGCCATTAAATGAATAATTAGTACTGATAAAATCACCCAAGCTTTTATTGTAAATGCGAACTTGGTTTCCCTGTCGACTACAGGGCACAATAAAAAGTAATTAATTAATTACTTCCTGGACTCTAGCCTTTTGGATACTTAAATTATTTTCATTGAAAAACTGCAAGGGATGACAGGCAGCACATCTATCCCTCTCATGTTTTGGTTCTAACAAGCATGTCCTTTGCCATAATTTTCCTTTCTCAAAGAAATAGCACTTTAGGCGGTTCTTTGAAATTTTGGCAAGGTAGTGGCTGGTTTTGCATGAGATTCCACTTTTTCATTAAAGCTTCTTTTTTATAGACACTAAGGGCTGGTATTGTGTCACAAAAAGCAATACTTCAGTCTTTTTCTTCCTGGTTGTTTTTTTTTCAGGAGCGCTGCCTTCCTTTCTGTGAGTTTTACTTCTAATAGCAATTTTTCTTTCAAAATTGTGTGGCTAGCCTCTGTCCATCAAGCGCTTTTGAAATCTGAAATACTTCCTCAGAGGAGTTTTTTCGTAGGATTCTCAAGGCTTCTCGTTTGTCAAACAGGCGCTTTAACAATTGGTGGGTGATAAGAGGTGAAAATGTATATACTGTAAGGTTTCCGTTTCAAATGCGTCTTTACGTCAAGGATAGCTTTTTCTCATTTTTTCGCTGAATGTTGTACCTTGGTATACAACCGTTTCTAAAAAGAATGTCTCATTTTCAGATCTTTCGGCCGTAAATTTCATAGGAGGGCATGTAAGTTTACTTGTTCCGCGAAGAAAGCTACGACGTCTGGTCTTCTTATGTCCCATAGGGAAAAAATGTCATTTATGTAGCGTTTTCAAACAGCTGGTTTAAAGACGGTTTTGCTTAAACTTTGTGTTTCAATATGTGCCATGAAAATGTTGGAAAGGAAACTGCTGTCTTTGTGCTCATCGCGGTAACGTGGGTTTGTACTGATAGTTCTTTACATTAAACGGAAAAGAATTTTCTGTGAGGATTAATCTAAGCAAAAAACGTTCGGTTTTTTCACCTTTGACTTTTCAATAAAATTTATAAAGTCGGT
>OZ038002.1:27217838-27235338 GCA_964035705.1 Porites rus | reverse complement strand
ATAATAGTTGCTCCATTTGCTCCTCAGAGGTAAGTATAAGGAAACTATTTCCCAAGTCTGTTGTTCTGTGGGAGTATATCTACCTCACTTGAAATTATGCTTCTAGAGCTGATACCCAAGTATCTCAGCAACAAAATACTTATAGTGTAAATCTTTTATTGACACTTTTTTTTACTTTCCATGGAAGTATGCAAGATAATCTTACTAAATAAAAGAAAAAGTCAGGAAAAATGTCTAGACATCATATTACTGAAGACAGTACATGAAGCACTGGGCAAAGAGAAAAATAATCAAACTAAACAAAACATTTTGGGTTGTAGTTTCACATTACTAAAAAATACAACTGGAAATCTGTCTGCATTCTCAGGCTAAAGCTTCCAGTAATGAATTGATTCGAAGGCTATGCCTGTTAAAACACATTCTTCATTACTTTTCTTCTAAAATCCTGTTTGTGAGCAGTTACACGAAAATAATTTCTTGGTATAAATCCTCACATTGTCAATAACCAAAAAAAAGAACAAGTAGATGATCAGTAATGTTAAGTTCTGGAGTGATCATAGATGTTTTGATCAAACGGTGATGTAGAGGCCAAGAGAATCAGTAATAATGAGAGGCCTGCCAGTCTACTCTCTAATTCAGTTTACATGTGAGCCATGTAAGCCTGGAAACGTCATTGGTCTAAGTAGTGTTAATCCTGTAGGAAAAAACAGAAAATGATTAGCATTACCATATTATTTACACCACCATAGTTAGTAGAAACGATGATACTACTGAAAACCTGTTTAAGATTTATATACTGTTTTATATAGTTAGATATAGACTGATTAGTTACTCTTGGTGACACAAAGTAAGCGAGTAAAGGGTGCAGTGTCTACATGCATCAGTCAATTGAAACCCTTCTCCTCCCCCCTCTAAACCTCTGGGGCATAGCGGGGATTTAATGCAACCAATGCCAAGCTAATTCCAGGGTGTAACACATATTTAACAACATGCTGGCCCTGGGTGCAGTGAAATTAACAAAATTCCTGCTTGACCCAGCTCATGAGCAGGGATTTAACAGCACATAGTTTATACATTTTTGGAAGCGGGAACAGAGAGAGGGATTTAACATGAGTGACTTAGGAGAAGCCCCTGTTTCCTCTAGGGGGGGGGGGAGGGTTGTGCCGTAGGTATGTTCCAACTGAACGGCATGGTTTTCAAGCAGTTTGCTCTGGGATAGGGTATAAAGAGAGTTTGGGTTCCAGGAAACTGATTGGTTGAAGATTTTAGTCTAGACTAAGCAAACTGGGAATTGTCCCTCAAAATTAGAATCAAAAGCAAGGAGTTGCCGTTACTCAACAAAAGAAAACCCAGAATGAAGTTGATCGTCAGGGCTAGACAATTAGCAAAGAACCAAGTCCCCACTCCTAAAATGTAAAAGCACACTGCAAAACAAAAGTAAACCTTGGAACAGGTGGAAGCACTGTTAAAAATAATTTATTGTAAACAAGGTTCAGCCAGGGGATGACATTTCTCATGAACTTGATGCAACGCAGTTGAGAGTTTCTATCAACAGGTCCATTGGTTTGAAAATAAAATAAATAGATACAGAGTACCAGACAGAAGAGAGCGGTTTAAATCAAGCCACGAACTACAACTACTAATTCCCTGCCATAAGGTGCTTTTAACAAACTACTTGGCCCAGGAAGTGGAAAAATTGGTGGTGTTTTAACACCAGGCTATTGTTAAATTCCCAGGGATCAGGGGGCCGGGGTTTCAATTGACTGATGTATTATTCTACCAGATGTTGAGAGGGTATTGAAAGTAAACTACAGTGTACATACATGCACACTTGCAGGCTTGATAGTGCAGTCTAAAATTATCCTTCAAGGGTGTTACCCCCCTCCCCCACCCCCGGGACTTTCCTAACATCAGAAGGTGTCCAAAAAATTTACGAAGGCTGAACAAATATTTAGATTACATGTTGTAGTGCCTCCAACAAGATTGCAAAATTATAACGGAGGAAATTGATTCGAATAACTACACTGATCATTTTTGTGGCTTATTCCCTGACATTTATCATATGCTATATGGATTCTGTCACATATAAACTACTTTGGAGCGAAGCTACAAGTCTTCTCATACTTTTTATCCAGAGAAAAACGAGTTTTTGTCGAGCGAAATTCCTCTCCGCACTCACATAATTTTCCTAACTTGGAGACTCACCAAAACGCTTCAGCAACCTTTTTTGCCGAATTTTTAAGTAGCAATCAAAATACACTTACCTTTTCCGTTGGAATATGAGGTAATGGTATCCTCGATGAAAAGGGAAACCACATTGCTGCTTCATTCACGGGAAAAAATAAGCTCAAAGTGTTCACATAAAAAACAATAACACCGCCATTTTCGAAAATTCTGCTCGTCGCACGCCTCACTTTGGTGTGACGTCACGATGGCCCGACACATCGGACAGCCGCGCTGACGAGTTTATGACTCCCTCCTGATTCTGTGCTTGAAGAAAGACTCCAGTTTTCTACTTTTAGTGCTCAAATGGCTTCCATTAAAAAGTCAAATAACTCTGTCTGACTGAATTTTTAGAAGGTGATTACGCTTATTTAGCCTTCCCTCTCAATTTTTTGTTGATTCTGGACATCAAAATGGTCCGCTTTTCATGTCTTTTTCAGGCGATTATTTATATTTTATGTTATTTGTTGTCGTTTCTTACTATTAAGTCTGATGGATAAAATTAATAAACTCGCAAAAGGTATAAACATTTTTTTATATGCAGTATCTGCTTTAATGGAACACTAACAGAGAACAAACGATTCAGTACCTAAATATAACTTTTTAGAAATGTTGACAGAAAGAGTAACATGGAACCTTTCCTGTCCTGTTATAGGTAACAGGATATATACATGTAGTCAGTTTCTTTAACTGACTGAGTTGAAGTTTCGGTTTTGCAAGGATTTTTTTTTTATTGATCAGGAAAGGGAACTCTTTTACTTTTCTGCAAGTGGTACTACTAGAAAGAAATCTGTAAGGATTGAGGGAGTTTATTTCTCATACATTATTTCCAATCGATACCAATGAAATCCTGATCCCATTGTACCTCTTCAGCTGTTAGCTGTTGTTATTGATACACAACTTAACGAATGAGATAAAATTATTTCTGAAAATAGTAGTTTAATTCCTTTTGTACGATATTCAGAATAAAAACAACTTTGTCCATAAATAAGCTATAGTAATCGCTGGAAGGACATTAGGGAAGGTACCCATTCAGTATTAGGGGTCATTAGTATGAATCCATCGCCTAATCAAATCAAAATGCTTTTCAAACAAAACAAACTAAATACCTTGCTGTCATTGCCCCCAGCTTCGTCTGGACTACTCTTTGCTTTGTCTTCAGCCATTTTGTTCTGTTTCAACAGCGTGGTATTTTCCCTGTCGATATTTTAAATTGTTCAAGTTAGTAAACAGCATTACAATTCGGGTAACGTGGCAAAAAGGACCCAGAAGTACAGTGGAACGGCTCTTGTAAGCGGACATCTACTACCTAGGAAAGCGTAGGCCGCTTACGAGAATGGTTCTCCTATGCGGGCACTAGAGGTGTAAGGTTAAATGGACGCTTATCGTAGATTGCCTAGCTTCAAAAAAAAAAAAACATTGGGAATGCAAAAACGCTGTTTATTAGTGTTTGACCATACTGTTGTTCTCACAACATTCTAATGAAGTCACAGGCGTAAAATTCGATTGAAAAGAAAGAAAAGAAAAGAAAAAAACTGAAACTGATATAATTTCATTGTCAGTGATTTTAAGCTGATTTATCAAATACATGATTCAGAGGAAATGAGATTTCAATTTTTTCTAATCAGTCACCTGAGGAGAAAAGAAGCAACAATAGTGAAACGGACGAAGTGTTTGAAGCGCTGGGGATGGTGGAGGACGTCGGTCTGAAACTGCAGCATGTGCTGGATAAATTAGAAAAACTCGATAAGATAGAAGCGCATCTTAGCGAGGTCTCTGCCGGTCTTGCTAGTATTGAGGAGAAAGTATCTCGTTTAGATGAAGATGTACAAGACCCGAAGCAAAAAACAAACAGAGTGGAAAAGAAAGCGTCCGAATTGGAAGAAAGTATCCAGTTCAACGAAGACGACATTTCGGACCTAAAGAAAGAGTCAAAGGAGTCAGAGTTTGAAATAAATGATCTTCGTAAGCAGTTATTGTATTTAGAAACCTGTTCAAGAAGAGAAAATGTTAAATTCTTTGGGATTGACGAAGTAACGCCAGCTTCTGAAGTTGACTCCCTACCCGAGGATGCGAGAGATTTAGTGTTCAAATTCCTGGAAAACAAGCTTCGTATTGAAAACCCTCGTGGTAGAATCGAGTTCTAAAGAGTCCATCAATTGGGAAAGTCTAACAACAGCAGTGACAAACCTCGCCCAATTATCGCACGTTTCTTACGATATTTGGACAAGGAAATGCATGGTGATGGATGAAGCCCGCGAGGAGTTAAGGAGGCAAGAGGACAAACAATTTTCGGTGTTTAACGAGTTCAATCTTTTGTCGATAAATGTTCGTGGGATTCGCACTTTTGAAAAGCGGAAAGCTGTTTTCAGTTGGCTTGTAAATTCCGATGCCGACATAATTTTCCTGCAAGAAACATACAGCACTCGAGATATAGAAAATATCTGGAGAAAACAATGGAAAGGTAAAATGTTCTTCTCGTATGGCAGCAATCATAGCAGAGGTGTTCTAGTACTGGTAAAGGATAATTTAGATTTCAAAATACATTCTACCGAGGAAGATTCTCAAGGTTGCTACATTTTTCTGGAGTCTTATATTCAGGATTCGCCTTACTTTCTTTTGACATTTACGCTCCAAATAAGGGTAGTGAACAATTTCTCTTCTTTAAAGACGTGTCGGATATTCTAAAAGGTGCGAGAGTGGAACAAGATCAACCATTTATAGTGGGTGGGGACTTTAATATCATTCTTGACCACGTTTTAGATGGGTAGGGTGGGAATAGTAAAAGGAAAGACTCTGGAAAAATTGCTGAAGATATGTCCGCTGAGCTTGATTTACTGGATATCTGGCGCATAAGAAACCCAACAGTTACTCGTTTTACTTGGCGTCAAAAAAAACAATCCTAAAAAGGCGCTTAGATAACTGGCTCGTAAGCGATAGTTTACAAGATGACATAAATTCAGTGGACATTAAAACGTCAATTAAGTCAGACCATTCAGCAATAACTCTCTCCATAAATGGTTTAGATGATCTTGAAAAAGGACCTAACTTCTGGAAACTTAATTCAAACCTAGTAAATGATTCGGCTTATTGTGAACTTCTAACCACTGAGTATGCCAATTGGCTGGAGGAATTCAAAGAAGTAACGTGCCTTATGGGATTTGATTAAATACAAAATTAGACAGCAAACTATCAGATACAGCAAAACTAAAGCCCGCGAAAGAGGAGCGAAACTACAAAGCCTAGAGGAATATTTAAAGGAATGTGCGGAAAAATGTGATTCCGATCCAAATACAAAAAATCTGGAGGAACTCGAGTGTTTTCAGACGGAATATGATAGTATGTATGATTACATCACATAACGTGCGATCATTCGTTCTCGGGCAACTTTGTACGAACTCGGCGAGAGATATAACAAATATTTTTTGAATCTGGAAAACGAAAATAAAAAGAAAAGCACCGTGCGGAAAGTCTTTAACAGGAAAGGAAAGTTAACTACAGACCCTAAACAAATAATGAGTGAGTCAGAAGTATCTTATTCTGACCTTTATGATGGTAGTATATGTGTAGACATGGGGTCTTTTTCCTCATTTTTAAGTGGTCTCAATGAAATTCCCTCTTTAGTAGAGGAGAAGAAAAACGTTTGTGAAGGCAAATTGGGATACGGAGAGTGTTACAATGCTTTGCAGACCTTCCAAAAGAATAAATCACCCGGAAACGACGGCTTAACCGTTGAATTTTACCTTGCTTTTTGACCCGTGTTCGGAAGTTTGTCGGTGCAAAGTCTAAATTATCCCTTTGAGTACGGAGAGCTTTCAAATTCACAGAAACAGGCTGTTATAACTTTAGTTGAAAAAAGAGGAAATGACAAAAGGCAAATAAAGAATTGGCGTCCAATATCTCTTATTAATGTAGATGCAAAAATAGCGTCCAAGACCTTGGCCAGGCGGTTAGAAAATGTGCTACACGAAATAATTCACTTTGATCAGAGCGCCTTTGTCAAGGGGAGAACTATTTTTGATGCCATCAGAACAATTGACGATGCGATTGAGCATACGATGAACAGAGATATATCGGGGATCTTAGTGGCCATAGATTTTGAGAAAGCTTTTGATTCCCTCAATTTTAATTTCCTTTTAAGAGTCTTACACGCATTTAACTTTGGTCCTTCTTTCATTCAGTGGGTACGAGTCTTGTATAATAAGGTCTCCAGCTGTGTTATGAATAATGGCTTTACCTCAGGACCTTTCTCTCTAAGTAGAGGGGTAAGGTAGGGAGATCCTCTTTCTCCCTATCTTTCATATTAGCTTTGGAAATCTTAGTATTAACGATAAGAGACGATAATAACATTCAAGGTATTAGAATAGAAAATTGTTAAACTCACTCTTTTTGCGGATGATATGACCTGCTTCATTAAAGACATCAGGTCTTACTCCATCCTATTCGAAACCTTGAGAGCTTTCGGAGCGTTTGCAGGGTTAAAAGTAAATAAGGATAAAACTGAAGCATTAGCGTTAGGAAATAGTGGATCTCTCTGGGAAGGGCATTTGGTCTTGGATAATCTTTGTGACATCATCAAGATTCTAGGTGTTTATATGGTGGTGACGCTAAAAAATGAAGAACTGAACTTTTGGAAGACTCTGGAATCAATTAAGAAAACGATTAACTTATGGAAATGGCGAGGCCCATCTCTTATAGGCAGGATACAAATTGTTAAAACCTTTGCCATCCCTAAGCTTATGTTTAGAGCATTGGCTATTTCAATCCCTAAGGATATCGTGAAAGAAGCTGAATCGATCTTTTATCATTTTATCTGGATCAGAACGGAAAGGACAAAGTAAAGGGAAACGCAGTTATTTCAGAAGTTGAGAATGGTGGCCTGAACATGCTTGATACTGAATCCATGATTCGTACCAAGCAAGTGATATGCTTACAAAAATTTTTTAGAGGACTGTGAAAGTTCATGGAAAATGTTTTTAGGAGAGCTTCTGAGACCTTTTGGTGGGAAGTTTTTACTGCATTGTAATTTTGAGGTTTCTAAACTAAATATTTCTCTGCCAGCTTTCTATAGGCAATGTCTTGTTGTTGCATCGTCAGAATTAAACGCAAGAGAACCTAGTTCAGTACACGAAATTGTAAATCAAGTCATATGCATGGAATCACAAGTTTCTCTGTGTTGATAATAAATCTGTTTACCGAAGAGATATTGCAGATCAAGGCTTTTGTAAAATCTGGGACTTATTTTCTGTTGATAATCTACAACTTAACCCTGAACAAAGTTTTTTCATTATGAGTGTAATTAATTCCATGACAGCAACATGGCGTTTGTTAATTCGAACAGCTAATATTGCACCAGTGCTTTCTCCTCTGCCGAATACACCAGCTATTTTGATAAATGATATCTTCATTCCAATTATTGACGCTTCTTTAAAGCACATCTATCGGTCTTTTTTGGCCAAAAAACAAACCACACCTACCGCGAAAGAGAAGCTATCTGCAAAGTATCATCATTTAACTATTGACTGGAAAAGAGTTTACTTATTATCTTTCCGCACAACATTAGAAACAAAACTTTGGGAATGTCAGTTCAAAATATGAAACCGTATCATATTTACGAATGAGAAACTTTTTCGTTTTGGTATGGCTGAATCAGATAAATGTGTTTTCTGTCAAACTGAGGTCGAATCCATCGAGCATTTACTTTTTCCTGCAAAATATCCTCTGTTTTTTGGAGACACGTCTTGTCCTGGCTAAGAGACAACAATAGGCAGTTGTACAAACGCCCTTCTTAAAATACAGCATGAATTTCTCCAAGCTTTAGATAACAACGATAACCGAGCAGTCAGGCTGTTTACGATGGATTTTTCAAAAGCCTTTGACAGAGTCAAGCACAACTTATTAATAGAGACATTAACACAGAGCCCTTTAAACCCATACATTGTCAACTGGTTCGTCAGCTTCTTGTCTGACAGAAAACAAAGAGTGGTGTGTCATAATACTGTTTGTGATTGGAAGGATGTCAACCGCAGTACTACTCAGGGAAGCGTCAGCGGCCCGTATTTATTTAACCTGTTCTTAAACGATCTTGCCGTCGCTCAGTACTGCCAGGATAGCGATCTTACTAAGTATGCAGACGACACTTCTATTTTTGTGACTGTGCGTAAGAATAGTGTAGATGAATCACAAAAGGCACTGAATGCGTTTTTGGAGTGGACAGAGGTTAATGGGATGAGCTGTAACACAAGTAAATGCAAAGAACTCTGTATGGCTGAAAAAGGTGTCACACCTAACTTTCCCCCTCTATGTGGCATAGAACAGAGTCACAGTTTCACTCTATTAGGTGTCACATTACAAAACGACTGTAAGTTTTCATCTCATGTTAAGGAAAAGCTTCGGGAAGCAAACAAGTGTTTGTACATTTTAAGATCACTAAGAAAAGATGGATACACGCAGGTAGAGATAGATCATCTCTTTAAGGCTACTGTTCTGCCAAAGATCACACACGCACTTCCAGGAAATGGAGCCAGCCAGGTAGATTTAAACACCATACAATGCTTTTTAAAATGGTGCAATAAGCGACGTTACACTTCTGAGTTAATTAATATCTATGACCTTTTAGAGAAGTGTGACCGCAGGTTGTTCACCAAAATTAAGAACAATGTTAACCATCCATTAAATGCCCTTTTGCCGCGAGTCAAAGAGTCATCCAAGAAGTTAAGATCACAAACAAGTCTATTACCACGGATTAATACAGAACGTTTTAAGAATTCCTATTTTAATAGAATAAGGTCTCAATACAACTTGGCAATTTAACAATATAGATATCCAATATTTTATTCGGTTTTATATAATAATTGTAAATGATTTTCTATGTGATTTTCATAATTTGTATACCTTTACTCTCTGTCGTTTTTCATTTTATTTAGTTATTTATTAATTAATATTATTGTTGAGAATTTAAAAAAAGAGGATATAATCTTCGGTAAATTTGATGTCGGAGATGATTTCCTTCTAGTTAATCATATTTTATTGCTTGGGAAGTACTAAATTTATTGGCAAAAATGTCAAAAGGGTATGCTCTCCCTTCAGGGGTTCATTGCTAGGACTAGGCGTGTTTACAACATTGAACTTTACATTGCCAGTAAAAGAGGCACATTAAGTAGACCTAAGTAAACATCTTAGTAAGTGGGAAAAGTTAATAAATATGTGATCTAATTTAACATTTAAATATTGTACACAAATAAATAGATAAGTACTTTCTATCAACTTAGACAATGTCTGCTGTAATAGTTTTTTCTTTTTTTGTCTTTTTGTTTTGTTTTGTTTGTTCGTTTGTTTTTCCTTTTTACTTTAAGTGTACTCTGTAAAATGAAAACTTCAAACAAAAATTAATAAATTACAAAAAAAGGCCAAAATCTAACTCGTAAACCCTGAGAGTGTCTGCGATGGCGGCCAATCAGAGGAGTGTTCGTTAAGAGATCTTCCACTGTATTTCTACCCATCTGTAGATGAAATGTCAGTCCATCATGGAGTTGTATTAAAACAGGATAAAGAGTAAAACACTTAATCCACCATAATATTCAAGGATGAGATGAAAAGACATTGAATGGCATCCTAACGATACTTTTGTAAGCAATCTTGGTGATCTGACTACTTTTATTAACAGTTTATTATTATTTAGTTAATTACCTTGCCTCCTCCCTACACCACTAAATTACACTATATAGAAATAGAGAAAACAAAATCTAAAAATTCATCTGTGCTAAAATATGGTGTAGAAAGGTAGGGCTAATTGCTTACTATCCCCCCTTTTTAATCAAATATAAACATTCTAATAATTAATTTTTTGAACCATTACGTGAAATTAGTTGACATTCTCGATATCATGTTTTCTTCACTCTTTGGCTGTATGTGAAGTTAGCGCAAAAGCAAAATGATTATGAGATTTGGCAAGGGCTGTTTTTTATCATCAAAGAAAACGGTAACACGACTTTTCTGAGGCTTTTCGTTTGCCAATATTTCCATAAAAACGTCCACTATCGAGAATCACTAACGTGGCTACTGAACACATCTGACTTTCTCATATATGAAAAAAGAAAAAATCCCAGGGTTTTAACTGTGAAGTAGAACGCACCCACTTGAGTTACCGAACACTTTGATGATTACAGGGCTGTTTGAATCTATTAATTATGATGATCTGCTATCATGTAAAAAAGAGACACAAAGGATCAAGCTGTCGTTTTTGAGCTGTTGGCAGACGAATGGAGAAGAAGCCTTTTATGACGGCTGATTTTCTGCGGATATTTTTTGAACCTCTTTGACTGTCGTTGTGTGTTTGCATATTTGCTTTTTCTCTTTAATGAATGCGTAACGAAAGAAAGATTAGCACTTTCACATATACAATTAAACCTTGCTTTACGGACACCCGCTTAGTACGGACACCTCATTATTACGGACAGTTTACTTTGTCCCTTGGGAAAGGAAAGCCCTTATATGGACACTTTCTATGACCCCCTCAATGTCCGTGACTGGTATGACTGTACAAACAAAAATGTTGTTGAATGCTAAATTCACAACATCAGCCTGATTGAAATCAATAATTTTAATAAAATCTCTGATTACTTTCTACTTTTACTGTTGCTTTTGTTAAGAAGCTTTGCCGATGAAGTTTAACTAGGAACGTTCTACTCTGTCAGTCAACCCTGAATATTAGTTAATTTTAAAAGAGAACACAAGGATTTTAGGATTGATTTTAAATTAAAGACCACTTTCATGATTCTGGCACTGAATGTGTTCAGATAATCTTACGGTAACACGACCTTTCTGAGTCCTTTCTTTCCTTTCCTAATATTTCTATGAAAACCTGATGCTCTTAGCTTCCTCAAATTATTTCAAAAGTGGCGACGATGGTTTCCTCTTTCCACTCTCAAGTGTGTCTAATGTAGCTCAGCGCTGAGCAAATCTGCGCTGCTCCCATATGAAAAGGAAAATGACTTTGTATACTTATTGTTACGACTGTGGCCATTTGTTTATAAATTTTCCCTTTTTTGAGTTGCTAGGGAAGTTTTACTGCTTCATCAAGAGGAAACATGCACCAATATCAATTCTTGAAACAGAAAGTACCAACACTTTAGCTAACGATCACTTTGACCATTTATACGGGGCTGCCTTGAAACTACCAATGTGCCATCGTGTTTTTGATGATTTGTTCGGAGGAGGTAGCTTTTATGATGGTCTGAGGAAGAGGCTGATTTTCTTCGAATATTTTTTGCGGACAGTCATTGTGTTGGCATCTTTGTATTTGCCCCTTAATAAATGCGTAACGCTGGCAAGATTAGCACTTTCACATAGACAGACAAAAATGTTGTAGAATACTAAAATTCAAAAAATCAGTCTGATTTAAATCAATGAATTAAGTGATCTCTATTACTGTTATTTGTGTTAACAAGTTTTGTCGATTGAGCTCCTATGAAAGTTCTACTGACTCAGTCAACCAATATCAATTCAATCTGACATAGAAAGACCACGTCACTTTGATCATTTCGGGACTCATGATTTGAATCTAGTAATGTGTTCAGTTGATAATCCTAAAATTTCCCTTTCAGTGAGAGGGTAAATATAGCTAGTTATATCGAAACCTGGTAGTAGAATGTAGGCTTTGGTAGAGCTTTATAATTGACCAGTAGACGCAAACTGAAAATTTTCCGCCTTTGCTTTTAAAATTTGTTCGCATCATAACTTACTCGACACGAGCAGCACCTACTCACCGGGGAAAAGAAATGCCGAATTCAATCAGTTTCTGTATTCAAAAAACCTCAAAAGATAATCGGTTATAACTGAATTTTTTATTTAGAAACTTTGCCTGTTTAGTTGCTAGGGTAGTTTTACTGTCTCGCACTGAAGCGGAAACTGCCTCCACTTTAGAAAAGTAAATAAAAAGAGTTTTAAAAATTGAGGGAATAACTAAGGCAAAAACATCTAGGTTGGCCGGTTATAAAAAATAAAAGCAGAGATTTAACGGTGTTTTAAAATAAAATGGCGATCTTAATTATTTTCAACTTTGCCTAGGATGATTAGTGATGTAAGCTAAATTTTCTTCAATGGTGCGCAAGTATCAACACACTACAATACATATAGATTTTCCCATATTGACGAGATCAGCTATTTCTTCATTATTTTTTGTAGTCAAGTGAAGTGTTATCTGTTTGTAGGCAAAGAATACTTAGTATACTCTTCCTCAATTAAAAGATCCTGGTCCGGCCAACCAGGCTTAACGCAGTTACAGCCCTCAACTAAAAACAAGCCACTTATTATAAATACATGTAGGTTTCTAAGATACACTTATTTTTTCTACCGTTATCTGACTTAGACTTTGTTTAAATAACTTAAAACTTACCTTCGTTTCTTTGTAGGAAAATGAAAAGCAAACTCTGAAGCAAAAGATATTAAGTATTCGCTTTTTACTCTTCCGTCAATCAAAATTAGAACGACCAATAAAAAACAATGGATTAAAATCTACTAATCTACAACTAATGTATCGCTGTTCTGTCAATCATTGTAGCGGTTCTTTTAGAGCTTATGAATCTCTTTAGACTACCTTGTTAAGTAAGACCTTAAACCTACAAGTTTTATTTGACTGCTGCCAAAAAGCTTTCCTTTTTTCATTTGGTTTTTAAAAGTGTATGAAAAGTAAGAAAACCGTAAGCTTAATTTTTCCTATGGACGAACTGATAAATGGCGTAATGCAAAGCGTGGTAGACAAGTAGGTCCATTATGGGTCATATAACTTCCACCCTGAGGCTTTTGGAGCTATTCAGCTGCGCTTTTACCACGAGCTCCCAAGAATGAAGGTTATACTGACGGACAATGCTACTACATGTAACTATTCTCAGAAGTGTTTTAATTTCCTTTGGCCTGCAAAAAACTTGGAAGAAAATCTTTTGAAAGAAATATGTTCGGTTGAGCTGGATTTTTTCACGGGTTGCCTCACTTCTGTCAAGGAACGTTTTGTGACAGAAGTCATATACAGCACTACACAGTGCACACGAAAAAATGAAATGTAAATATGGAAACTAAAACTTTTAACGTTTCATTGTCTAGTTCCAATTAAGACTCCATTTGGTCTTCAAAAATATTGAAAAGAATACTTAATACCTTTAATTAACTTTTTCTATTGAGTAACTAGGGAAGTTTTACTGTTTCAGCGAAGCGGAAAGCAACTATATCAACTCAGTTCAACTGAAGTAGAACCCAGCGTTTAAGTCCAAGACCATGCATTTTCAATTAATGATTCCAGGGTTTTCTAAATTAATAATTATAATTTTCAGGATTGGTACCTTTGAATTCTCCTTTTGAATGCGGTCAGAGTACAAGAAGGTGCCTGCTTTAGCTTGCTTTCACCATCGGTTTTGTGCTGCTCGGAGACAAAATGTAGAAGTAAAGACGCCTTCATGGATGTATTTTTAATGGTATTTAATAGTGTTAACTATTAAAAGTTGTTTGGTTGTATCGTTAACAACTCGGCACGATAAGGAGTAAAACAAAAGTTGTAGAATGTTAGTGATTGAATTTTTAATTCTTACACTAATAAATATCAAATAATTTTTGGTGTTAACTGAGCCTTTTCAGGGTCATAGACATTGCCTGTGAAGTTGCTAAGGAAGTTTTTAATTACTCTCTCACTGAGGCGGCAAAGTCAAAGTTTTTAAAAACTTGAAGCGACCGACTTGTGGCGAAGACATCTTAGATCGGTTGTTAAAACAGAGCTCAGTCGGTGTCTGACAAAATCGCATTTTAAGAGAAAACGTTAACTTCTTATCTGTAACTACAACCAAGTCACCCTAAAGAAACGTCACGATCTTTTATTATACTTTCACTCTAAAAATACCTTTCAAGAATTGCTTTAATTTGAAACACGACAATAGACTCCGTGCCTTTACTTGGTACTGACTCTTATAGTTTGCAAGAGGCAAAATGTGTCCCTCCACAGAATTTTGATGCTAAAGCACGCTAACGACACGCTTGCATGACTCGCTTAGCGCGCCTTAGTTCACGGATATGATGGGCATATTACATTGCTACAACAAAGCAGGACACACTTGGCTTTGTTTTAGTAAACAGCACTTAGCAAACTTTTTGTTTCTTTTAGGACGCTATATGTCAGGGTAAGTGGCGTTTCATAGCAAAATTAGCGTGCAATTTGAGTATTAGGGCCTGTTTACATTAAGATGGGGGACCCCAGGTACGTGAGGTAACATGTGGCGGGTTACCCCACCTAACATGTAAACGTGATCACGTTAAAATGAGAGATTGTATGGACAGGCGGGTTACCCCACCTAAGCGGGTTACCTCACCTACCTGGGGTCTCCCACCTCCATGTTAACAGGCCCTTAGACACGCTAAACACGCTAGATTACTTAACACAGCAGAGGATTACAAAAATGAAATAGCTTGTGTGTTCAGCGGAATGAATCGCATTTGATAACTACAGTAGTCGATAAAACTTAAGCAAACCATTTTGTTTCCATAAAAAAATACCTGTAAAAAGGCACAGAGATTTGTCTTATGGAATTTGAGAACTGACCGTATAAATCATCACTTATTAAAAAAAAAACGCGAACACTAATACCTTAATATTTCGTTTCGTGTATACATTCAGCCATTGAAATTTATTGATCGCTTCAAGATCGCTGTTCCGTAAGCCAGAATAGCCCGGTTAACCGATATAACATTTAAAAGGTCATTCGCCATTTCTGTAAGATTGTTACTGTCAAGATCTGCATTCAGTCATAAACAATGAGCCATAAATAACATAGAAGTGTCTGTAAAGCGGGGGGTTTATGATTAACTGGTGTCTGTATTTAGTATTAGGCAGATTGATTTTAGCGAAAAAAAATGAAGTTTTCTTCGGGACAGACGAAATTGTCCGTAGAGTGGGTTCCACTGTACCCGAAACCTGAAAAAAGGTACCATTTTAGGGCGGAGACTCCCTGTATAGGCCATTACAGGAAGTACCTCCTCCGGGGTGTAACATAAGTTCGGTAGTCGGTTAAACTTTTCGATTTTCGCCGGTTGTCGGAAAATCTCAGTTAATAAGTAAAAACGCTTGTTAATTATTTATATTTTTTATGTATTTCACCCACTTTTCAAGACTTTGATTCCTAAGGGAAGAGTAAAACTTGCAAGAATGCATCATTTGATTGCACCTAAACCGTTCATTAACTCTTGTTTTTTATGCAACATGAACGTTTATTTCATCATTGTTTGCCATTAAATGAATAATTAGTACTGATAAAATCACCCAAGCTTTTATTGTAAATGCGAACTTGGTTTTCCTGTCGACTACAGGGCACAGTAAAAAGTAATTAATTAATTACTTCCTGGACTCTAGCCTTTTGGATACTTAAATTATTTTCATTGAAAAACTGCAAGGGATGACAGGCTGCACATCTATCCCTCTCATGTTTTGGTTCTAACAAGCATGTCCTTTGCTATAATTTTCCTTTCTCAAAGAAATAGCACTTTAGGTGGTTCTTTGAAATTTTGGCAAGGTAGTGGCTGGTTTTGCATGAGATTCCACTTTTTCATTAAAGCTTCTTTTTTATAGACACTAAGGGCTGGTATTGTGTCACGAAAGGCAATATTACAGTCTTTTTCTTCCTGGTTGTTCTTTTTTCAGGAGCGCTGCCTTCCTTTCTGTGAGTTGTACTTCTAATAGCAATTTTTCTTTCAAAATTGTGTGGCTAGCCTCTGTCCATCAAGCGCTTTTGAAATCTGAAATACCTCCTCAGAGGAGTTTGTTCGTAGGATTCTCAAGGCTTCTCGTTTGTCAAACAGGCGCTTTAACAATTGGTGGGTGATAAGAGGTGAAAATGTATATACTGTAAGGTTTCCGTTTCAAATGCGTCTTTACGTCAAGGATAGCTTTTTCTCGTTTTTTCGCTGAATGTTGTACCTTGGCATACAACCGTTTTTAAAAAGAATGTCTCATTTTCAGATATGTCGGCCGTGAATTTCATAGGAGGGCATGTAAGTTTACTTGTTCCGCGAAGAAAGCTACGATGTCTGGTCTACTTATGTCCCATAGGGAAAAAATGTCATTTATGTAGCGTTTTCAAACAGCTGGTTTAAAGACGGTTTTGCTTAAACTTTGTGTTTCAATATGTACCATGAAAATGTTGGAAAGGAAACTGCTGTCTTTGTGCTCATCGCGGTAACGTGGGTTTGTACTGATAGTTCTTTACATTAAACGGGAAAGAATTTTCTGTGAGGATTAATCTAAGCAAAAAACGTTCGGTTTTTTCACCTTTGACTTTTCAATAAAATTTATAAAGTCGGTAGCATCTTTAAGGTGTGACTTTGTGATTTTGATATTGGCTGTAGCAATGTACCTGTATCAACAACAAAAAAAGGAAATTCTTTCCCTTAGGCCATCTGATGAGTCATAAATTTAAAGAGGTTACTTACTTCCTCGAGCTAACGGTTAGATTAAATACAAAATGCTCTTTTTTCTGGAAACAAATATTGATAATATCAGCCCATGTCGGTAGTCGGTTAATATTTTTCCTGTCGGTAGTCGGTAATTTTTTACTCATTTTGTCGGTAGTCAGTAATATTTTTCGCCCTTTGTTGCTAGTCGGTTAACCCCATTCACACCCTCATGAATAGCACCTGTCAAAATACATACACCTATATATGTTTTTTTTCCTACTATTGCAAGAGCCTTGTCTTATTCACTATTCCGGTCTTCGCTTTGGTTTGTAGATTTTTGTTTTTGCTTTGTATACATCCTGTTTATGGCCAGCTACATTGTTCAATAATATTTTGCGTTTTTACAGTGGAAGTGGTTGGAATCACTGTTGAGGTGCGAAAGTTTGTTTTTTTTTTGGAAAGCAACCGTGACATAAGTGGATTTACATGTATAGAGATGTAGATATGTTGGCAAGGTTCAGTTTTTATTTCATTTTCTTCTGACACGGCAATGTATGATAATGAGTTAATTAAGTCAAAAGAAAATACAATTTGAAACAAGAGTAAAATTTAACGACAACATCAAAATCCATTTTGTGAACGCCGAGTTACGTTTATTCAGATACTCCACAAAAGGAATGGACATCATGCACGTGGATATTAAAGCAATATTTGAACTAATATTTGAACTAATATGTGTACTAATATTTTGAAACACAAGTCTTACATTTCTTAGAAAGGCATCCAGGTTGTATACCTTCCAGGGACACCCAACGATGGTTTCCTCCTAAATGCATTGAAAACACTT
>OZ038002.1:27197838-27212838 GCA_964035705.1 Porites rus | reverse complement strand
GCAATTTGTTGGTGTGTCCAGAAACTTTGTCTTTTTTTATAAAGTAATAATAGGGTTGGGTTGTTCTTCTGCTGAAGAACAAAAAATAAAGTTTAATACTGAAGTCAGACCCATTTCTGTTGAAGATCATAACTTATTTCGGTTGTAGTTAAATGTTCTGGTAAATTAAGCTGTTGAATAAAAAATAATTGGGTTGAAATTTAAGGAAAATCCAAATTGCTGAATGAAAAATTAAATTTTGAAATAAAATATACCTTGTTGAATATTAAATGATACAGTTGTTAGATACAAATACAGTGAAACAGGGGCGGATCTTGGGGGAGGGTGCAGGGGGTGCGCACCCCCCCCCCCCCCGAGATGACCTGCGGTTTTCTAATACAACTGGTATTCTGCAAAAAAAAAAACTATGTGGTTTATTGGTGTTGAAGTAGAGCAAGAGACGAGTGCACCCCGTCCTAAAAAAAATCCTGGATCCGCCCCTGTGAAACTTCCCATAAGCAACCACCCAAAATACAAAGATCTAGTGATTGCTTACAGGGTCTTGTAACAATAGAAATTATAATTAGCCAAATACAATTTACTTTAGTGTCCGCGTCCGTTTAATAGAGGTGTCCGCTTAATAGGGGTTCATTATAATGGATCACTCACCGTTTCTGGGAACGGAGTCATCTTTCTACCGACGCTCAAAAATAAATAAATAGACGCGAAGGCTCCTCAAGACTCGACGAGGACGTCTCGTTCACTTTATGACCTTACGAGGATAACTCTATAACACAGGATGACTCGCCGAGGATGACTCGTGGAGGCACCATTACTTGGCGAGAATTACTCCATGAGACAAGTTGACTCGACGAGGACGACTCGACGAGGGTGACTCGACGAGGGGATGACTCGAAGGGGACGACTAGGCGAGGATCACTCGACGAGGCAAGATGATTCGACGAGACTACTCTGAGTCAGGGTTATTTTTTTTCAATCATTTGAAATGTTCAGTCTATTATTAATGACATTTATGGCCAATCCATTGTTCTTATTATTATAGACACATTTCATTTCATTTCATTTCATTTACTATAATTATATTGTCAGCCGTCTTGCCTGCCAATTTTGTAACCTGAATGATAATGGTGTTGATGGTTTTCTCCATTTTATTTCAAGATCACGAGTTTAATGCAACTAACTGCAGGCATAGACATTCATGCGCTTTCTCTCCTTGCGTTCAAATTTATTTTTCCACCTTCTAATGTTTACAAAAGACTATTTATAAAGAGAGATAGAGAGTACCAACGGTTATGGGAGTCCCGAAAATCTTGATAATGAGTTAGTCACTATTTAAAAGAGCTGTGTCGCTAAATTTACCGCCAAATTGAGTGAAACATAAAAAATTAACTGCTCAAAACATGAAAAAGCGGGTATAAATAACAAAGCAACAACATATGGAGTAGAGGAACGGATGGAGAAAGTTGAAAAACATTCAGACCAAAAGCGAGAAAGTTTTTATCTATTGCTTCTGCACCAGAGAATATCTGTGAAATAAGGGTCTGACATTGTCCGCGGATTAGGATAACACTTTTTCTTCCTATAACAATACACTTTATACAGGTGTTTCTAAGAATATCGAGCTGAAGAATATGTTAAGACTAAACCCCCGGCGGAGAGTTAGAGAAGATAAAATTTTGTGGTTCAAAACCTGTAAATACAATACAATTATATATTTTCAACTTATTCCATTCTCCAAACGGTGAAACTTGCCAGAAAACGAAACTGAAAAATTACCCTTACTACAGTAGAAACCCGCAACTAAGAACCTACATTTTTAGGAGTTAGCCTAAACAGGTTCTTATATAAATGGTAGTTAACAGAATTTTAGGCTATTTAGGTTCTTAAAATGGGTTCTTAATCCTGGAGAAAAAACAATGCATAATGGTGTGCTGATCTACATATTGCTTAGTATGCTTTGTAAGTCTACATATCTTGCACTCATTTTTCTTTAAAAAACATTTTTACAACAATGGCAATCTGCTATTTTTGCTTCAAATATGATTCTTGCATTGCGGCTGTAATGTACTAGTATGATTTTAGAAAATAAGAACCTGTTGTAAATTTCTTAGGCTAAATAGGTTCTTGTTTATAGGGGGTATAAATGACCAATTTTAGGCTAACAGGTTTTTAATTTTTAGGTTCTTAGTTGCGGGTTTTTACTGTATAATATATAAAACCCCAATATATTCAGTTTCTACTATCAGGTCATGGGCTTTCCTCGTCGCACTTACGAATTAAATTCAGAATAGACGCACAGACGGTATAATTTTTGTTTTCCCTTTATTTAGCGCTAAGCTTGCCTTAAATTAAAAAAAGTGTAACCCTACTTTTTAAGTAAGTTCATCGGCAAGTTAAAATTAGCTAAGGGCCTAATGGGGAAAGCTCTTTCGCCATGATCATACAGATGGCGTTAGATTTGCATACGAAACTTTGCAAAATTTCCACTTCAAATCAGAAACGCATTATACTGTTGTAATCATGAAAGGGAACTTGCAAAATTTCAAATTTGAACTCTTAGGGCCTTTTTTCATGAAGGTGGGGGACCCCAGGAAGGTGAGGTAACCCGCCTGTCCATATAATCTCTCATTTTAATTTGATTAACAATAGAAAGCAACAGGACTGAAAGTTGCAGCAAGAGCAGCAAGTGAGTGCAGAAAAGCCAAAACACGTGGTTTGCTAACATGTTTCTTGTTCACGTGTTAAACGGGTAGTAAGATTGCATGTAGAGGAGGGTTCTTTTCTAACCCCACCTAAGCGGGTTACCCCACCTACCTCGGGTCCCCCACCTCCACGTACTGTCAAACTCAGAAAAAGGTGAACGCCTGGAAATTTTCGCGCGCACTTATTGGAAATTTTATCGCAACACATTAACATTCCATAAAAATTTCTGATTTGTGAGTGTCACAACGAAACAACGACGGTCAAAGCTGTTGGCTCATTGTCAAAGTGGAAAAATGGAACTGTTTCTTTGCGTAAACTAATTAGATTATTTAAGCGCACATTTTGTTCATTTGTCTATTCCATATTTTTAAAGTTAATCATAACTATAGCAAAATTCTCAAATCTGACTGGCAATCAACTGCCATGCTTTCAGCACTAACAGGACAGTTTCTTTTCACTGCTTGGAATTTCTTGTGTTTTGATTTAACAATAGAGCCTTATATTATCACAAATTTTGTTAAAGTTAAGATTAATCGGTAGGAGAACTTCATGTAGTCTAATTCGGTCTGTAATCATACTAAACAATTATTGGATGAGGTTTTTGTGATAATCAAGGTCGAGGTAAAAATCATACACCGCGGTCATACATGACATGATTACCCGTGACGTCGAGTTTAGATGAAGTCCCAAGCGCTGCTTTCGAAACCTCACTGCACGCTTTCGGCCAATCACAAATGAGATAGTGAGTTGAATGTACAATAACAGACCAAATTGGACTGCACTCGGTCCTCTTCCTATTACAAATTAAACACTTAAGAAATCGGAAATTAAAAACTGCCAAGCATCATTCTTGGCCATCATTGCCCACTTCATTCTTTGACTTCTTCCTCCTTTTACTCTTCTTCTTTGTTTTTTCGTTGTTTTCCCCTATGAAAAATAAAAAATTTAATCTTACATCCACGGGTTGTTTCCAAACCAGCTTTCTGGTTTGGGAAATTCAAGCGGAGTGCTTAACGGCTCTTTTGCGTGTTCTTGCCTTATTCTCAAGTCATTTGCGCTTGTACGTTTGACTGTCCTATGAAAGGGGTTATAGGTCACTACCGCTATAAAAAATTACTGTAATTTAATAATCTAAAGTACGAGTAAATATTGATTTTCGAGACTGCGTAAGGTAGGTGTGCATCACATTGGAATACTTAAGAGTGAAAGAAGGAAACCCTAGGCACGAAGTACAGAAACTGATTTCTTTTTTTTTTTTGATAAATCGCTCATTTCATGTCCTAAGTATTTATACTGTGATCATCAACAACCGGCTACAACGTAAACAAAAACAATATTCTAACGAATGTGCTATTTTTTTGCACGGAAGAGAAAGAAAAAAAGTTCTAGCAACAAATTCCCAGTAACATTTACTGTACCTTTTTCTGTGACACCAGCTTCCCCTTTTCGCCTCTTTGCCTCAGGTGGACCTTAATGTTTAATACCAAAAAAAAAAATTACTGTCACCAAAAACTACATATTCAGTTTCTTTACTAGGTAACGTTGGCATTTTTAAAAAATGTTGTTATGGTGAGGAAAATGGTTTGACTTGTTTTCTTGTACTGTGGGAATGACAGTTAAAAGTATACAGAAAGTTGAATTAACTTAATTCCATACCTACACCTCGCATGGCATCATCATCCTTTCTTTCATCTACAAAGTCATTTAAATAGACAATATAAGAAAAAGTCTAAAGAAAATCAAGTAACCTGAATTTTTAATATACACGTAACATAATGATAAAGAAATTTAATGTGCATGAGTAGACTGTTCAAATTCAGCTCCCAACGAAATATCAAACGAAAATTAAATGGCTCATTGACTTTTATGAATCTTCATCTTTTGACAACCTGTTTAATATTATTGATCTAGGATTGCTTTAAACTAATGAGAGATGTTTTTCTTTTCGCAAGCTCTGAGCTGGGTCACTAAGAACTTTGTAATGTATCACGGAGTCTGTTCGAGTCATTTTATGCATGGGACTTGAAGATTTCATTAATTTCCACGTCACCACTTCATATCACGTATACAAACGTCATCTTTGGAAGTCTTACCGGGTAAGGTTGAGGACAAATCCTCAGTGCCCTTTGGCAATGATCCTCTTAAGGAAACCTGTGCAAAACAAGGACGCAACATCAGCCACTGTACACACTGCGTAATATTTATGTGATGTTTCTTAATCTAAACATAAATTGGACCAATACTAGAAGGCTTTCTAATAATTATATCATGATACTGTTGTAATCATGAAAAGCAAGGTGCTAAATTTCAAATTCGCTATTACTATTACATTACTATAACTATTATTATTATTATTAATTTAAATATTACATTTTTTGTCCAACGTACAGTCAACGTGCATAGGGGAAGACAATTCAGAGACTTTTCTGAGTACAGTGGTGCTGTATTCCATAGGCCTTAGACCAATTATAATTACCTCAGAATCAAGGAGTAAAAGCATTTCTTCCTCTTCCTGTACAAGATAATAATCACCCCACTTACAGTTAAGACATGGACTGTTCTTTTCGATGTTACATAATTTTTGTGTAAGGGTTGGAAACCGCAAATATATCTTTCTGTAGGAACCAGGTGATCATCATTTAATGATACTTAATTACTTGGCTTAAATTATTACTGTTCTCTTGCTACCCTCTAGCATTTAATTTCACCCGCATCTTCATTGTCTGACAGTGCTTATGTCCTCCATTGAGGCAAAAAACAACAACAATAATAATAATAATAATAATAATAATAATAATAATAATAATAATAATAATAATAATAATAATAATAATGATAATAATAATATTTTCATGTGTAGATATATATATGTGTACTGAACACTGTCCATGTACTGTAGGTGGTATAGATACACTGGGTGGGATTTGTTAAGCCTTACGGGCCTATTAATCTATTAGCCTGGACCTTCTATTTTAAAAAAAGTCCACCTGTGAAACAGCACCAAGACCCTTATCCTTGGCCCACTACTGTGTACCAGGATTTGGGTATCTTTGAATAGGTGTGAGTAACTTTAAAAAAAAACTATTGTCAATTTGCCATTCAGGTCGAAGGGAAATTTCCAACGCATTTCTGGTAAACAACTCTTTAAATAAATAAGGAGGAAGGATAAACAAATTATCAGCGTTACACACCACGGTTTGATTACATTTGTGACACAGGATATGGCTCTGTGATATCATTGCCTTGGGATATTAATTTTACGATGTTTGTCTACGATTATTGTTACATGTATCTCAAGCAATACATACATAAGTGGGTAACTTGTTAAAAGGGTTGAGTGTTGTCCAGACTAGTTAATCTTCCCAGAAAAATTGGTTTGTAATTTCACTATTCACGATTGTCTCGATTCATTGTTTAATATTAATATACTCACTCGCTCCTGTAAGTGGAGGAAACAGTGTCCTTCAACAGGGTCCTCTATGCAGGGTGAAAAAGAGGGGCCGGCCATCCGGGTAGCCAACCCAGTCATAGACTGCCTATAAAAAAAAAAAGCAAAAAAGTATTTTAGTAATTTATCTCAATAGAAGGTTTTTTTTTAAGGCAATTAAAAGAATCCATCTCTTTTAAGTTGAAATGACGGTCATACAACATACATGGTGGATTGATTTGTCAGGAGGCAGGGTAACGTAACAGTACCTGTATTTTCTATATTTTAAAAGTTCGAATATTGCCAGAGATACATATGTACACTTCAAATTAGCAAGAGCTTGTACCTGAAAACATGATTCGTTCTTGATGTATAAGCGGCTAATGCGCTCACCATTCAGCATTTTCACAATAACATGCCAACCACTTTTGTCTTCGTTGAACACCCTATTGTGCCTTGCCTCTCTTACAGCCCGCTGCAAAGGAAAAAAAAAGTATAATATTCTAATATTCGTGCGGTTTTGAGAGAGTTCCTACTCACAGAACATTTTTTTAAAGAGAGCAGATAGTTCTACAGGCAAGCTCACTGAAATAAAACTACTCTAATTCTTCTAAAAATTATTATTAGTCCGCACTTTTATTTGAAATACAGCTTTCCATGCCCATTCTAGATTCTTAAATGAAAAATTGAGTTCCTAGTTTTAAAAATGAATCTACAAATATTTTACTTACCTCTTTACTCATATCTTCTTCCATCTTAAAAAAAAAGAAAGAAATAAACTCATGTTATTTATATGATCTAACCTGTCCAAGCGTTTAGATAGTGGGGAGCAAGTTAGATTGTAAGCAACAAATGCAAAAGAAACATGAGGGGAAACAAAAAGGAGGAGAGACTGGGGCTTTTTTCCCTCATCAATTTTTAGTCCATGCCCAACTTCACCCGCCCTTCCGACTATCTGAATGTCTGGGACAGGCTAAGGGGGATCAAACAATGTTAATATTGTCAGGTTAATTTCTTACAAAAGAAAAGTGCTGGGTTCAAAACCCTGCATCGGGGACTCACACATGCACTATTGTAGCTTTGTCAGTCCCAGCTGCTAGTTTATCCTTAAGAAGGAGCATTTTTATGCACCAATTCCAAAATGACTGATTTTAAGCCTGTGATTGAAAATGATTTGAATTTTTCAACCTTTGTATATTGTATGCAAGATATTGCTTTACCTCACTAGTTCTAGTCTCATCATCTTCTTGCTGGAAATAATTAGAAAGTTGAAATATTACTACAATGTATAACATTTTTTTCCATCAATTTTGAGGTCCTAAAGCTTCGCTTTCAAGATA
Organism: Porites rus; assembly: GCA_964035705.1. Classification (NCBI taxonomy): domain Eukaryota; kingdom Metazoa; phylum Cnidaria; class Anthozoa; order Scleractinia; family Poritidae; genus Porites; species Porites rus. The sequence continues at coordinate 27,205,368 of OZ038002.1, read as the reverse complement.
ACAATTAACAGAGTTGAACTTTTTTTTTTCCATTTTGGGTTGCAAATCTAAAGGATTTTTCTTTGAAGATAGTTAATAGATAGACAGCAGACAACAAGCCCAGTTTCTTTGTTTTAGTTCCACAGTTATTGGTACGAACTAACTTTTCATTGATGGAATCAACTTCTGGTCAAGATATATATTGACCGTGGTCGACACAGTCATAAACTGAATTTGATAGTCTTATTGAATTAATGTCTCATTGTGATTAATGGAAATTCTCCAAAATTGCCTCAAAAATAGTGACTTACCTCACAAGTCTCCCCTTTTTCCTTCTAAAAGTAATAAAAAGACAAGTAAGAGTGACCCTTTTTGTATTTTATTTGTTTTTGTTTGTTTGTTTACATTTTTTGTTAGTATCTCCTCAACAGAGGTGCATGTTCTATGCTGCAGTACTGCTATCTGCAATTAATTTGTGTTGGGGAGTATGAACTAATGTTAGCAATAGGCAAGCTATTTAATTTATTCAATATGAATGGTCATTTGTAATTCCTTAATTCTTTGCACAACAAATGTTTACTCATGGCACTTCACACTGTGTTTGTTTGGGATGCCACAACAAGTAAAAAGAAATGATGCATCAATGTATAGTACTCTAGTTAAATAGTAGTGAAACCTTTACCAAAACTATTAGTTTCAGTGTTTGGCAGACATTTACCACACCATAGTTATTAAATTTTAAGCCTTTCAATATTTTATCCACAGGGATTCCATTTTCTGATATTAAGCAGGTCAACAAAAAAAAATACAACAGGTTGTATTGAATGACTCACTCACCTCATGAATGTTCTCCTTTTCATTCTAAAAGTAAAATTAATTGGAAAAATAAAACAATAGGTAAACATAAGAATAGTTTCTATAGGTCATAGCATGATTTGTAGTGATATTTGGCATAAATACCACGAGTGATATTTTATACGTAATTTCACAAGCTGTTAGGCGAGTGAAATTTGAGACAATTTTGAAATATCACAAGTGGTATTTACATGTGTGTCAAATATCACATATCATGCTATTGTTTGTTAATATACTACTATCCACACAAGGTTTGTAATTTAAATTCACATGTAGGTATCTCAAATTAAGCTGAAGTATCACTGCTCTAAGCCAATCAAAATGCAGAAATTTCTCGTGTAGTAGTATAAGTGCAATTATATAGCTGAGGAACTGATTACTATATGTATTCATGCTCTAGGCTCCACTAGTTGGAACTAAGAGGTGGTAAAAATTTCAAAAGAAGCTATTTCATTAAATTAACCTTCTCTTTGTCTCTCCTCAACGATTCATCCAGCTCCTTCTTCTGTTGCAGGAGGTCTCTTCTCCGATATTCTCTGTCACTATCATAAGGATGAGATAAAAATTACTCTTGACAAATATCATTAACTCTGGATTGTAAATGGAATCAAAATTCTCCAGTGACTGTACCACCCGTTGCATCTTCTTATGAGACGTACTGATGTATGTTTGTAAACTTAAGCTTTTAACGCTGTCACAGATAAAAATAACAATAATAATAACAACAACAACAACAATAACAATGATCAACAACAAACCGGTCGGATCTTAGTGAGCCCAATGCTGCCTCTCCCCTCTCTATCGCTTCTCTCATCCCTCTTACATCCTGAAGGGACTGCCCTGTAATTGCATAAAGGAAATTGACTTACAATCGTTATCATCCTTTCTTTCCTGGATTCCCTTGTTAAGAAGAAATTAAAACGACGTGTAAATTATGCTGTTTAGTTGCAGAAAATATTATAAACTAGTCATGGTCTGCGAAAAAAACAGTTCAAAAATTCAATATTAATTTATATTCGTGTAGTAATTTATTACATTAATCAAGGTGCCAATGCATGTAACCTGGTTGCCTTTTGCCTATAGTTTACTATTTACCTACATTCTTTATGATGTATATTTTTATGAAGGAGCAAGCTTTTGATCAGTAAGACAAGACAGTAGAATACCAATGTATTATGCCTTGTGCAGGGTACAAAATATAATCTTTTGTTGAGGAATTTTTTTTTAATCTCACCTGAGAAGCGATCCACAAGAACTGGATTCAGAGGTGCTGTCGAGGGGGCAACAACAAACACCTCAGAATCTTTATTGTTGTCCCCAAATTTTTGTTTCACTGGAAAGAAATACAAAATCGTCCACATCAAAGATAGTATATACTGATAAACTTCCAAATTATCTATAAACTAAACTATCACTTGACAGTACATATTAAGTAGTCTGCAAGTCTATGGTCAAGTGAGCATTTGATCATGTTGAAGATCTCTGTTATTCTTCTTATTACTTTTCCATTTATATAAAATCAGTTTTTTTTCATGCATAGAAACTATAGACAAAGCCATGGATAGATAAGACACAAAAAACCTTCTTTCGATCATCTCTCTTTAACTAAAAATGGCGGCCACACATGTACAGTTTTACATGTAATATTTAACATAGATTTATGTACTTATAATCTCAGGAATTATTTGTTCTATTTTTCACCTGGTAAATACATTTGCAAACAGAGATATCAATGAAGTTAATGTAATACAAACTGCTGAGGCACAAAATTGTAACATAAATTTCTTGACGACTTGATCACAAGCATATTAATCACCTTGTCTTCCATTTATTGACTCGGCCATCCCCAACCAAAAATAAACATCATTAGCTTTGGAGATGCCATTCAGAAGCCTTTGGGAAAACAAGAAACCCTTGATGTTAGTTACACATTTTGAAATATTTTGTATTTGCGATTACTAACAATAAGGAACTATAAATTCTCTTTATGGATGAGTAAATAAACAATAACAAATAAACAATGCAAGAATAGTGTTACTCTAGCAGTGACAGGTGGCTCCTGCAAGGTGTTATTCCTTTAACTTATAATATGGTAAATTTTAATTATTTAGAAAAATACTTTACAGTACTTGCATAAGGTTGGATAACTGCTCAGAGTAGCTGGTAGAAGGCTAGGTATCTTAATCAAAACCACTCTCAAGTTGAAATTCTTAGCCAAGTTTTTCAGAAAGAAAGATAGAGCCATCATCATTCCAAATGGATCCATTTTTTTTTAATTCAAACAGTGAACTTGCTAGATATTATTCAATGTAGTGTAACCAAAAATTTTACTTCTATTACTATAAATGGGCTTTGGCTCACACCATCCAAGTAGCTAGTGACGCCCACCATAAAAGTCACGCCCTCTGTTATATATCTATACGTGGTATGGGTTTTAAACTTATGTAGTGATACACTCAACATTCTAGTTTGTAAAAAGACTAAAATTTTCAAATAGAATTAGTGCTTGTAGTCACTTTGCAAGATGACTATCACTTCCTTGATATGACATTATCACTAAAACAATTATTCCATCTTGGGAAGCTTGATGGCATATCTACATGATTGCAAATTGAATAAAAAAAATAATATTAATATAGTTTAACTAGTCCTTGCCTTCTTTGCACTATAATGATAGTGGAACATTAGACAACACACTCAGGGAAAAGTGAATTTTGACAGTGTTGTAAACAAAACCAATAATCGGTGACAAAATTGTTGAGACATTATACTTATTTTAAGTAGCATAACTTCAGAGAACAGAACAATCCACACCCCTCCCGGGCTCCATTCAAAAATATTGGTGTTTGATGTTTTGCCAATGGTACCTTGAATTGCAGCACGACATTACATGGGGGGGAATAGGGAAGGGAAAGCTTCATTTTCTCCTTTTGAAGTCAGTAAAATGCCACGAAGGCCCTTTAGGACAAAGAGAAGTGTCTGAACTAATTTGTCGTGAATTGAAGGTGGAGGTCGAGGTCATTTTTTCTCTTGTCCATGTTTTTATTTTATCATTTTATCTTAAACCATGTGATTATAATATTGGATTCTGTTATTTCTAGGTAAAAAATATATGCTGATTAAATCAGTAACAACCAAGCACCATTGAGTGATGTTAAGTATTAACAAACCTCTTCGAAAGACAGATTAAAAAACACGGGCAAACCTCCCATGTTCTGTTGCCTGAGGGTTCTCTCGCAGATCATCTGTTTCCCTGTTCGTTCTATTTCTGTAATTGCTGAAAAATGCAAAGATTAACTTAAGGTCAATTTGTTACAAGATTCCCAACATTCTAAAAGTGACCTTTGCAGGTTAATTTAGTGGCGAACATTGATCTGCTAATTCACACAAGTACATGAAATGTCGACTACACCTCAGTACATTGTAACTGCTTTGATCATGATCCAGCATGTATCAAATCTCATTAAAAGACCCTTGGTCTCCATGACAAAGATAGAAAAGAAGAAGGTTATACTCTTACAGCTATAGCACAGAAGTAAGCACACATTTTGATGTCAAAACCTTTTTTAAATTGAATGTGAATTTCAAAGATTACAAAGAACAATATTATTATCAGCCTAGTACCATTGTTAAGGGACAATCCATCTTCAAGAAGACCAACTTGGCTGGTATTACGACTCACTGTTCCCACTGAAAAGACAACAAATGTGAATCAATACGAGGAGAAAATAAAGCAGACATATAATTATATATTCCTTGCATTTGGTTCAATCTACTCCCTGTTTACCCCTTTCCCAAAGATACTTTTGGGTCTAAACAGAGGCACGGGGTGGGGGAAGGATATATCAAAAGATACATGTACCTGTTTCCCAATGTTCTTCGCGAGACGGGTCAGCTGACGTCACTGCTATATGAGACCAAGTACAGCAAACCTCTTTAATACAGACACCAAAGGGACAGAACCAAGTGTCCGCTTTACAGAGGTGTCCGTATTATAGAGGTAAGGAATGTAGGGTTTTTGTCATTTCTGGGACCAAACGAACTGTCTGTAATGGAGAGGTGTTCGTATTATAGAGGTGTCCATAAGGAGAGGTTCGACTGTATAACATTATACATTTTATAAAACACCAAAACTATAACATGTACAGAATTATAACAAATGATTTTGGAACAGAGGCCATCTTTTTCTTCCACATGTAGGATTGCAATGCTAGGTGTAATCAGTACATGGTCACTAAGGCAGTGGTTTTCTACTCATAAGACAGCTGCACTGGATGTAGCTACACATGTCAATATAAGGTCCCAAATTTATTGCCAAAACTGTCTGTCTCTCTTTAATATATTTTTTAAAACAATAACTACTGACTATTAAGTTTGATAATGTGACTTAATACTTCAAAAATGTGCTCCAGGAGAAAGTGGTATGAGCCTGGTGCTCTTCTCCCTGTGAAATTTTGGTGGTCCAGCATAATAAGATAAATTTCACTTTTTTTGTAAAAAAGAAAGAAACAAAATCAATATAAAGTATATAAAAAAATGATGGATGTCTTAAAGTTTCTTAAAAGCTAGAATTGATGGGGCTAGAGGTGAGAAAGAAAGCTGCTTGCTTTCAGGTCAGCAAGCACTGCAAGACCTGAAACAGCCTCGCATTAAATTTAACCCTTTTAATAGATAATGCTCATTAATTAATTATGCTCAGTATGAGGAATGTCTCGTAAATTGTGTACTTATACTTCACAGTTTATAGCTACTAGATACTATATTGTATAAATAAACTGACCACATTTTTCATAACAGCTGATATTCCAATAACATGAACCTAATTATATTTATAGCAAATTTAATTTGTGTTCGCTTAATAGAGGGTGTCTGCTTAATTGGGAGTCCGCTTAATAGAGGTTTCACTGTAATTATTAGTGCTAATAATAAGACTCAACCCTCAACTCACTCCATCCCCTTCAGTAATTCATTTATGCTTTCAGCAAGTCACATGTAGTGTACATGAATTAATTATTCCTTAACAAAACGTCCAAAAGGACTGATTTTCTTTAAAACCCAACATCAGCTTGTCATTCAATTTCATTAACAACATTCTAATAATACAACGTGATTCACGTCTGTAAAATGTACAAATTAAAGTATTTTGATGTTAGAAAATAATAAAAATAGAGAGAGCAGAATAAAATTAATAATAATATTGCACTCTTAAAATTTCACTTTTTCCTGACTTCTTTCAAAGACTTCACTTTTCCCTGACTCACAGAGAAATTCCCTGATTTTCCCCCGACCTTGAAGAGAATTTTTCCTCTAAACATTTCCTGACCTGTGGCCACCATGTCGCCAGAGGTGATCCTTTATGAGATGCTAATCTGATTATACAGATTTGACTGGTGTTTTGGATAGGTGGTTGCTTATGGGAGGAGGTCTCTTACTTACCAGGGATGGCCGTCACACATGGAGGTTCAACTGTAAGCAAATGACAGTCAGAAGGAATGTAACCAGTGTAAAATGCAGACTATTGTTTTCACCATGCAAATGAGCACTCGACAAAAATAGTCCCGTTGTTTTCTACCCCTAAAAACAATAGTCCGCAGTCAGCCCACAGACTGCATTTTACACTGCCCCATTCTAAAATAAATTCTGCAGTACAGGATGTGGTCCAACCGACTTTTTAAAACGGGCCTGTTCACATTTCCATTACATTAACACAAAGCAGTGGTCAAATGCCTTCCCCAAAGAAGGGGGATTGCCGATTGTGAATTATGAATTTAGGTGAATCTTCTAGACATGTGGAAGTTTATAAAGTCAGACACATATCTCCCGATGATAATTTTATCAATCACATGTATTAACAAAGCAGTGATATCAGGGTCATAGTAACATGCTTCTTGACCTACTATTTCATGTCACCCTTATTTCTCACTACATGTATATTGAAGTAAGCAGCTGACTGCAAAAGGTATCAAACAATTGGTGCATGTAGCTTTTGAAGTCGTTGCTGAACAAGTCATCCATTTACAAAAGCTGTGCCTTTACTGATAAACTCCTACATCACACTATAAGAAAGGTCTCATCTATTGACTCATGTTGTCAGACCCAGATGCTACAAGGAAGTTAAAGTTGACATTTCCAGTTCAAATTCCCCACTCCCTCCTGGGTACAAGGTATGGACAAATACAGGGGGTGGGGGTGTTGGAATTTCAAGTTGATTCACTCTGATAACTGGGCTTTACAACTAGACTCTGTTCAAATTCTAACACTAGACACTAAAAAACATCAACAATCAGCTCCTGTAGCAAAACCTAGACTATTGTTTGCATCATTACCCTGGACCACGCACTGTTTTTTTATGTATATTTTCCCTTTTTCTTTTGTTTGTGAATCGTAAAAAGATTTTAGTATAATTTATGTCATTTTTTGGTGAAAATTATTTTTGTTATACATTGTATAAATACAATAACGTATAAATACACAACTCTTTGGAAATACGTTGATGACACCACTCTTGTTGAATCAGTATCGAAGAACGAGACTAGCTACATGCAGTCACGTGTAGATGAACTTGTACGACAGTCGGAAGCTGATATGGTTTCCAACTCAACGAGTCTAAATGTAAAGAACTGAGAATATCATTCCCTAGATCAGGAAGTTCTGTAGATCATATCGCTATCAATTATAAGCAAATGGAAGTTGTCT
>OZ038002.1:27180338-27192838 GCA_964035705.1 Porites rus | reverse complement strand
TGCCACTAGTACAATTTATTAGTAACTGAAAACATAAGTCGTATAACCATCAATATGACACCAGCCTCATAGATCCAGACGCACCAGTCATGATCTCGTACTGATCTTCCCGACATGGTCATGCATGACCTGCTGTAAACTACTTCAAAGTCACCTTCCTCGGCACTTTCACTATGTGATCGGAATCAGTCTTGTACTCATATGGTTGCTGTATGTCCCTTATCTTGTTGTTGGCCTAAGTTTCAATCCATTCATTTAATCCTTGCAATCCATTGCAACAGACGTCGAGAAACATTATCAATTCCAAAATATAGTCTTAAATAACAAAACTGGACGATTATTTTTGGAATTCAATTGATGAATTCAATCACTGTTTGCACCAATGGGATCGAGAGACATAGTTGAGAGCGGTGACAAAGGCATGAAAGTGTTTGACAAGAGACAATTCGGCTTTTATTTCGTGAGTGCAGTAGCCCTCTTCGAACTCGTAGTTCTTTTAAGCGATTCCTTTACTGTGGTTCCAAAGTCTTGGGCGTAGTTGTTTTGTGTTGAAGTGAGAAACCGCATGTAGGTTTTCCACCTGCGTTGTCAGAAGATTTTTTACCTCGATACAGATTTTGTCGACATCCTCTTCCGCGTCCCACAATGTTACCTTTTTCGCAGACGTACTTTATTCGCGTATTTCAAAAGCCTCATAAAGATATCCAAGGGTTTTAAGAAATGAAACTGCCGAAACTGTTTCGGTAAGACGGGTTAAAATAAGAGCTTTTCTTTCTATTAAAAGGGTCTCAATATTAGTTAGAACTCCAACATCAGTTACAAAAATGATTTCTCGTAAGTACAAATTCCATGCACTTGAAAGAAAGACTGCTGATTTCTTTGAACCCTCAGAAATTCTTTTTAGCCAGAAACAATGCTAAGAGTCACAGCTTTTGTATTTGGGTAATGTTTGACTTGACGATCTTTTGGGTCCGTGAAAACAGTATTTTCCTTTTCCGAACACAGAAATCTTGTTAATATCAGAAGACGAAATTATTCGTTGAGTTGTGTATAAAAACCAACTCTTTGACTTACGCTTTCTGTTTGTCAGGTACTGCTCTGGTGTGCCTTTTGTAGATGGTAATATCAGTTAATGTGCCACCTGGTCATCAGCGGGACAGAAAATTGTCACAAAATAGCGTTTCTGCTTGCAAAACTTTGTTGCTTTCATTAACATTAATATAATATCACTTAACTGTTAACTTTTCATTTATCAGTTAACTACTAATTTTTTGGCCAATTATCAGTTAACTGTTAACACCATTCGCACCCTCAAATATAGTTGTAGACATGGAAGGCATAGCATTTTGAGACTAAAAAGGAAGGCGTCGACTAGCCTGGGACCAGGCTGCGCATTGGTGGGGGCGGGGGGCGAAGGGTAGGAAGAAGGAAAAAAATAAGCGTGGGCGAAAAAAACAAATCGGGGAGCGAGCCGAGAGGTAGTCTGGGGAGGGGAAATTAAAGAGTAACCTGGGGCTAGGTTCCGCAGTTGGGGAAGAAGGCAAAAAAAAGGGGTCAAACAACAAAAATATTGGCCAGCGAAGCGAGCTGAGCGGTGGATTGGGGCTTGCTCTGCCGCTCGCCGATATTTTTTGCTATTTGACCCGGATTTTGCCCTCTTCCTTTACTGCGGAGTCTGGTCCCAGGGTAGACGTCGACTTCATTTGCGCTTAATTAAAAAAGCAAATTCTAGCCTAAATTCTTGCTTAAAGTACGGGTAGACTAAAATGGTTGCAACGACCTTATAAGAGAAGAATTCTTTGGTATGTTGTGTCATGGTCGGCGTTATACATCTTTTATAAGATGATTCATTGCCGGAAATTAACGGCAAACTTCCGCAAGTGCCTACCTATCACTTACGAGGGCTATGGAGATCACTACCTCGGGGGGAGGGGGAGGTCAAATACTTACTTTATGGATATGTGTTACTGTTAAATGTAACGTTTTTAGACAATGTTGGGTGAAGAAGTCTTTGAATACGAGAAGTAATGTAACCAGTACAAGAACGTAGGGGCTCGAACATTTTCTTTTTTGGAATGGGGTTCTCAGATGGGGGATTGGGAACTTGGCTGAAATCATTTTCTAATGGACTGACGAAAGTCACGCTAAAATGTTCATTTTTTTTTTGTACTAACAATTTAAAACACAGACCACTAGTACAATACACTAGTTTCTGTATCTGGCTTTTCAAAGGGTCATTTCTGAAATAGTGAGATTGTGTTTGGTTATTGATAGTTTCCTGACCCTTAATAGCTCATCTGATCCCAGAGGGATTTTCGTCAGTCAAATGAGTGCAAGGATCCTGGGTCGCTATTTTGGTAGACTACGAGCAGTCTCTCTTTTTTCTTTGTCCGTCGAGCAAACGCCCGAGGATCTTGAGTCGCTATTTTGTCTCATACGTGACGTCATTTCGCACAACGTAAAATTGGCGGGAAGTTCAAGTTTCTCATTGCAGTTATTTTTCTATTATTTGGAACGGGGGTCCCACTTAGGACAAAAACGGACTGGTGGAGGTGTAAACAGTAACAGACCACTTCCGAGATACAAAAACTCTCACTCTGTACACGAGGCTAAGTGCAAAACCCTTCCTGTGAAAAAAAAAGTTTTATTTGCATGAAAATACAAAATCATTTTCACATCAACAACTTCGCACTCAGCCTCGCTCTGAAAAAGAATCTTGGAGCAACTCGGAAATGGCCTTAAGACTGTAAAAAAATTGCTTAAAGTTTAAGACCTTCATTTTGTACTAACAGCTTAGAAATGTACAATATTTATTAAAACTAACTGGCCATAATTAACAATAAGTCATAAAAAATCAATGAAATATTAGAAAGAGTAATGTAAATTCTTAATATAAGAACAGTAAACTAGCTAGTCATAATTAATAATTAACTGAAAAGTAATATACTGAAAGTGACAGATTCACAGATTATCACTAGCCTTAATATTTCTTTAAGTGATGAAAATGTGTTCGGATCATGACCGTCTTTTTCAACCTTCAAAGCCGACCTGTTTTTCTTATGAAAATTCAGAAATAAAGGAGACCGGAAGAAAATACAAAATGGTCACATGACAGTACCAAACAAAGAGTTTCCAGGCGCTTTAATGTTGGACGCAACTGGTTACGCGTGATCTGTGGACACAGTTGATTTTTTAAACGATTGTTGTCGAACAAATTTTTTTTTCATCGGATGGACTTGAAGGCTCAGAGAATACTCAATCAACAAACACACTGTCATCTTTTTATTTCGGACTGGAAAAACATTGTCCTTCCTGGTGTGACCTTGTCTTTTAAACAGCTAAAAAGGCGCAAAGTTTCATCACTTTATGTGTGGCCTAATGTTCACCTAGTCGTGTCAATAAACACGGCTCGGATATCGCTGGCGAGCTAAACATTACGTCCTGTACATACTGTAATAAATAATTTTTTGAGGAGGCCTCCAGTCACCTTAAAGTGGTTTTTACATAGGAGGGTCCTCTAAAAAAACAAGATCAAAAATATATGAAAAATACACTAAAATACGGTTTCAAATTAATACTACAAGAAAGATTTAAAAATTGAACCAACATTACAAATACTAACTACGATTCAAAATGATTTAATAAAAACTGTTTCAGTTGTGTTTCAACTGTGTTTATACTGCGGGCGCGATACTCTCAGGGAGTGGACCACATAGAGAACAGTCTCATAACTGAAGTAATTAACAAGTTGAAAAGATATGTTTTATCTCGCATAAAATTATTCTAAACTATAAGTGTGAACGGAATCGGGTAAGGACCAGATATTTACACTGAACAAATATAGTGCCTTACACGCTTTTGCACAAAAAACTTTGCAAATAAAAGGTATATGGAATTAACCAAAAAAGTCATTTTTCACTTCTTAAAAGACTAACTATCAAATATAAATGGATAAAACAAACGACTGACTGGAACAAAATACGCCATTTCTCTATTTAGAAGGGGTTTGAAAGCCACAAGTAAAAAAGTGAAGAAAAGTTGTCTACGAAGACTGGCATTCCTTAGTTATCTACGAATTTAACAATATCTGTTTTGAAAACAATATTAAGCTGAGTCCTCAGTGATATGAGCGTGTAGTATTGGATGTTACGGGTATATAGCTAATTCGAGAAAGGTTGTCACGTGAAAAGCTGACTTCGTGCGCTACAATGCAGAGACATTATATTAGTGAATGTCATTAGTTCATGGTTGCTTTCGTTTTTATTCTTTTACTTGTGTTCCAGTCAGCAAGCGACCAAGGTACCGGCAAGTGAGCAACTCATCATTTAGAGTTCGTCATATTGTGCCGTTTCCGTTATATTGTGCTGCAATGCAACTGAAAAATAAACATGATTGTTATTTTTTTTTATAAGGAAAGGTATAAGGGTCTTCTGGGTAAACAATAAATAGAGCAACTTCCTAAATTACCCCAAGGTAGGTCATTTCCGATATTTCCGAAGCCTCCGTTTTAAACTCTCTGGAGGCTTAATTTCAGAAACTGGGAACAAAACATTCAGAGACAAAATTCTTGTATTTCTCCAAACTGCAACAACGTTTTTTGCAACTTAAAAACTTTAATCAAGTAAAGAATGATCCTCGCTGTTGTCATTTGTTACCTGCTCCCAACATCAGTGGCTTCATAGCTCCGTTGGTGAGCTTCGCACCGGTATCGCGAGGTCACGGGTTCAAATCCCGTTGAAATTCTGAAGTTTTTTCAGGTTTCTTTTACGCAATTGCATAAATTGCGTTTACAACTGCGACGATCATTCTTCATTTGATTTAATTTACGCAGTTATCATATATGATTTATTTCATATACATTTGCCACACTACAAAATTTAGCCCAAAAATTTTTAAGTTTTTTGGTAAGTAATTCCATTTTAATCTTCTTCATCCGAAACTATTCTTTATCTTACAAGTATTATCAACGTGTGGTATTTCTAACACTGTATTTTTGCATTTCATTGACTCAATAACATTTTAAACCAAACTTACCCAAAGAACTTCACCTTCATTGGTCAAAATTTAAAGTGACGTCATCCCCAATCAGCATAAATGGTGCCCAGTACTTAACGGCATTGAAGTCGTCTGACTCCCGCATCATTTTCATGGCCTCGTGAAGCGACCTACTTGTACTCTGCCCCTTGACCAAATGTTCGTAAAAGTGTCTCATAAACACCAGAGTAGCTTCGTCGTTAACCGCCCAAATTGAGGCGATAACAGAACGCGCACCAGCTCCTAAAAAGGCACGTGCAATACCAACCACGCCTTCAGCCTTGATCTTTCCTCGTCCACTGTGACAGCAACTTAAGACAACAAGCTTGGCGTCCAGTTTTGCATTCAACACATCTGTCATCGTCAAGAGGAAGTCTTTCTCTTCGGGAGGTTCAGAGCTACCAAGATTAGGTGACAACAGAATTTCACCCCTTTCTGCAGAACCATGAGCTGCAATGTGAACTAAAGAAACTGATTTTAGCCTGCCTAGCACTTGTTCTTTTGTAGCGTTCTTTCCAATGAGAGGCTCAACGTTTAATATCTCACCAATCATTTTTACCTCCGTTTCAGCACCAGGAAGCTGCGGATATCTTTTTGGTTTTCGTTTTTCCCCGCTTTTTAGGCGAACAGTCTCAATCCACGGGTCACCAACTAGTAGGGCACCAGATGTACAATGGCGCCCCTCAGGACATTCTGACAGCAGGCTCAAGCTTGTTAGTGACGGAGCCAATCGAATTCTCAGCGTTTCAGACAAATACCTGGAATTTTGATCCAAAAGGACAGCATAAGGAATCAAGAATGATGAACCATCAGGAACAATGATAAGTTCCTCATCTTTTATCAAGTGTGAAATCGGACCGATCACAACATCATACAACTCTCTTAAAGCATCAACCCCAGCTTGTGACCATGTAAACTCTTTGTCGTTTGCACCCCTATCGGATAAATCTTCTGCTGTTTCATCGTCTGGATCATCCAGCGAGCGATCTTCGCATCTGGCAAGCTCAAGAACACCAATCTGCTTAGGAACAATCTGTTTGTACACTTTGCTAGTCAAACATTCCAAAGTATCATTGATTTTCTTTTGCTTAAATTGCCACTCTTGTTCCTTATACAGTACCCAGAAGTGCACTGATTCTTCTGCTTCCGCGAGAAACGTCGTTGGTGATGAAACAAGGCTTGAAATGTTAGTTATTCTTTCAAACCGCTCTTTTGATGCCGATGGAGTTGATTTTACGCCATACTGAGATTCCATGAGATCAGCGAGAGCTTGCGCTCGTCCTCGCTCAGCTGTTAAAAGGGCCTCTTTGGTCTTGCTTTGTCGTAACTGAATAATCCACAAATAACTGTACGTTTTTAATTGATCCCGAAAGCTGATTTTCCATTCGTCTTTCTCTTGAAGAAGCAACCTCATCTCCTCAAACACTTTTATACTGGATTCATAACACTCTTCAGCCTGACGGAAATCATGAAGCTTTTCAAAACTACGACCAAGATTGCCGTGTACCGTTGGTTCTAAACCTTTGTCTCCAATCTCTTTTGCGATACTAAGAGACTGCTGATGAAATTCGATTGCTATTTTATAATCACCGAGAGAGTAATACGCGTTGCCAAGGTTGGTATATGCTCCTCCTTCTGAACGTTTGTTTCCAATCTCTTTTGCGATACTAAGAGACTGCTGATGAAATTCGATTGCCTTTTTATAATCACCGAGACAGAGATACGCATTGCCAAGGCTGGTATATGCTTTACCTTCTGAACCTTTGTTTCCAATCTCTTTTGCGATACTAAGAGACTGCTGAAGAAATTCGATTGCCTTTTTATAATCACCGAGACAGCGATACTTAACGCCAAGGCTGGTATGTGCTTTACCTTCAAAACCTTTGTTTCCAATCTCTTTTGCGATACTAAGAGACTGCTGATGAAATTCGACTGCCTTTTTATAATCACCGAGACGGCGATACACATTGCCAAGGTTGGTATATGCTTTACATTTTAAATCTTTGTCTCCTACCTCTTTTGCGATACTAAGAGACTGCTGATGAAATTCGATAGCTTTTTTATAATCACCGAGAGATTTATACGCAATGCCAAGGCCGTTATATGCTACGCCTTCTCTATGCGTGTCTCCTGCCTGTTTGGCTTCATTCAGTTCTAACTCGAAGTAATTTCGGGCACTTGTGAAATCACAGCGTTCGTAAGCTGCAATTCCGAGGTCATAACTGGAAGTTTTGTCGTTTAGTCCATGAGTACCTTCATCTTTCCTGAAAGACTAAAAACAGACGAAACCTACTAATTTTAACAACATTTGAAATAAGGCTGATTTCTACTGAGCTAATGTGAATATCACGCCTATCCGTTAAAAAGCTTCTTTAACATTTTAAGCCTCAATATCCACATAAAAATTCTTCAGACTGATCTTCCTTAAAATTTAAGTGCGAAAATGTATGGAAAGATCAAAGCATTTTCCTTTTTCTGATCATGTTCTTAATTCTCGTAACACTTCTTCTTTTTTAAGCATTGAGATAAATATGAGAAAATCAATGTTGGTCACTCCTGGGACTTGACTTAGGTTAAAAAGTCGCACTTACACTTAGATTTAGTCAGTAGTAGGCCTGTCTAATTTGGAATCCAGGCTTCATGAAATATGTTAAAGCTGAAATAGAGGCGATACAGAAAAGAGCCACACATCTGATTTGTGGCTCTGATAAAGACAATTCGCCTAACGTGGGATAGTTTTGAACTGAGAAGGAAACACCTTAGCCGGACACAAATGTATACCGGCAATTATCTTTGCATATTGGGATATTAGCTACAGGAAGTTCGTTGATCATCTACTTTACCGGCAGTAGAAGCAATCACGAGTATAAATCCATGCCCAGAGCAGCCTATTTCAATTATTTTTATTAAATACCCGTTTTTTTCATCGTTTTATTTTGGACTTAAACGCTATGCCGTCGGGTTTATACAAGAGGGTCTCAATGGGGTTAACCGATAGGCGTAAAACGGCCAAAAATTTTGTCGATAGCCGTAAAAATTGAAAAATTTTAACCGTTAGCCGTAAATTGGGTAAAAAAGAGTTAACCGTAAAAGAAATTGTCCCCTAGATTTGTTAATTTTAAGGAAGGTGCTTAACTCGCTTATGGTTGCGTTTTTTATTTTCCGGCTACTTTGACTCCGTACGCACGTTAGGCGAAAAGCCTTTTAGGTGTTGACCAAGACCTAGGCTCCATTTCCGCCGCTATCTCGGGGAACTAATTTTTCCTATAGCGAGAGAGGGCTTCTTGCTGGGAATTAATATTTGCGATTTTCAGAAGGTCGTGCCCTCGAAACACTAGTGAAAAAACACGCAGAGCTGTTTGTAAAACACGTTGCCGATAAACAACATTTTCCTGTTTTTCTCTGACGCTACGGTAGACATTGCCGTGCCTAGTCCCTGCATGTACGGCGTCTTCCCACGCAATCTCGGTCAAGGCATTTCGGTGGCGAACTCGCTCGGACCACGTGACCCGAAACGCATTAGCCGCGCGGAATAATGAGGTCTACGGACAAGGCAACGACAGGCAGTCGTTTTGTACAGTCCTTCGCTATCATTAAAAACACTGGACACGGGAATTTTGTCATTGGCCGTTTTCACACGAGAGCTAGAAAGGGATTATCCAGACTAGCCTGTGTACAGTCGCCCCCTCCTCCACAGCGTTAGACACCCCTTCTCCGATTTTTTCTGCGGGGAGGTTGCGGCTGTACACAGGCTATCTGTAACGGATAATCCGTCTTCCGTACTTCAAAATTGACGGATAAAGTCAGGGGGATTGTTCATTTCAAAATTAAAACTATTCCATTTTCAGATTGAGACGTATTACGTATCTGACGCGAATCATCAAACGGATAACCCGTCTCACACGAATAAGCCGTCTGTAGTGTGGAATGTCGCGCCCCGGCCTTGAGTTGGGCGTTCGCGTGTCTGCTCACTATTGGCATTTCTATGTGTAAAATAATATTGGAAGTGGAATACTTTATAAAAGTATATTGATCTACCAAATGTGAAAATTTTTCAATAGAATAGCTTATTTTATCCCGAGATGATCCGAAGGCCTTTATTTTGCTTTAAAGATACAAAAAATACAGGTTAATTAATATTTAACTTTTTGAAACAAAAGAAATTAATTTTTAACTTTTTTGATAACCGTAACTGCAAAAAATTAACCGATAGCCGTAAAAGAGCCAAAATTTTAGCCAATAACCGTAAAAGACACCACCCCATTGAGACCCTCATACAAGCTTCCAGTCTTTATTCCTTCTGAGCTGCACTGAATAAGACTTCACACTCGAAATTTCTATTAATGCTATTCTGTAGCTAAATTTTCTTCAAAAAGTTATTAGTCTTACGGCAGTTAATTCCTTGTTGCTCAGCTTCAATCTATTTTTTTTGTAGCCTGTTGACAAACCTGTTATTTTATTTTCAAAGATCGTCAAGCGCGAATAAGAAAATTAATATAAATCGCCCAGGTTTTATTGACTGCTAGCGTGAAAAGGGTTCTCGGGCATCGCGTTCGCAAATCTCCTCAAAATGGCGAAGAAATAACCAAAGTCTTTGGAGGGCCAACCTTTTTAAACGTTGAAAATCTCTCATGCAGTCAAAGACTATGTAAAAACCAAGACTGAGGAGATTCTTTTTTTATCTTTTCCTTTTTTCTATCCCTTGGTTTTCTTTTTTTTTTCTCGCGATTGATTCTGTGCTTGAAAAGAGACTCCAGTTTTCTACTTTTAGTGCTCAGATGGCTTCCATTAAAAAGTGAAATTACTCTGTCTGACTAAGTTTTTTAAAGGTGCTTACGCTAAATTAGCCTTCCCTCTCAATTTTTCGTTGATTCTGGGCATCAAAATGGTCCTCTTTTCATGCCTTTTTTCTGGTGTTTATTTATATTTTATGTCATTTCTTGTCGTTTCTTGTCTGAAAGACAAAATTCATGAACTCACAAAAGGGGTAAACATTTTTTATATACAGTATCGGCTTTAATGGAAGACTAACAGAGATCAAACGAGACAGTACCTAAATACAATTTTTTAGAAATGTTGACAAAAGTGGCAACGTGGAACCTTTCCTGCCTGTTATGGGCAGTTGGATATATACATGTAGTCAATTTCTTTAACTGACTGAATTGATGTTTTGGTTTTGCCGGGATTTTTTCTTTATTGATCAGGAAAGGGAACTCTTTTACGTTTCTGCGAGTGGTACTACTAGAAAGATTAAGAAGATTGGAAGGATTGAGGGAGGTTTCTCATACACTATTCCAAATCGATACCAATGAAATCCTGATCCCATGGTACCTCTTCAGCTGTTATTGATACCAACTTAAACTTAAAGAACGACAGAAAATCATTTATGAAAATAGTAGTTTAATTCCTTTTGTACGATATTTAGAAAAAAAAACTTTGCCCAAAAATAAGCTACAGTAATCGCTGTAAGGAAAGTAGGGACGGTACCCATTCAGTATTAAGGGTCATCAGTGTATCGATCGCCTAATCAAATCAAAATGCTTTTCAAACAAAACAAACTAAATACCTTGCTGTCATTGCCCCCAGCTTCGTCTGGACTACCCTTTGCTTTGTCTTCAGCCATTTCGTTCTGTGTTAACAGCGTGGTATTTTCCCTGTCGATATTTTAAATTGTTTAAGTAAGTAAACAGCATAACAATTCGGGTTAAGTGGCAAAAGGACCCAGATACACAGTGGAAGCTCTCAGTTGTATAAGCGGACATCTACTACCTAGGAAAGTGTAGGCCGCTTACGAGAATGGTTCTCCTATGCGGGCACTAGAGGTGTAAGGGTTCAATGGCCGCTTATTGTAGATTGCCTAGCTATAGAAAAAAAAACATTAGGAATGAAAAAAAGCTGTTTGTTAGTGTTTGGCTATACTGTTGTTCTCACGACATTTTAACACAGCCACAGGCATAAAATTCAATTGAAAAGAAAGAAAAGAAAAGAAAAAAAATGTAACTGATATAATTTCATTGTCAGTGATTTTAAGCTGATTTATCAAATACATGATTCAGAGGAAATGAGATTTCAGTTCGGGTCCCCGTTACTTAGGGGAGCCAAAATCGAACTAGTAAACCCTGAGATCAGTGTCTGCGGCGGCGGCCACTCAGAGGAGTCTTCGTTAAGAGAGCTTCCACTGTATTTCTACCCATCTGTAGCTGAAATGTCAGTCCATCATGGAGTTGTATTAAAGCAGGATAAAGATTAAAACACTTAATCCACCATAAAATTCAAGGATGAGATGAAAATTTATTGTATGGCATCCTAACGACACTTTTGTAAGCAATTTTGGTGACTACTTTAACAGTTTATTATTATTTAGTTCATTACCTTGCTCCCTCCTTACACCCCCAAATTACACTATTTAAGCATAGAGAAAACAAAATATAAAAATTTATCTGTGTTAAAATATGGTGTAGAAAGGTAGGGCTAATAGCTCAATATCCCCCCTTTTTATCAACTACAAACATCCTAATAATTTTTAATTTTTTTTAAACCATTACGTGAACTTAAATCCTCGATATCATGAAGTTAGCGAAAAAGCAAATTGATGATGAGATTTGGCAATTAGGGCTGTTTTTTATCATGAAAGAATACGGTAACACGACTTTTCTGCATGAAGCTTTTCGTTTGCCAATATTTCCACGAAAACTTGGTGCTCTTCCTGCCTCAAGTTATTAAAAGAGGCAACGACGATTTTATCTTGCCACTATCGACAATCACTAACGTGGCTGCTGAACACATCTGAGTTTCTCACATATGAAAAAAAAATCTCTCAGGGTGTTAACTGTAGCCATACGTTTATGATTCCCTATTCGAGTTGCTAGGGAAGTCTTACTGATTCATTGAAGGGGAAACTAGACTACGAGTAGTCCCCCATTTTTCCTCAGGGATAGTAGAGTGAGCGAAACGCGAGCGGGCTTGAAAATCACCCCACGCGAGAAAGAAAAATGGGGACTACTCGTAGTCTAAGGGGAAACTGGCCACCAATATCAATTCACTTGGAAGCAGAACGCACGTACTTGAGTTAACGCGGATCACTTTGATGATTACAGGGCTGTTTTATCTATCAATAATGATATGCCATCATGTAAAAAAGAGATACAAAGGTCTCTGTTTAAGCTGTCCTTTTTGAGCTGTTCGCAGACGAATGGAGAGGTAGCCTTTTATGACGGCTGATTTTCTTAGGACATTTTTTCACCATTTTGACTGTCGTTTTGTGTTTGCACCTTCCTTTTTTCTCTTTAATAAATGCGCAACGAAAAAAAGATTAGCACCTTCACATATACAGTTAAACCTTGCTTCACGGACACGCACTTAGTACGGACACCTCATTATTACGGACAGTTTGCTTTGTCCTTTAAGCCCTTATATGGACACTTTCTATGACCCCCTCAGTTTCCTTATTAAAGTGGTTTGACTGT
>OZ038002.1:27017838-27175338 GCA_964035705.1 Porites rus | reverse complement strand
ATCGTGCTTTATAATTATAAAACATTAACTTGACAATGTAATCCATTTACGGCCGCACCGGCCAAAACCGACCGTACAAGACTACACTGCTTCCTTTAAAACATTACAACTTTCCAAATCGCGCGAGCATTGCCTTAACTGTCAGTTGGGTAGTTTCCATATGAAAAACATAATTCTGAATACCTTTCAGATGCTTGGTTTTAACTGTAGCCATTTATAAATTTTCCTTTTTTGAGTTGCTAGGGAAGTCTTACTGCCTCATTGAGGCGGAAACCACCAATGAATATCAATTCACTTTAAACAGAACGCACGCCTTTTAGTTAACAATCACTGTTAATATTGATGATTTATACAGGATTTGCAAGTTTCTAATTTAACGGGACATACCATTTCTTGATTTTATCACTGGAGTCAAGTAAAGTTCTATCTATTTGTAGTCAAATAATAAGTACCCTCTTCCTCGATTAAAAGACTCTGGGTATTGATCCGACCAACTGAACTTAAGTCTAAGCTTATCGTAGATGAAGCTGCTGACATATAAACAGGTTTCTAAGATAACCGTACACTTACTTTTTACCGTCATCTAAGTTAAAAGTTGTTTAAATAACCGACCCTTCAGTCTTCATACAATTTCGTCTTAGCTGCTATCACCAATTCCCATTTAAAGTATCATACAGTGATAAAATCGCGTACATTACCAGAACTGAAATAGGATGCAGAATGCTAAAATTCAAAACATCAGTCTGAGTCAAATCAGTTAGTTTAATAAAAAAAGTTTCTTATTTTACTGTTGTTTCTGTTAACAAGTTTTGTTTTCTAGGAAAGTTCTACTCTTTCAGTCAACCAATATCAATTCATTCTGACATAGAAAGACCACGTCACTTTGATCATTTCGGGAATGTTTTGAATCCAGTAAAGTGTTCAGTTGATAATCCTAAAATTTCCCTTTGAGAGGGTAGATATAACTAGATATATCGAAACCTGCTAGTAGAAATTTTAGGCTTTAGTACAGCTTACGCAAACTGAAGATTTTCCGCCTTTGTTTTTATGACCACTTAAGTTGTTTGTTTGCATCATAAGTTACTCGGCACAAGTAGCCCGTATTCACCGCGGGAAAATGTTGTCCAAAGTTCAGAGTAAAATTAAATTAAATTTCCGTATTCAAATAAAATGAAAAAAGAAAATCGGTTGTAACTAAATTGTTTCTTTAGGAACTTTGCCTATGGAATTTCTGGAGTAGTTTTTCTGATTCTCGCTAAGCGGAAACCACTCCTTTAGAAAAGTAAAGAGTGTTTTAAAACACAGGGCTGACTATTGGCAAAAACATCTATTTGGCTCGGTTTTAAAAACAGAGCTTAAATGGTGTTACTAAAATAAAATGGCGATCTAAATTATTTTTTGCTTTGCGATGACTTCCGTAGGCAAAAAATTGGTACCCTCTTCCACAGTCTTCCGCACTGCGCATTGGTCCGGCCAACTGGGCTAACTCTTAGCTTGTCGTTCAGAGCCGTCAACTCAAAATAAGCCACTTATAAACAGGTGTCTAAGAAAGTCCGCACTTATTATAACCGACCCCTAGAATGGTCAAGCAATTTCGTCTTATCATCAATTCCCATCGAAACCCTCATACAGTGATAAAATTGAGTACATTACATGAACTGAACACTTATCTTCTTTGTAGCAGAATGATAAGCAGACTCAGAAGCAAAACATTTTAGGTATTCACTTTTTACTCTTCTGTCAATCACAATTAGAACGACCAGTAGGATCAACCAATAAGAGGAAAGTGGATTGAAATTTACCAATCATGTATCACTGTGCTGTCGATCATTGTTCGTATCGCCGGTTCATTGTATTATCATTGTATCGAGTGCCCAGCCACTCAGTGCGATTAGCTTTTGCTATTTCTGAGTGGCTGTGCTCTCTTTTGTCACGATTATTTCCTTTTAATGTCTTAACATTTTTTGTATTAAAAGCACAATAAAGATTGTTGTTGTTGTTGTTGTTGTTGTTGTTCTTGTCGAAAATGAATCTTTTTAGACTAGTTTGTTAGATAAGCCATTAACCCTACAGGGTTTAATTGACTGCTCCCGAAAAGCTGTGAATACTTATTTCCCTATTTCATTTGGTTTTATAAATGAATTTTAATTATGGCTGAACTGAACTGAACTGAACTGATTAATGACATAATGCAAAGCGTAAAACTTTATAGCACGCATTTAGGTCCAATTATGGGTCATAGGTTCCGTAGCCTGAGGCTTTTGGATCTATTCAGCTGCGCTTTTATCACGAATTTTGAAGAATGAAGCTTACACCGACGGATTATGCCATAAAAATTCGTATAAAAATGTTTCAATTTTCCTTTACAGGCGAGGAAACTTTGAAAAAATCTTTAGAAAGGGATATGTTTGGTTGAGCTAGATGTGAGCTTTGCGATAGAAAGCATGTATACACAAGTGCATGATGTAACAGGTCTATAAACAGATGAATAATAATTGTTAGCATTACTGAATGCATGCTACTACCGTAGCACTTTGTACGATCGATCGGGTGTTTTTTTACCTGTATTTTGGCTGGATAATTGCTAATTTAAAAAAAGACCGGTCTGAACTTTGCTGAGAAATTCAAGCCTTTTCCTGAGCAGGAAAAAACTGGTCTTAGCCAATCGCAAATAAGATTATAAGTGTTAAGATTAAAAATTAAATATAATTTTGTATTTAAATGAACCGGAAAATACTTCTGAATACTTTCGGTTTTTTAAAACGATAAAAACGATAAGACGTTAAAACGATAAAACGATAGTGTTTGTTTATAAACTTTGTCTGTTGAGTTACTAGGAAAGTTTTACTGTATCAGCGACTTAGCGGAAAGCAACAATATCAACTCAGTTCAAAGTAGAACCCCCCTCAGCAGACAAAATGAAGATGCAGATCAGATTTTGTGCTGTTCGCAGACAAAATGAAGATGCAGATCAGAGTCTGGATTTATTTTTATTGGTATAAGTTAAGTTGTGTACTTGTATCGTTAACAACTCGGGACGATTAGGGGTAAGAGAAAAGTTGTAGAAGGTTTGGATTCCAATTTTTAATTTCAATTTCTTATACCTATAAATTGAAAATAATTTTCGCTGTTAACTGAGTCGTTTGGTCATAAATATAGCCTGTGAAGTTGCTAAGGAAGTTTTACTGTCTCACTGAAGCGGAAACCACCTTAGCAAATTTAGTTTTTAAACCTGAAGCGACAGGCTTGTGGCAAAGACAACTTAGATCGGTCCCAATTAAAGCACGCAGAGCTCAGTTGGTGTTTGACAAAATCGCATTTTACCAGAAAACGTTTATTAATTTCTTATATGCTAGTACTGACTGCAACCAGTTCATCCTAAACAAACCTCAGGATCGTTTATTATAGCCTCAATCTAAAAATACCTTTTAAAAATTGTTTTTGAAACACGACAATGGAATTCGTGCCTTTACTTCGGTGCTCACGCTTACAGTTTGCGACTCATCAAGGTGAACTCAACTTTAGACAAAATTTTTAAAAGGTCGGCATTCGCCATGAGGTTTAAGTTGAATTTTTCCAGAGCCCGTTTCTCCTTCGTACTAGCCTGTACTTACTCGGCTAAAGCTGCTTGTTTGCTTCGTAACTCAGCACGATTAGCACTTGCTCATTGGAGAAAAGAAATGTTGTCGAATGTCGGGGTAACTTAAATTAAACTTATGTATTCAAATAACTTAAACAGAAAAAGTTATAACTAAGTTGTTTATTTTTAGAAACTTTGCCGGCGGAATGGCATCACTTTAGAAAAGTTAAGAGATTTTAGAATTAAAGGGACTGACTTTTGGGCCTGTTATAAAAACAGAACTTCCATGGTGTTTAATTATTTTTAACTTTAACTACCCAGATGTGAAATAAACTTTGTTTGGTACGCAAGTTTCACTCAACTCTCACTACAATGGATTTACGTCCCGTTTTGCCGGGATCAGCCATTTCTTCATTATCAATAATGGATCAAACGAAGTTTCACCCCTTTGCATTCAAAGAACAAGTATCCTCTTCCACAGTTAAAAGACCCTAAAAATAAGTAAGTAAATAAATAAATAACCCTGAATATTGGTCCAGCCAACTGGGCTAACACTGAGCTTGTCGTAGTTACAGCCCTTAACTCAAGATAAGCCACTTATAAACAGGTTTCTAAGATAGTCAGGCACTTATTTTTTACCGTTATCTAAGTTAAAAGTTGTTTTTAAAAAATAACCGACCTCGTAGGTCTTCATGCAATTTTGTCTTAGCTGATATCGTCAATATTCCCGTCAAAACCCTGATACAGTTATAAATTGGCGTTCACTACCTAAACTGAACACTTATCTTTTTTGTAACAGAATGATAAGCAAGCTCTGAAGCAAAAAATATTAGGTATTCACTTTTGACGCTTTTGTCAATCACAATTAGAACGACCAATAAATAGACTGAATTCTAATCACGAATCACTGTGCTGTCGATCATTGTAGCTGTTCTTTTATAAGTAAGACCTTAAACCTTAAACTATCTGAGTAGTATCGTATTCACCCAATGGAAGGCCGGGAATCTGGTAGCCTCCCCGCAGACGTCCTTTGGGGTTCGTTTGTAACGGGAGAAATGAATGCGTGACAAACGAACCCCAAAGGACGTCTGCGGGGAGGCTAGGAATCTGGGAAATTTGTGCTAGGAAATCCGGATCTAGGAAAATTTGATTGTGGAATCAAGAATGCTGGGTTTTGGAATTCGGAACACAACTCAAGGAATCCGAAATCCCACCCGACAATGAGAGGAATCCAGAATCCAAGTTTCGCTGACAAAGCGTGGAATCCAGTACTTGAAATCGTGCATCCACGATGGGGAATGCAGAGTCCAAGACTGTCTTGTATTTCATTATAGGCGAATCGTTTACCGGGTTTTAAATATACAAGTCGACCTTTTAGTGCTAAATTTGCCATAAGCTTTGGAGTTTCCTCGGGTTACTTTCGTACTTTTCCTTTTCGCTGTCTGTTTATCGATTTTGTTTTAGTGATCAGACATATAAAAACGCAGCATTATCATGGCCAACCGTTTTACTTCAGAAGGGGGAGGGGAGGTTGGGTGATTTGGTGTAAGCGTTAATTTTTTCAACCCCTTCATTCACAATGAATTTTTTCTGGAGTATGCGCTCACATAATATTTAGCACGCGTGAAAGGAGTCAAGCCTATCAGATATTGATAAATATGAAAAAAAGATATTTTTTACATAAAATTTACCTCATGTTCCAACAGTTGTTTCTGGCATTATTGATATAGGTGCATGTAAAATCTTGTTCACAGCAACACGTGTGATTACATGTATACATTTGACAAAAAATGTACCGTTGGTACATTATTTTTTGTCAAATTCAGGGACCGTGGGGCATATTTTGGATTGTATTCGTAGATTGTAAAATCACCGGAAACGCGTTGGTGATTTCCACCAATTCTGAGATTAAACAATGTTCTCCAATTATTTTCACCATTCTGCTAGTTTACCTGCACAAAAACGTTCATTTAACAAAGAAAGTTGTGTTTGCTTTTAACATAAAGATTAGAATAAGTACTTCCTTAAAATATACTATAAGCCCACCCAGCACCAAGGATCCGCGGTCCCTTCTGTGAATCAGTCTTTACATTTGTTATAGTAGTAATACCACAAATTAGCCCAGACTCAACATATGAGCGCGGCACTGTTACTCAACCTTTCAAAAAAAAAAGGATTTGTACTGGAAAAAAGGGTTGTTCCTTGATCCTACGATTACGTTAGAGGGAATTTGAATCCCTTCTTTACCTTATTGAAGTTATATGTTTTTTTATTTCTTTTGTGGTCCCAGGGCCCATTTATGGCAATTTTATGGATTTTAGAGGATTCGATTTGATCTATGTAAGTTACACAGGGCAAGCTGTCCTAACGGACACTCTCGTAAGTCGAAAGCTCTACTTTCTTGGGCCATCTTCACAAAACGCGCCGTTTTTCTCAACTTCCATACAAACTCTGGTGTATTTTTACATTCCCGTAAGCGGCCAGCTGCAGTTATGGACACCTTTTTCGCGTGACCCGGATGGTG
This sequence comes from Porites rus, assembly GCA_964035705.1. Taxonomy (NCBI): domain Eukaryota; kingdom Metazoa; phylum Cnidaria; class Anthozoa; order Scleractinia; family Poritidae; genus Porites; species Porites rus. The sequence continues at coordinate 27,169,234 of OZ038002.1, read as the reverse complement.
TCCGCTTACGAGGGCTTCCACTGTACCGTAAAATCCCGAAAATAAGCCCCTCCATGTATAAGACCCTCCAAATATAAGCCCCCCAAACTCGCAACGCAAAAAACCCTCCGTTGAATCGCCCCTCTGAATATAACCCCCCCCCCCCCCCGGGGGAGGCTTGTACTTGGAAATTGCCCTCAAATACAAAGCAAAACAGAGCAAAAACGGTAAATTTCATTCCAACTATGAGGCTAGCCCAATCGATTTTGAAACGCAAATTCTCCTCCGAATATAAGCCCCTCCAAAAATAAGCCCCTTAAAAAGGGCCTTTGAAAAATATAAGCCCCGGGGCTTCATAGTATTTTCGGAATTTTACGGTATCTTTTTTTTAATTGATAAAAAGAGAGCAAACCAGCTGGTCAACAACGTGTTCAGCATCAACACTCGGCATTACAAATATCACAGAACAAAAAGAACGGGAGAATTCTGTTCACCCTCGAAACGTCGCGATCAATCGGGGGCATCCAACGAGTTCAAAAAAAGTACAAACCACTTAAAAACAGCATTGTTGAACGTATTTTAGTATTTAAACGGTAGATATAGGCATATTTGTATCCCCTAAAAATTTTTCATCCGTTCGGATTTCCTAGCTAAAAGTCTAGTGATCCGAAAATGATAGGGATAAAATCTTACCTTTTCGAAAATTTCAACCAGAAAAAGGCTTCCGAAAATTCTAGGTGACCTTTTTAGGATAAAAATCCGTTAAAAATCGGCAATTATGTAATTTTTTTAGATGTTCGAAAATCCTAGGAGGCAGGCAAGCAAGAAATTTTACAAGACAAATGTTCCGAAAATTCTAGATCTCAAATCGCCTTCCGAACAGGTATTTTCCAAAAAGAGACGTTGGGTGCGGCCTGATCAATAAGTAAGTGACTATCACGAACATAATGTGAACTGTGGAAATACAAATTTTTAAATGAAGATATGATCGTCACAGTGTGGTAATTGCAATTTAAGCAATTGCAAATTAACCTGAAAAAAATTTGCGACACTTCAACGGGATTCGAACCCATGGCCTCTGCGTTAGTGCTGCAGTGCTCTACCATTTGATAAACGAAACTCTGTATTCATAGACTTTCACTTCAAGATCGATAAAGCATAAAAAGCGAATCATTACAATTTTGGTTCTTATAAAAGCACAAGTTTAATTCTTTAAACTGTTGACTGCATTCCTTCTTTTATCTTCATGGCTCTTTCCTCCACTAGCGCCGTATCTTTTCTTGGATAACTTCAACAATCCTTGCTTTTTAGCTTGAGTTAAGTTGTTGTCAGCCTGTGTTGTGTTCATTCACGATAACGAAAACTGCGCAGTACAGTGTTTTTTCTGACTTCAGTCACGCCACCTTTCACCATGCTTTGATCAAGTGCAATAATTTGAAAGCTTAGCGCGGATTCTAAGACGAAAACGACCACGAGCAAGTCCTCGTACGTGAATAATTAGCGTCATTTTGGCGGGTAAACATGATAGTCGTCGTCATTCTACTACGAGTAGCGTTTCAGAGGGAATGTCGAAGTGGTGGAAATAAGTTTTTAAAATATTAGAAGTTTTATCATTTTGCGATAGGCAGACGGCTTAACTTCCTTCAACAAATGAAGATAACAGTACTAACTTTTCTGGTAAATCATTGATAATGAAGCTTTCCTGGGAGTCTATTTTCTGAGAATACGCGAAAAACTTTCATTGAAATCTCGTACCCCGTTCTCGACCTCGAATTTAAAGTTCTCTTCTCAAATGCCTGTTGATGTTAGTTAAGGGCGCGTGACCAAGAGTCTACAGAAAACGGTCTCTGTTTAGTTGAGTGAAAGTCGAGGAATATTACAATGAACATTGCACACGATTAAGGTTACATATTATTAAATTCCAAGACTTCTACCATTCTTCTGGCTCGCTGGGACCTCCGCCGCGGAAACAAACTCCGTCCGAGCGAAGTAGCACAAATGAGCCTGCTTGCAGACTTAAATTCTGGAATTTCCTTCATGATCTCGAGACTTAAGTTGCACTTCGCACTCAGAGTCATATGATTCTAATACAGTTTGGTGCTAATAACCCGAGTCTCACACGTGAAACACTGACCATTTGGTGTTTCTATTCTGTTTATTCTAACAAATAATAACTTCCACATCACATAGAAGGTATCTCAAGGTACAGTTTAATAAGGTACTTAAATGAAGATATTGATGTGTTACTAACTTGTTTTTTCCAGTATTGTTATTATTATTATTATTATTATTATTATTATTATTATTATTATTATTATTATACATAATCATCATCATTTTTGTCAAAAGAAACACAAAGCTAATCAAGACACATAATTGTTTAGCGTAATGAATTTATGAGTTGCAGCGAAAAGAACTAAGTCGCTAATCAGTGTTTCCTTCAATATCCAAAGATGAACAAGGGCTTAAAAGTTCTTTGTAGAAGCAATCAAGTTTTTTTTTTATCAATTATGAATTCATTACCTAATGATTTAAGAGTACCTATTACTTTGTTCTTAAGGCTATGCGAGAAAAAATGTCGTATATGGTTCAAGTTATGATTGGTCAGTTAAATTTTCTTTTCTTTTGTTTGAAACTCGTTATCATACATTACCATATGGAGGAATCTTCTAACTTCTCCAAACTAAAAGAGGGAGGGCTTGTACGAGGAACTGCTTGAACAACTACGTGGATGTTGAACTAGTAGTTTTACTCAAACTAATTTCGTCTTGTAATATTTTTCTTCTTTTTGTTACTTTCTGCTCCTTAACGTTTTTTAGCAGTTTACGTGGGGTAAATTGATTGGTTAAGTACTTGTTACTAGAGATAAGAAATATACCACTCAAACGTATAAATTTCAGTAGAAAAAATATCACCCCGTAATATTTGAAAAAAAGTGCGCATTGAACAAGTGGTTAGCAGGAGGTTTAAGTTATCATGGGTTCATGTTACCGAGAGTAGAATTGCAGTAAATATATGAAGGAAATCCAGGGAAAATCGATTTGGGTTCGAGTTAGCGAGGGTCCAAGTTATCGGTAGTTGACTGTACTTTAGTCTTACAAGTGCAATAGTGCAATATGACCAATAGACCTTTATCATGACAAAGCCCATTTAATCTCTTGGGACAAAATCGCCGTCGCGTGACTCTGCCTGAATATCACGCGTTCCTAGCCCTTAGGTATTCCTGATACTCTCAGGCTAGACAAAGGTCTGTTATTTTACCTTATAGTTATTCAATTTCGAGGGGTTTTTTCGTGATTTCATCAGGGCGTCAATTTCGCGACTTCGCATCTCAGAAAAAATCAAGGAATTAAGAAACACACGAATTTGAAAATGATGACATGGAGTCATCGAAGCGTCATTCATTGCTATCGCTAATTTTTTTTCTCAAGTGTTTTTCTAAACTGTAATCTCCGTTATTAAAAAAAATCTGAATGTAGTAATAATCTCTAGATAAACTGGAACCGTAGTTACTAAAACATGGACCGACCTAAAACCACCTAAAACCATCTACAACCAACTACAACCACCTTAAAAACATCTACAACCACTCGGAAACAATCTGAACCCGTCTAAAACAAGGTATAAATATCTGAAATAAGGCGAGACGACAATTTGTCACGTACATGAAATACGAGAATCAAACAAAACATTCGGCACTTCCCCCTAAAATCTTACTCTCCCTGGTCCCTTGTATGTATGGCTTAATATTAAGTCAAGATCATGCTAAGTATATTGGCGGAGATATAAAGAACTAGACGGATTTTAAGAGAAAAGGCGGACTACAAGCAGTCTAGAAAAAGTATGAATAAGAATGGTCTGCATTAGAAATATTTTAAAGGAACTGTACGTACCTTGGGGATCTTCCTTTGGCACAAACGCGATCGTGCGTGCATTCATACGGTACGCAGTTGTACCACAGGCAGCCCAAGCGCACTATTTGTGGGTTCGGGCTTCAGAGGTCATTTGGTCGGAATATACTAGAATTATTAGTGTATTATCTGATGCCACATAAATGCAAAAAGTCTTAAAGATATGAAGTCTTCTTGTTTGTCTATCTTTACTAGTAGCCTTTAAGATAACGAAAATCGATATTTCTTGCATTATTACATGTGATTCGGGCCCTTATTGTTCGAATTTTATCACATGTATTCGAATCTACAACGCTAAGAAAAAAAAATCATGATCACGCGAAATATTAATTCAAAAAGCTCCCTTACCTTTAGTTCATAGCCACTCTGTGTCCTACGGTCGGTTTAAACGCCGTTTAGTCGACTTTCTTTCCGTCGAATACTGAACACTATAAAAGAAGGGAAGGCTGGAGACCTTCCAACCGACCCTCGCCGCTCGAAGACCAATAAATTCCAAACAAAGCGACCGATCTCCCTAAAATTGCCACCAGCCAGACCGAAGAGTGTATACCTACCCGTTCGACGAGCGCCAGGTTCTAAATTCGGCTGCATGAGCTCGGGGAGCGCTGCATTTTGCATCGATTCTGGCCAGCTTCGCTTCGCCATGATGCGCAATCTGAACTGTTATCCTACGAGATTTGAATCTTGGAGCTTGGCGACCGCGTCAGATCGACAAAACGTCACTCTCGCGGGGGAGGGTCGTCACTTTTGCCCTATCGCAAACCGACACCAACATAATTATTAGAATTTGTTTCACTTACCATATTTTCCACTCTTCTGAACAGCAAAAAGATTTTCTTTTCTTCTTCGGAGGAAAATCCTCCTTTTGTCTGGCTACTACTGGGACACAGAGTGGCTATGAACTAAAGGTAAGGGAGCTTTTTGAATTAATATTTCGCGTGATCATGATTTTTTTTTTCTTAGCGTTGTAGATTCGAGTACATGTGATAAAATTCGAACAATAAGGGCCCGAATCACATGTAATAATGCAAGAAATATCGATTTTCGTTATCTTAAAGGCTACTAGTAAAGATAGACAAACAAGAAGACTTCATATCTTTAAGACTTTTTGCATTTATGTGGCATCAGATAATACACTAATGATTCTAGTATATTCCGACCAAATGACCTCTGAAGCCCGAACCCACAAATAGTGCGCTTGGGCTGCCTGTGGTGGTTGTAGATGTTTTTGAGGTGGTTGTAGGTGGTTGTAGATGGTTTTAGGTGGTTTTAGGTCGTTCCATGTTTTAGTAACTACGTTCTTTGAACCAACCAGTAAAACCAGTTAACAATAGGTGAGTTCACAATGGACTTTTCAAGTGCACTTGAGACTAACTTGTGTGTGAACAGGTCCTAAGTGTATTTGTCGATACCTATCCTGTATATGTTGCTAATATTTTGTTATTTCGCGAATTGTTTATAATCGCCAAAAACGCTAAATTTAAGACCCGTCTACAGGATTTCCTTCCCTGCACCGCCGACGGAGATTTGTTGTTTACATTCTCAAGTATATTTTAGACTTTCGAAGAAGTCTTTCGTCCTATTTATAAAATTTTGGCTTGCGGCACGAAGACTTCTCGTGATCTTGTCGCTAGCTCGGCCGCCTTGCGACCTAAAAAGCTCCTTCCACTCGCTCTACAGCTATTCTGCAGTGAAACTTGTGTCAGACGGTCAACTTGTGGCCAAGTCCAGTTTTGCTGTGCTCGCGTAGTTGGAAAGATATAAATAAAAATGCAATCTCTACGCGAAGAAGCATCGCAAAGATTAGTCAAACATATTATGATTTCATTGCACTCGTTTTCCTAAACAATGAGTGCCTGTTGTTTGATTTTGTCGGCCGTTAGGAGGTTTAATTGCTGCAAGTCCCCAGGCCATCAGCACACTAATCTTTGGTATACCTGTGCTTTCTTGGGTTCCCTGGCTTATCTTATGCGAACAGTCTCGATTTTTGTTAGCCTGCATAGCAGGCGCTTGGAAGTAGGGGCACAAGAAAAAACGGGCACGCGCCCACTACTTCCAAGCGCCTGCTACACAGGCTAGATTTTTGTTTGTCATGATGATTTTGAGGAAGCAGTCCAGCGGTGTCATCACAACTTAGATGCGCCTGGATCTGGATGCGTGTTCTTCGCTGTCAATGTGAGTGTGTTTCCATTTGCAAATATATCATGCCAAATTCAAACTTATTTGTTTCTGGAAGCAGTCATCAAGGTCACAAACAATTTAGTGACATTTCACGGGCAAGACAATGTTCTTGTAAGAGTTTTCCAGCGTTTTTACGTGCTCAGAGTTTGCTGGACGTGTTTTTAACCACTTAACCATTTAACTATTCAAAATTATGGTTTTTTTATTTGTTGTTGAGCTGTTGTTATACCCTTTCCTAATTCCCTTAAGTTCACTTTACATTTAAAATTTATTATATTGTTTCGTACATATGTTAACATTCAGTATGACTAATAATAAGCTCCAACCTTACCTAGATTATTATTATTATTATTATTATTATTATTATTATTACTATTATGTTGTCTGATTTTTTTATATTTTCAGACATTATCACGCATTGTTGAGAGACGTGTTTTTAACCACTTACAGCAAGAAGACAATACTATATCTCAGCCTATTATTTCCATTTAGTTTCCGTGGTTCAAAATATTTGCATTTTTCACTTCACAATTAGAAAGAAGTTATATAGAGGATATTACTCGGTGGTGCGAAGATATGAATTTTATTTTCGAGTGGCAAAACAGTATTTTACGAATGAGCGCAGCGAGTGAGTAAAATTCTTCAAGCCGCCGTGTAATGTTCTTTTTATTATATAGACAAAAAAACATCGATAAAATAACAGAGTTTTATTCGCCAATGCAAAAAGTAATTGTGGCGGCTCAAATTTACAGTACAGCAATATAAGACATTGTTTACAATAATCTTGAGAAATAACACTGAGCTGAATAGGGCTCTACAATAAAATATGAGTAAAGCTTTGAAAAATGTGTAATTAAAATTCAAAGGACGCAAGACCCCTACAAATTTTGGAGGGAAATTACCGAAATTACGTCATCGATAAACTCACGTGTGAGATTATGGAACGGAAAATAAACCACTCGGGTCCCGGATGTAGTTTTTGTGAATTTTACGAGTGGTATATTTTCCAGTAAAACACACGTGTCTATATAATAAAATGTTATATCATTCTAAAATGATGGAAACTGACCAATCTAGAAATTTATGAAATTATCAAAATATCTATATACATTTACAGCTTCCGTTATGTTCTACTGCCCAGCATCTGCTCGCAGCACTATCATAACAATCTGTAACCTCTAATCATAAGTTTACTAAAATGTCGTTGCAACACATCGTGCTTCGTTAAGCTTAGCTTCCACAAGATCTCCTCAGTCACATCCGTGCCTGAATGGTTCGTTTCTTACATAGTCTTTATTGTTCCTTTTCCATTTCTGCTTATTCCTTTTACGATTATCTGAGCTTGTATGGAAGCTGGCGGGAGAAATACGTCTTAAACTGGCGTTACAGCGTTCCTGGGTCGTCGTCTCCCTTAGGGGTGTAAATTTCAGATTTTGGTCTCGCTTAGGTTGTTGAGGGCAAAACACCATTATATTTAGCCGTAAAGGTCTCTTTAAGGGTTGCACTAGAAGAAATATTAAAATATATATATATTTCTAATTCATTTTCAATTCATTTCAATTTTTTTACGCGAGTCATGTAATCAAAGTTTAAAATGATTGCTTTTAGGGGTCAAAAAAGGTTGAGCCATGCCCAGATTGGTCTCCTTTAGGGGTTTAATTCAAAATTTCCGACGAGCATCCCCGCCACTTTCATACGAGAGTTCTACCCTCGGGACTGGCGCTTCCCTTCTCTCGCCACATGTTAGGGAATCCGGATTCCAGAATCGGGAAATTTTTTGTTGAGCCGGGGGGGTCATCTGGAATCCGAAAATATTTTGCTTGTGGAATCCAGAATCCTGGGCTTTGGAATCCAGAATACAGTTCGAGAAATCCGAAATACCACTAAAGCATTGGAATCCGGAATCCAAGTTGCCCTGACAAGGATTGGAATCCAGTACCTGGAATGGGGCATCCACGGCATGGAATTCAGAATCCAAGGTTGTCTTGGATTCCCTCACATGGGGCAACTTTCCTTGGTCCTTCGGCTAACGGCAATGAACAGTGCCGGATCCAGGGGAGAGGCCAGGAGGGCAGGGCCCCCTTATTTCTTTGGCCCGAAGGGCCGAGAAAATTCTTTTTTGAGACCGGCCCCCCCTTTTCTCAGGGTCTGGATGACCGCCCCCTCCCCCCCCCCCCCACCTTATCTGAAGGTCTGGATCCGCCACTAATGAAAGTAACACCAAAAATCCCGATTTTGCCCAACTCGAAACTTAACGGGAACCATATGTTAATTCTGAGACGTTTTAGTGTAGTATCGAACTCGGCACGAGATGCAAACGGATTGTTCAAGGTTCTCTTACTCTCCTCGCATCTTTTGAATTCGTGACAAGTACATCCTGTCAGAAAATCGATCGAAGTTTGGTACATGCGCAGTAACGGGATACTGCTCCATTTATTAATTTGACCTTTCGCTGTAGATTTCTAGGAAATGACCTCCATCTTTGTTTTTAACGGCATTTCCTGAATTGTTCTCTTGTGCTTTCGACGAAATTCAGGCAGTAGATATTTGTTATTTAGGATTAAAGGTATTTGAATGATTCTGGTACTGGGTATCCCAAAGAGCCATTTGGTATCCCCTTATCTTCAGCGGTTTTAATACTAAGAGGAATATTTACAGTTATGATTTTTGCAGCTTGCCACATAGTGTATCATCCTTTTTTTTCTGATCACGTCCGTAGATGATTTGTGGGAGAGTTTAAGCTAATCATGTTCAATGAAAAAGCTTGACAACCCTGCTAAATTAACTACTTGCAAAGATCTGTTTTTTCTTTTCGCTGTCTTTGTTTATAGTAACTGCTGGGTAACCCAGCCTTCATTTCTTCATAACTTGTTCAATATCTTGACCGCACGTCTGGGCAATAATGATGTCATTTTATGTATTTTACAGGAAGTTGATCATTTACAAAATGCTTGCACAAAAAGTAGCTGTTAATGTGATTCTCGTGCTGATTTTATCATCTACTGGTGAATCTTATTGGCAGTTGAAGGCTACAGGTAAATATGTGCAATCCAAGCAAAAGGTGTAGACTCACTATTAGGGCTCCTATTGATAGGAGATATACTTTTAAGTATTCTGAAGGGATTACCCTAGTTAAATAAAGGTTTACTACTACACTCAGTTACCAAATTTCATTGGCTCATATTAGAATCTTATATCAACTCAAAGATCTCCTGCTCTGTTTTCCTGCTCGGTATTTTTTAGCTTTGTGCAGCGGTTTTTCACTTATAAAACTTTATTCGGCTTTCTTATCTTTCTTTTTTCCCCGTCTGTCGGCCACCTTTCAGCTTCTTATGAGTTACTCAGTTATATACATGTATATTCAGGGCATCCAACGTCAATTTTGGAAAATACCTGTTGGAAAGACGATTTAAGATCTAGAATTTTCGGAACATTTGTTGTAAAATTTCTTGCTCGCCTGTCTCTCCTAGGATTTTCGTACATCTAAAAAATGGTATAGTTGCCCATTTTTAACGGATTTTTACCCTGAAAATGTCACCAAGAATTTTCGGGAACCTTTTTTCTGGCTGAAACTTTCAAACCCGAAAAAAACAGGAAGGAAGGAGAAAGGAAGCAAAAAAATAGGGAGACGGGAGAACCAGCTTAAAAAGGGAGGACGGAGAATGTTCTTTTAAAAAAAAATGTGACATGAATGTTTAAGGCCTTAGTAGCTCTTAATTCAAGGACCTTACTGACTCACAGATGAGGGCAGCTTTGGCCACGAACTGCAAGTTAAAGTGTATGTAAGAGTTCTCGAATGTAGTCTCAACAATTTCTTGCCCTCCCCTTGTGAACATTGTGAGGTCATCATCTGTACACCGTACCCAGTCTTGGCCGAGCGGTGATGACAGCACTGATCTGTCTGAATGCCGGGCTTTTGTTACCTCTTTTGTTTAGCGTCGGTTTTAGCGAATCTGAAGTTTTCGGAGTTTTTTGAGTATCAAGGTGAGTGAATATTATTTTCATGTGAAAGCCGTTTACGGTGTTACTGAAGATTGTTTTGAAATTGCATCTCGAAAGTCTCCTTCCTTGTTTATTATTATTATTATTATTATTGTTATTATTATTATTATTATTATTATTATTATTATTATTATTAGTAGTAGTAGTAGTAGTAGTAGTAGTAGTAGTAGTAGTAGTAGTAGTAGTAGTAGTAGTAGTAGTAGTAGTAGTAGTAGTAGTAGTAGTAGTAGTAGTAGTAGTAGTAGTAGTATAAGGCTAAATTAACGCTGCATGGTTTATGACCTAACGCTGAAACACCAGAAGAATTAATACTCAGCAATGTGAAATAAACTCTACAAGTTCAGTGAATTACACCCGACGCATAGATTGATTTAGTGGTAGTAAGTAGTAGCAAGTAGTTGTGAGTAACCATTCTGACCTTTATACGGTAGTTAAAATAAATGTTGTAAACATCAAAGCTTCAAGCTTACGTGACACAACTGAAAGGTAGTATGGGAAGAACGTGATATAACGACATGACAAACGTGTTTCGTATATATGTTTACCTTCTTTTAAGACACGTGGAAACGAGGCACTACGGTGAAGTAGTAAATAAAATAAGCCTCTTAAAAGACTTATCAGGGAGAAAGGTGAAAAATCAGGGAGGAGGGAGAAACGGCCGAAAAAATTAGGGAGAAAAGAAATTTAACTGCCCTTTCCTCTCCCCTCTAAAATACGTTCAACAATGCTATGTATAAGTGGTTTTGAACTATATTCTCGTTGGGTGCCCCTGTATATTAACTTCACGTAACCAATGAAACGGAGTATCATAACTATAGGCCATTTGCACGATGTCTCAGGATCTTGAAAAGTCAGGTAAAAAGATATAGAAAGAACGACGATCCCATACAAGTAAGCTAAGCCTTCGTCATCAGACTCGTACAGTTAATTGTATGAGTCAGATGGCGTGTTTTTGAATATCACCAAGATTGATGATTTCAATCCTTAAATGATGTACTTTGCCATGGGCTGACTCTATTTTTTAGCTTTTAAACACCACGCATGGACGAACCACAGGAGTGGTGTTAGGCCTAGACCGTACAAAAAGCCGGATTTTTTAAAATCAAGATTGTTAGAGAATCAGAAGATTTTTAGAAATAGTGGGGATTTTTCGACAAAGAATGGGATTTGTGGGGAGTTTTTTAGATGATTTTGAAAATAAAGGTCTATTTTCTTTGCCTCTAAAATGATAAGTTTGTACCATTGTTTACTACTTGATGACTGCTAGACTGCAATCCATTTGTGCGGTGTTTTTTCCTATTTCTAATGCATCCCATCATTCCACTCGGCACTCATCTGATGGAATAGCATTGAGTGCCTTTTGTTTAATAAAGCGCTATCTAGTGTACAAAATGTGTATGCCGTTCTCTTTTCTTAAAGGGAGATCTGAGGTTTCATTAAATTGAGGTTTCATTAAAAAATATTGTGAGATAAATAGAAATTTTTAGAAAATTCTGGGATATTTTGGGATTTTTAGAAACTTTCTGGGATATTTATAGATTTTTGGAGGGATTTTTAGGGAAAAGGCTGGGCGAATTTCCAAATAGATTTTTTTAGAGCATTTTTTGGGATATTGGTGTCAATTCCCTTTGCAACAGTGGTAGCTCCAGCTCTAGCACGTTCTCAAGCTAAATAAAACAAGGATTTTTACGTGGATTTTAGCAAGGCGGTGAAGGTCAAGTTTATTGACTAACGGTTAAATATGTCGATTTTTACGCCTTAAGATTATATTTTTGGCGTTTTACCACCAGTGGATATCCTCATCGAGGCCCTCCACCAATTGATAACAATTAGCTCAATCATCACTAGTTCGCCTAAAGCTGTTATCAGCTTTTATATTAATCTCCGTAATTATTCTATACTACTACGGTAGAGATTTGCCCTGATGGAAGCATATGCCCAAAAAGATGCTGTGTTTGGAGGACGAGCCCCACTGGGTTTGGCTGTTGTAATTTTAACACTGGTCGTTGTTGCTATGGTGAAATGGATGGAATGTGCTGTCCACACCATTGGAGGTGTCGTACTTTTTTCTTTCCCGCTTTTTTAAAAATATTTTGAATCAACCTGAAGTTTGTATTTATTATTTCTATAAGTTAGTTAGTTTTAAGGTCTCACCAGGCCAAATACAGAAATAATAAAGTTTTATCAGCCGGAAAGCAAGACTGAGTCAAATTCGATTGAGGCCCCATTTGAACAAGCTTTCTGGATAAAGAAAGTTATTTTACTGACTGAAAACTTGCTTGTTATTAGTCATACCTTAAAATTACACTGTTCATATCAAGGAACATTTTAGGTGCCCCCTCCCCCGTCTTTGTGACCATATCATCAGTTTGCAGAGCTACCCCCCCTCCCCCCCACTACAAACACACGTTTTGAAAATTTCAGCCCCACACCCTCTAAATATATTCCTTCCCACCCTTTCCATATTAACTGAACTTTTTCTAATCAGTATGTCTGAAAAAAAATTCTCGGAATAATGTCAGTAACCGAGATCCAGAAACTTCGCCTCCATCCCCAAATAACTGCAGAGGTACAAAAATTGAACAGCACATAAAACTCAGAATTCCCTTGGTCGCCATGTTTAAATAGCTTATGCAACGAGGCTTTTCTTTATTTTTTCAAAAACAGTTTTTGGGTAATTATTTCGAATTATGTGAATGGAGTCGAAGCAAATATATGACAATTATTGGATGCCAATATACAACTGCATTACCTTATTTATGCTATAAATTGTTTTCTTTTCTTTCTAATTCTACAGATGCGATCCACCACATCATTGTGTCAGGCCTGGCAACGAACTTGGGAGAGGTTACCGCGCCAAAGATGTAGAATATAAAAGGCCTGAAAATCTTTTATAATTTCGTCCCAGTTTTTTGCTCAACATTGACTTGAGTATCTTTTTTTGGTGGAGAGAAGTTTCTTTAGTTTTAAACTATAACCCTGATATTTTTATTAGCTGTGTGAATAGCAAAAACAAATACAGTCAAACCTCTTTAATACGGACAACAAAGGGACAGAAGCAATTGTCCACTTTAAAGATGTGTCCGTATAATAGAGGTAGGAAATATGTGATTTTTGGCATTTCTGGGACCAAACGAACTGTCCGTTATAGAGAGGTGTCCTTAAGGAGAAGTTAGACTGTAAGAATATGGATGAATTTTCCGTTAGTTTTACTAAGGAGGAAAGGGTCAAGGGATGTTTAAGTTCGCAAAGATTGACTAGTTTTTAGCTTTCGAGTTTCTTTTGGATTCGTAAGTTTCCTTTTAGCCATCTGTCAGGGCCAACGACGGCTTCCTCGTAAATACATTGAAAACACTTTTTAGCCTATCCAGAGTATACTTTTAGATCTCTACTAAAGCATTCTAAGCGGCGCTGTAAAATATGTATCTGTTCGGTCATCCTAGGGGAACTTGAGCCTCTTCGAAATTACAAGGGCTTGGGTATTATTTTCCCCAAAATTCTAGACGAAATTCGACGTATTACGAAAGTGAGACATTTTTTAATTCATCTCTTCCACATTTTCACTTTTCACATTTTTGAATTCGAAATTTTAGGGGTTTTTTTTACGAAAAATAGCCTAACTTGGGAAGTAAAATGCGAAAATTGAACTCCAGAAAATCGTAGGTAATATATTAGATAAGCTAAAACGGTCATCTAAAATTTTTTAGCCGTCCTCAAGTAACAGGAACTTCGAGAATATTTGATTCCCCGAACAGATATTTTACAGAAAACAGTCGTTGGGTGCCCCTGCTTTCTCAAATGTATCACGATCTGAATACATTTAATTTTAGTTAAGGGTACCAAGAATCAACAAAGAACGGTCTCTGTTTAGTTGAGTAAGAGTCGAGGAATATACAACAATGAACATACACCACTTGCAAATCTCACATAATGCACCCCCTTCCCTCCCCCCCCCCCCAAAAAAAAAAAAAAAAAAAATTGCATAAGCATTGTTTTCAATTTCTCTTGGGATGGCTGTAATGTGACCTAGGAGAAATGAAACACACAGGGTTATGCAAAGTTTGGTAGGGGGGTAAATAAGGTGCATTATTGGAGATGTACAAGTAGCGTTTTGCACATGATTAAGGGTTATAAGATCGGATGTTGTTATTTTCCCAGACTTTTACTTTTCGTCACCCGGCCACTTTTCTGGCTCGCTGGGGACTCGCAGAAACAAATTCCCCGAGCGAAGTCGCACAAGTGAGCCTGCTGGCAGACTGAAATCTTGTAATTTTTAATTCTTTCATGATCTCGAGACTTAAGTTGCACTTCGCACTCAGAGTCATGAGATTCTAATACAGTTCGGTGCTCAGTACCCAAGTCTCACACGTGAAACACGGAACATTTGGTGTTTCTAGACAAAAATAGTTCCAAGGCGAAAACCTAAGATAGTTAAGGTTTTTTCTGATGAAGATATACGGTAAGACTTCTTTTAATACTCCTACTCAGTTTAAATGATCCTACTTTATTTTATACATGCTACCGATTATTATTATTGCTACTATTATAATTTTTATCGTTGATTATTATACATTATCGTCATTCTTGCCATTAGAAACAGAGGACTAATGTAGATGTACATCGTACATTTGTATAAAGGCAAGAAACGTCAGTTCCACACTAACAGTCAATTACAGTTAACTCTCTTCTTAAATAACATCTCTCTAAGAAAGACATATTGTCGGTCCCAAACTGGGTGTCAGTTATAAAGAGAGCAACTGTAAGTTTTTTGCTTAGTATAATTCTGGGAAAAATATTAGTACATGATATAATTTGACATACATTAGCAACAAAAATTAAATATTATGTTTATAATCACTGGTCGAAAGCGTAAAAATCGTCGAGGCATGTCTCCTGAAAATTCGTTATTGCCACGAGATTCTAATGTGAGGAGTCAAAATAGGGTAGGTAGTGAGCTGGTGTTACCAGTGGCTGTCTCGTGCATTGCTTGTCTCTGCATGTCCTTGTCTTCATAAAAGATATGTCTCTGATTATTATTTCGGACAATGATTTGTCTTCAGTGGAGTAGTTAAAACTCTAAATAATTTCGTTCAAAGTCAGCCCGGTAAATGTTTTAGTCTCTAATCGTCACTTATGTTTCATCCGATATCCAAAGACCAAGAAGGGGTTAAAAGTTGTATGAAGAACTGCGAAGCAGTCGACTTTTTTTTATTTTTTAAGAATAAAGAATTCATTACCTTATGATTTAAGAGTACCTATTACGTTTTTCTTAACGCTATACGAGAAAAAAATATCGTATATGTACACACCCCTCAACTCTTAAACAATGGAAGAATCTACTGACTTTCCATATTAACTTAAAGGGTGGGAGAGCGTGTATGACAAACTGCTTGAACAACTACGAGGATGTTGAACCAGATGTAGTGGCGGATCCGGGCCTTCGATAAGGGCGGGGGGGGGGGGGCGGCCATCCAGACCCTGAGATAAGGGGGGGCCCGTTCTTAGTTTGGTTTTAAAAAAGGGGGGAGTCCCATGGATCCGCCAGTGAGTTGTACTTACTTGGCCTCAAACTTCGCTTTTCTTCTTGTAATGATTCCTCTCTTTGCTACTTTCTGCCCTTAACGTCCTTTATTATTTTACCTAGGATAAATTGATTGGTAAGTACTTGCCACTGGAGATAAGAAATATAATACCACTTTATCAAAGATATATGTATAATGATCAGTGGAAAGAATTTCCTCCCGTAATATTTTTATCGTTGGTTCGAGTTACCGAAAGTGAAATTACCGTAAATGTATAAAGGAAATCCAGGGATAATCGATTTGGGTTCGAGTTAGCGAGGGTTCGAGCTATCGGTAGTAGACTGTACTGACTTCAGTCTTACTAGTGCAATATGATCAATTATTTTACCTTATTGATCTTAAATTTCGTTGGTACTTTTGATGTCGCGATTTTAGTGAGACAGTATTTCGCGAGGTTTTATTTGCAATTTTAACAGCCTAATATTAAAAAAAGAAACATTAAATTTCGCAATTTCGCATTCTCGACTTCGTTTTAGTTTAAAAAAATCAGAACGTGTTAAAAATTTCTATGTTTATACTACATGAGAAATTTCTGCAATTTGATTGGCTTAGAGCGGTGGTATTTCAGCTTACTTTGAAATACCTACATGTGAAAATTAAAAAACTTTTGCGGGTAGTAGTGTAAACAAATAATAGCATGATTTGTACATGATATTTGACGTAGGCCACTCGCAATATTTCAAAATTGTCTCAAATTTCAAATATCATTCGTGGTATTTCTACAAATCATGCTATTACCTATACTAACTGGAACAAGCAATGTGTGAAATTGCTGTTATTTCACAACTGAAGATACAAAATGGAACGTAGCAGTAAAACCACAAGTCAACAATTTGTGTATTTGGCGATACATATCCTGTAATTGCTAACATTAGTTAATACATGTTAATAAACTTTTTGGGCTAAATGTGGCGAATTTTTTACAATCGCGAAAAAGGCTAAATTTTAGACCCGCGAAATTAAGTACCAATTAGGTAGTTGCTATTTAATTTACTAGTTTTATCACCTTTTCCCCCTTTATTCTTTACAAACAGTTAACAGTTCATTACAATTTAATCTAATTATCGGTTACTGATTTGACTTTACATTAAAATAGATAACAGTTTTAACAAAAGGGAAAATGAAAATTAAAAAAACACAAAAACAAAGACAAAGTCCACAAAAAGACTACAATGACAATCACAAGAAGGTTGCCTGCCTTTCCTCCTTCCCTCCTCCATCTGCCCGCTTCTCTTTCTCCTACTTTATTTCGTTGTTTAGATTAAATTATTTTTCTGAAGGACATTGTTTGAAAGTAGCCCATTTCTTCCTAAAGGAGGCTAAGTTAGCCTACTAATTTTAACACTTACTACACTTACTACTACCAGTCCGGTCCTATACAGGCTAAAACTTGTTTATACTTGTGGATATTGCAGGATTAATTTTGTCGCTTAAACCTTAACTTGACATTTCACTATAGATTTCGTGAAAATCACCTCTAACTTTGTTTTTAACATTAAGGATTAAAGGTACCATCAAACCTCTTTAACACGGACACCAAAGGAACAGAGATGTTCGCATTATAGAGGTAGGGAATCGAATGTATGATTTTTGGCATTTCTGGGACCAAACGAACTGTCCGTTATAGAGAGGTGTCCGTACTATAGAGGTGTCCGTAAGGAGAGGTTAGACTGTATATGAATGATACTGGTGATGGGTATCCCATGATTTTCAGATGCTTTAATACTAAGAGGAAATTTTTTATCGATCAGTGTGATTTTTGAGGGTTGCTACATGTTGGATCATTATGAAATGAACTTTTTTTTTTTCGTTGACGTCTGTAATTGATTTGTGGGAGAGTTTTAGCCTATCATTTTCAATGAAGAAGCTTCAAATCCCCGATAAATCGACTACTAGACATGGTCTTATAAAGTGTGAATTTTGTCAGTGTCTTTCAGATCGCAATTATAAGAATTCAATATATACGTGAATCCATGTGATTTTCATATTGCTGTCTTTGCATGTTTTATATTGACTGGACAACCCAGGCTTCATAAAAAAAATAAGATAGAATTCGTTTTGACCAGACAAACAACTGGAAGGATTCGTTGCTAAACGGAGCCTTTCCTGGCCAATCAGAGAAGATTTACGTAAGTGTTAATTTGAGTTAATAACTGCGACTGATAAGTTTGTGGGTAACACGCAGATGGGCCGCTGGTCAACTATAAAAACCAAGGAGCAGCATCAATAGGAAAAGAAAGAATTGTTAAGTCTGAATGTCAGTTGTGAACTTGGCAACGAATTAAAGCGGTAAAGCAAAACAGGTCTCGTCTTTTGTTGAAAAAGAACCGGTTAATCTCTCTAGAAGGTTCTTTTAACAAGATGGCTGGATGTTGGTCTCGTTCTTTCATGCGTTTTTGCTGACCTCGAATTCGTCTTGGTCGAAAAAAAAACCATCAACCTAGTCCCCAGGGAAAAAAAGGCGCCCTGGGGACGAGGTTGAAAAACCACTTCTTCAATAGCTAACCATTATGACCTCACGTTTGGTCAATAATGATATCATCTTATGTATTTTACAGGAAGTTGTTCATTTACAAAATGCTTCCACACAAAGTAGCTGTTAATGTGATTCTTGTGCTGATTATATCATCTACTGGTGAATCTTATTGGCATTTGAAAGCTGCAGGTAAATATGTGCAATCCAAGCAAAAGGTTGTAGACTCACTCAGTTACCAAATTCCATTGGCTCGTATCAGAAACTCATAAGAACTCAAAGATCTCCTGCTGTGTTTTCCCGCTCAGTATTTTTTGTTAGCGTTGTGCAGCGGGTTTTGACTTATAAAAGTCTATTCGGCTTTCTTTTTATTCCCCGTCTGTCGTCCACGTCTCAGCTCCTTATGAGTTACTCAGTCGTATACACGTATCTTAACTTCACGTAACCAATGAAATAGTATTATAAGTAGACGCCATTTGCACGATGTTTTGATCGTGAAAAGTTAGGTAAAAAGATATTGTTTATGAATGGAAGAAAGAAAGACGATCCCATACGAGTAAGTAAGCCTTCGTCATCACTGAGATTCGTACAGTTAGTACGAAGGCTGTGTTTTTAAATTTTACCAAGATTGATGACTTTTAATCCTTCTTACCATTGGCTGACTCCATTTTTTAGCTTTTAAACACCACGAATGGACGAACCACAGGAGTGGCGTTAGGCCTAGACACAACAAGCTGGATTTTTTTTTTGAAATTAGGATTCTTAGAGGAAGATTTTTAAACTATTGGGGATTTTTTAATTATCTTGAAAAAAATGGTTCTATTTTCTTTGCCTCTTTATTTAATTTCCTATGAAATGATAAGTTTGTCTCATTGTTTACTACTTGGTGACTGCTAGACTGCAATCCAATTGTGCAGCTGTGTTTCCTATTTCTAAAGCATCCCATCGTTCCACCCGGCACTCATCTGCTGGAACATTGAGTGCCTTTTGTTCAATAAAAGCGCCCTCTAGCGTACAAAATGTGTATGCCGTTTTCTTTTCTTAAAGGGAGATCCGAGGTTTCATTAAAAAATATTGTGAGATAAATAGAGATTTTTAGAAAATTTTGGGATTTTTAGAAACTTTTTGGGATATTTATAGATTTTTGGAGGGGTTTTAGGGAAAAAGCTGGGCGAATTTCCGAATAGATTTTTCAGAGCAGTTTTTGGGATATTGGTGTCAATTCCCTTTGGAACAGTGGTAGCTCCAGCCCTAGCACGTTCTCAAGCTAAATAAAACAAGGATTTTTTAAAGTTTTTTTACGCTGATTTTAGCAAGGCGGTGAAGGTCAAGTTTATTGACTAACGGTTAAATATGTCGATTTTTACGCCTTAAGACTAAATTATTGGCGTTTTACCACCAATGGATATCCTCATCGAGACCCTCTACAAATTGATATCAATTAGCTCAATCATCACTAGTTCGTCTAAACCTGTTATCAGCTTTTAGAATTATCTCAACGGATTAAGCGCCTGAAGTCCAATTATGTTGTTTGCAAAGCAAATTTAAAGTAGAATCGAGTCACTTTAAAGTTGCAAACACTTTTCAGACGATAGTTCTGGGTTTTGCCTGATATTTCAATGTCACATACTAGCCTGTCATCACTCTACAATGCCTTAGAGAACATGCATAGAATATGAAGATGTTTATACCTAGAAAAGTGTTTTTTTTTTTACCAAATGAGCTCGCCGACAAAGAACATGCATGTATGGGATAATCGTAAGAGACATTTCACTGATCTTTAACGAATTTAGAGTTGCTCCTTTGTGATTTCTGTAAAATCAATTAATCTCTGTAATTATTACATAGCGATTTGCCCTGATGGAAATTTTTGCCCACAAACATGCTGTAAATGGAGAGCGAGTGCCACTGGGTGGGGCTGTTGTAATCGTAACCATGCTGTTTGTTGCACTCGTGCCATGGATGGAATGTGCTGTCCACGTCATTGGAGGTGTCGTACATTTTTCTTTCCCGCTTTTATAAAAATATTTTGAATCAACCTGAAGTTTGTATTTATTATTTCTATAAGTTAGTTAGTTTTAAGGTCTCACCACGCCAAATACAGAAAGTAAAAAGTTTTATCAGCCGGAAAGCAAGACTGAGTCAAATTCGATTGAGGCCCCATTTGAACAAGCTTTATGGATAAAGAAAGTTATTTTATTGACTGAAAACTTGCTTCTTATTATTCATACCTTAAAATTACACTGTTCACATCAAGGAACATTTTAGGTGCCCCCCCCCCCCCCCTTTGTGACCCTATCATTTTTGCAGAGCACCACCCCCTACAAACACACGTTCCTAAAATTTCAGCTCCCCTCCGCCCTAAATATATTCATGCCCACCCTCTCCATATTAACTGCACTTTTCCTAATCAGTAAGTCTGAAAAAATTCTCGGAATATTGTCAGTAACCGAGATCCAGTAACTTAGCTTATTATTTCTATAATTATAAGTTAGTTAGTTGTAAGGTCTCGCCACGCGAAATACAGAAATAAGAAAGATTGAGGCCCCATTTGAACAAGCTTTATAGATAAAGAAAGTTATTTTATTGACTGAAAACTTGCTTCTTATTATTCGTACGTTAAAATTACACTGTTCACATCAAGGGAATTTTAGATGCCCCCCACCCCCCCAATTCCCTAAATATATTCCTGCCCAGTTACTTCGCTTCCACCCCCAAATAACTGCGGAGGTACAAATATGTAGGGGGTTTACGAGCAACTCGCTCGCTGAGCGTAGAGGTACCAGCAGGTATCTGAGTTTACATCTTGTTGTTCTTTAATCTTTACAGCAGCTCATATGTAACTAATCTCAACTACTCTCTTTTTTACTTGTGCTAAACACTAGCAACTTATATAAGTAAAACGTAGGTACGTTTAGGCTTGCTGTCCATGAGAGTTACAAACGCTTTTCCGAGTGATTTAAACGAATTTCCTGTTGATAACCAAAGTGGAATAAACACACCCATAAGAAAACCAATGAAAGCGTGACAGCTAAACCCACGAGGCTCTACCTTAAAACAAAACAGGAACTCTGATGTAGGTAACCATCAAGGTCAGTAATGTTCCCAAAATGTACCCACTTAAAAACTGACAATTAAACTAAATTAAACCCCAAGCTTGATGACACTTCGGTCAACAAACCCATTAAAAAGATAATAACACTCAAAAACCTGTTAAGACATATACGGATTAACCTTGATCTATAAACTGATCATAACAAGACTCTAGTCACAAGTGAAACGTCAAGCACCAACACGAAATAAACTTAAAATAACCTTCAAAATACTTCACAACAATATTGAACAGCACATAAAACTCAGTATTCCCGTGGTCGCCATGTTTAAATAGCTTGTGCAACGAGGCTTTCCTTAATTTTTAAACGGTATTTAGGTAATTATGTGAATGGAGTCGGAGCAAATGACAATTATGAGATTCCAAAATTCCAATATATAACTGCCTTTGAACTGTTATAAATTGTTTTCTTTTCTTTGTAATTACACAGATGCAGTCCACCACATCATTGTGTCCCGATTGGCAACCAACTTGGGAGAGGTTACCGCGCCAAAGATGTTGAATATAAAGGGCCTGAAAATCTTTTATAATTTCCTCCCACTTTTTTGCTCAACCTTGACTTAGGTATTTTTTTGGTGGGGAGAACTTTCTTTAGTTTTAAACTGTAATCGTGATATTTTTAATTGCTGTGTGAATAAATAGCTTGAGTTATCCTACTAAATTGTTTAGCAAAAACAAATAAGACTATGGATGACTGATTTAGCTTCATTTTTTTTTGGTGCACTGATCCTTTAGTTCTAGTGATCTATGTGAGGAGGATTTAGTTTTCCAGTTTCTTTTGGATTCGTAGTCTCTATCAGGTAAAATTACCTTGCAAAACTGATATTTTTCGTTTGTTTTGTTATCATTAGTTATTTGAAACTGCTGGTTACCTTGCTTCAACAATCACCCTGGAAGAATGCGAAAAATGTTGCTACTTTTTATTTTGGGTAAAAATGGTAATTGGGGACGGATCATAAGAAACGTTATGGGGAGGGGAGGGTAGGGAATTTTCGAGCCGCAGGAATTTTGTTTCGTTATCCAATTCCTTTTACGAATTTATGTTTGGCCGTGGCATGAATATTTTTTAGGGTTAATTGGCGTGCATGAATTTGTTTTCATTTAATTTTCCCTCGCGCATTTTTTCTGTACTTCGCCCGCCCCCCTCCCCTCCTATAAGTTTTCTAATGGTCCGTCCCTTAGTCAGCGTTTCTATACGCTTAGACAGCCGCCAGTTGATCTTGTAATTTTAATCATATTGTTATATACCACTGGAAGCCCAGGTTCAAAATGTAAGCGTCGGTGCTGTTACGTAACTTTCGAAATATGAGAATTTGTGTTCCTGAATCCCACAATTACCAAGAGACATCAAAATAAAAACGGTTTACCTCGTTCAACTTATACGATGTTTTTCTTTCTACCTGTGTACATTTTACCCCAGACCATTAGTGGATTTTATATTAGTTGAACCGGTTTGCTCTCTTTAACCAGGTCAACACCGTGCTCATCAGATACGTCGATCGACACACAGTATAAAGGGACCGTACAGAAACGCTGGTTTTTGGCATTCTTGCAGATTACAGTCTAACTTCTCCTTAAGGACACCTCTATAATACGGACACCTTTCTATTACGGACAGTTTGTTTGGTCCCAGAAATGTTAAAAATCACTACATTCGCTACCTCTATAATACGGACACCTCTGTAAAGCGGACAATTGGTTTTGCCCCTTTGGTATCCGTATTAAAGAGGTTTGATTGTATTTGCATTAAAAGATGCCGTCAATGCAAAACTTGAATGAAATTTTCTTGGTGAGCCCCGTTTACACCCAATATTTTTCGGCAGCCCCCCTTTAAGCCCATAATTTTTGGCATGACCCCTCTTATCCCACTTACTCCCACGCACACTCATAAAAAAATGAACTTTCTCTAACAGTAGGGAGCTTAAGAAGCGACGACGACAATGGCAATGAAGAAGTCGCTAAAATAAAGAAATAAATCACGAAAGTGAGCACTTTGTCTAAAACAGATGAAATCATCGAAACGCAAGCATAGGTCAACTGCACTAATCAGCCTTGCCTAATCAGGTCATGATGAACATAATTTTAACTGTTATTCCGTTACACTTAGCCTTAGGGGAGGGGGGCGCTGTACACAATCTAGGGACACTTGCCTGCGACACAGACGAAACTAAGGCTAGATTCTCCCCATGTAAGGAAATCCAAGACACTCTTGGATTCTGCTTCCACGCCATGGATTCCGGATTGCAATTACTGGGTTCCAGATATTTTCCAGTGGAACTTGGATTCGGATTCCAATTGTTATAAAACAAGAGAGAAACGGATTCCGGATTGCTACAGCTGTATTCCGGATTCAAAGGCCCAGGATTCCGGATTCCACAAGCAAAAATTTCCAAGATCCCGGATTCCACAAACTAAAAATTTCCAAGATCCCGGATTCCACAAACTAAAAATTTCCAAGATCCCGGATTCCACAAACTAAAAATTTCCAAGATCCCGGATTCCACAAACTAAAAATTTCCAAGATCCCGGATTCAACATGCAAAAATTGCATGAATCCGCACTCCCTTACATGGCCATGGGGGGACGAGATCCACACGACACCGGACGAATTTACGACCGGTTTAAAATTCATGTTGACACGAAACCACCTTAACATTACAAAAGTACAGACGTCTTGGCGGTCAGAGTTGAGTGTCAACAGAGCGAAATATCGAACGGTTCCATATGAGCAAATAATCTGGTCAAATTTTTCAGCCGGTCGAAAATCCAGGTCCAGTGCCGTGTGGACGTGGCCTTATGTTTAGGCTAAGATCAAACTCGCATCTACACCAGTGACGAACCTAATTGGTAATTAGCAAAATCTATGAGGGTTGTCCAATACACCCGCACCGTAACGGTCCGTATAAGATATGTGTCGATCCGTACGGATCGAACGGATCGACAACAGGGGTATACGTTCTGTAAAGTGTGTTTCACGGTTCGTAAGTCGCATCTCATTAGTGGGACTTAGAATATTTTCATGGCAAGAGATGTTATACACGGTTTGTCGATCCGTACGGATCGAACGGATCGACAAAAGGGGTATACGGTCTGTAAAGAGTGTTTTACGGTCCGTAAATCGCAACTAATTAGTGGGACTTGGAATATTTTCATAGCAAGAGTGGTCATATACGGTTTGTCGATCCGTACGGATTGAACGGATCGACAACAGGGGTATACGCTCTGTAAAGAGTGTTTACGGTCCGTAAATCGCAACTAATTAGTGGGACTTAGAATATTTTCATGGCAAGAGTGGTCATATACGGTTTGTCGATCCGTACGGATCGAACGGATCGACAACAGGGGTATACGGTCTGTAAAGAGTTTTTACGGTCCGTAAATCGCATCTGATTAGTGGGACTTAGAATATTTTCATGGCAAGAGTGGTCGTATACGGTTTGTCGATCCGTACGGATCGAACGGATCGACAACAGGGGTGTACGGTCTGTTAAGAGTGTTTTACGATCAGTAAATCGCATCTGATTAGTGGGACTTAGAATATTTTCGTGGCAAGAGTGGTCATATACGGTTTGTCGATCCGTACGGATCGAACGGATCGACAACAGGGGTGTACGGTCTGTTAAGAGTGTTTTACGATCAGTAAATCGCATCTAATTAGTGGGACTTACAATATTTTCATGGCAAGAGTGGTTATATACGGTTTGTCGATCCGTACGGATCGAACGGATCGACAAAAGGAGAAACCTTTAAACTTATGCTGTTTTGCTTGGGCAATGGTTGCTCCCTGCCCTTGATATCCAGATGGATCCTCCTTTCTCAAACGTGGGCCCCTGATAAAGCGGAGAAGAGGGCACGGCAGCTAGATTTCGTCTTAAATAATGCAGAGGCTTAGAGAGGAACATGGTTCTACTTTGACGTCGACCACAACAAACTTTTGTATTTAAATGGACTACGAAACAGTAATCACAGCACCAACAAGATGCAGCAGAAAAACCTAGAAAATTCAAGAAAAATCATAAAAGAAGGAAAAGCTCTGCACTGCAGGACACAAAGAAAGGCTCTTTTAGGAGCCACCAAAAGAATAAAAGTCTCTAACCAATAGGAGTACGTTTTAAGTAGTATTTGACGACTACACTTCGTTGTGAAAATATGTTCGCATCAACATTCCTATTTCATAAACTAGAAAAGTTACATTTAAAGTGCTTTGCTTTTGTTTTTGGCGTACAGAAAGAGGAAACTTAAATTGATATAGAGCATGTTTATCAGTATACAAAGTACTGCGCGCTTATTGCGAAAAATTTTACAGCTTATATAAAACGAGGCGATTGTTACATTTGAAGCGCGCGTGCCCTCGTTTGTGATATTATAACGAGGAGCAGTTTTATAATGAATATTACATTTGTTTTGTGCAGCAAACGTAGTAAAAAAAAGCAAGCGAAGAACATTTGCATTTAAAGTGCGCTTGCTTTTGTTTTTGGCGTATAGAGAAGGAACATTAGATTTATATAAAGCATGCTTATCTTGGTTATATAAAGAAATACTACGTTTGAATATTACATTTTTGGTGCTTGCTTATCTTGCCTTTACATTCGGTGCGTGCTTATATTAATTATAAACTTATTTACGATTGTTCTTACATTTCAAGCGCGCTAGTTTTGGTTTTTGACTTACAAGAACATCACATTTAGACACAAGCATAAAACTTAGAGCGTGCATACCGTGGTTTTTGGGTTGTTTTGATTTACAGAAGAAGGAAAATTACATTTGGAGTGTGCCTTTCATGGTTTTTGCGCTTCTGTTGCTTTATGGTTTATAGAACGAGGAATATTACAGTTGGAGTGCGCCTTTCTTGATTTTTGCGCTTGTGTTGGTTTATGGTTTATAGAACCAGGAATATTACATTTGGAGTGCGCCTTTCTTGGTTTTTGCGCTTATGGTTTATAGAACGAGGAATATTACAGTTGGAGTGCGCCTTTCTTGCCGTGCGGATCGTACGGATCGAACGAACCGTATCGCATTGTGCCCTGATGTAATAATGAGATGCACGCTCCGTATGTCTACGAACCGTACGGATCGAACGAACCGTAGCGCATTATGCCCTGATGTAATAATGAGATGCACGCTCCGTATGTCTTCGAACCGTACGGATCGAACGAACCGTAACGCATTGTGCCCTCATGTAATAATGAGATGCACGCTCTGTATGTGCTCACCATACGGACCGTGAGTAATAGTGACGGTTTGTGCAGAACGTACGGTCCGTTAACTGCTCTTAACGGTCCGTTACAGTGCGGCAGTAGTGGACATGACTGAAATCTATAGCGCTTATTCATTAGCATTTGGTTGGTCGCCTTATATCTTTCGTACAGAAATTTTGCCTTCCAAAAACAAATGAAATAAACGAAATCTTGTTAACAGAGAAGACAAAGTTTTCATTCCTCTAAATGCATTCTCTTGTATTTTCGTATATAAAATATACAAGATGAAAAATATACAATCTTTTAGCTATTTTTCCTTTCTAATATGCCTCTCTAAGGTAAAAAGTAATTCTTGGTATGATTCGTTTTAAAAAATTCCAAAAGTGAATTGATGCCATTAGCAATGAGATCATAGTTCCCGAGTGTAGTGTAGTATCTTAATTTAGTTTATATCGGATACAACAACAAGCTTTCTATTTGGGAATAACTGTTTCGAAGAAGATAAATAGCACCGTACCAACCTACATAGTTCTTAGGGTCCTCTGCTACTCGTTCCAGAGGATACTGGGATCGAGGTAGGTACCGTACCTGATTTCCAGCCAAATTTCCCACTTTTTTCTGCTTGTAGTGCTTTTCAGAGTTTTCAATTCGGTTATCATTTTTCAACGTAACTGTTAATAAGGTGGTTATGAAAGAAGGAACGTTTCTTTTTTTCTATTAAACCGTTCTGAAAAAAAAATAAAAATGGAAAAGAACTTATTAATGTCTCACTGAAGAGCCTACAAATAACATGCAAACGGAAAAGCCGGATAAAACATAACGCGAAAGGTAGGTTTAAAATATAAGCTTACTATTAAAGAGTTTCTTTTTCTTGCAGTTGTCGTTAAAACAGTTGAAAGTATTGCCATCTTATGTATTTATTTATTAACATCAAAGTGAAGCTTCTTCTAACGAACTAGACATATCAATTAATGGACTGGATAGTCTACTATTTTTAAACTTAGGTGAAAACATTTTTCACCGGAGGCATCATGCCTGTAGTTTAGTGGAGTTTTTTACTACAGTCAATATAAATACGCCTGTCTCTTTTAACTGCCTTCTATTTAATCAACCACGCTTGTGCTGCTAAAATCTATCAGCACATTTACAGTAAACTATTCACATGATACGTAACGAGTTGAAGGGTTATTCACGGGAAGGAGGGGGTGGGGGGGTGACTCAAGACAAACCTCAGCAATCATGAAGTTAAATCAAACGTTACTATTTAGCCTGCGAGCAAGCTCTCCTGTTTGGGCGAGCGAAGCGAGCTTCGCGAGAACGCGCGAGCGAAGGGCTCCTCGCGGCTTCGCCGGTCCCTCGCGCGTTCTCGCGAGACTCGCTTCGCTCTCCCAAATAGGAGAGCTTGCTCGCAGGCTAGATACTATTGAACTACAATAGGATCTATCAATACTACATCGATGAATAGCATGAAATGATGGTATGTCGCTTTTACAAGCTATTTCTTTTTTTTTCTATTAATTATTCTGTGTGAGTTTGAATAAAAATTGACTTGACTTGAAATTGACTTGACTTCTAGATTTCAAGAAATCTCTCATTTTTCTGAGGGTTAGTCTGTCAGAGAAAAGAGAGAAACAGGCCGGCTTATTACTACATAACCATTCGTAGACAACTGATAAGTGATCATTAATTTCATATAGTGCTATCAAGTTCGCTTCCAGAAGCTGTCAAAGATGAATCATCTGCATATAATCTAGTAGAAAAATAGCTAGAAGACTTGGGAAAATCATTAATGAAAACAATAAACAACGAAGGTCCTAGTATAGATCCTTAAGGTACACCAGTGAAGATAGCTTTGTTTGTTTTGAGTTCTTTTTGCGGACGAAGAACGAAGTCCTCAGTAATTGGCTCGAAGGCAAATTCACGGAGCGGACTCGCGTTTACTGTAGGCGTTGACAAGATATAAGACCTGCAAGACTTGAGTTTTTGCGCTAATTTACTCCCTATAGTTGAAAATGGTCATTTAGAATCATGGCTATAGATTTATTGCTACAGTATTGAAGGCCGTCAGCCTCGATGCAGGAGATGGGAGTTCTTTCTGTGCGAGATGTTATGTCGTTAGGAGTTTTCCATAGCGCACAAGGGTTAATTAGATTTGTTTTCGGTAATGAGCTTTGAATGGTATTCCGATTTGCACTTCTTTACCTCCCTATTAACGTAATTCTTAAGTTCCTTAAGTCGTGACCAATGATTTGAGAACTTTGAATTCAAGGCTTGATGATGATAATAATCGCGTTGGTGCATACCTTTAGATAGCCGTGCATTAATCCAACTAGAATCTTGTCGAATAAGCGATTTAAAAATACTGTACATGCTCCTTTTAGACCTGAAAAAAGCTGTAAACAAATTAAAAGAAAACAATAAAATTATCAATATAATGCACTGTGCAATAGTCCACTATCTATTTATATAGTGAGCCGGTGATGACGCTATAACAAAAGCATAAAAAAAAAAACGTTGCTAATTCGGCAATGAATATGGATCGCGCTTTCCGTTATCTAAGGATAACAACATGATTTCAAATCAGTATGGCTTTAGAACAGGTTATACTACCTCTGACTGTACTGTCTAGTTGATCTTATCGAAGAAATTACTTCCCCCCTTGGCCAAGGACAGTATGTGGTTTCCTTATTCCTAGATCTAAGTAAAGCTTTTAACACAGTAAATCACCAAATTTTATTAAATAAACTTAAGTATTATGGATTACAACAAAGCGAACAGAACTGGTTTCGATGTTACTTAATATGTGACAGGAAGCAGCAGGTGCATGTTAATGGTGTTGCTTCCGAGTTAGATTCTTTTACTATCGGTCTCGATAACATCAGTGTACGTCTATTGAAAGATTCAGCCTAAGAAATCAGCGCCAGTCTAACTAGATTATTCAATCGCTCTCTTGAAAGTCGCACCTTCCCCTCGATTTGGAAGTTTGGAAAAGTGACCGCGTTATTCAAGAAAGGTGACCGCACAGGCAGCCCAAACTAACGTTACGAGGGAAGGGTGTAATGTATTTACATACCATAGGTGACGCGCCGGTGTCGCGTTACAGGCGACCGTTGAAAATATAAGAAACTTTGTATGAGAACTTTTTTACCACAGGTAGCCCATGCTCGAAATATGAGCATTGGCGAACATCAGCATTGTTGCGTAACATTCGAAATATAGGGATTTGTATGGGTAAAAAACCTTTAGTTTCTGTAACCTACGAAAATGAAAGGATTTCAATTAAAAAAAAACAGCTTACCTTACTTAAAATGTGTGTTACGTCTCTCCTGTGTGGTCCACGGGCCGATTTGTGGCCTTTTTATGGGTTTTTATGTAAACGGTTTTCTCTTTCTGGTGTGAAAACAAGGCTACGGTGGTCCCCGCCGACCGTGTGACTCTACATCCGGGAACTTGAATAAGAGGAGTGTAAGAGAAAAGTCCAGAGGTGTTTATTTGCCAGTAGGCTGAGTTTTCCAAGTTATTCGATGATATTTCGCTTATGTTAAACGTGAGAGATTATGCATGTTTATTGATAGTCTTATCAGTGCCGCGAAAGTGTGTGATTGTGTAATTTCGGCATGGTGTTGACATGTTTATGATCACATGGTTGAACTGCGGTTTCGCCAAAATATTCTCTGTCAGCCACTAATATTGTTTCGTCGGTGTTTAGCTTAGCTGATTGTACCTTGGGAAAGCAACTCTCGACTAGTTTCAGCGGGCTCTAATGGCTTTGAACCATAGGCCGGTTTTTGCAGATAAGAAGGTGATGAATTTGTGCACCATGTTTTATTGAATTTGTTGTCTATTCCATGCGAAATCCTGTTGTTTATCGGACCGAGAAATAAGTAGTGTTTTGCTAACTATTTAAGTTGTTATGTAAGCCTTAACCAGGCACTCTTTCACTACAGTTCACTCCACTTAAAAATTTCTAGACTGAAGTGACACCGGTTTGAAACTTCGCAAAGTCAGATTACTGAATAAATGTTCTAAAATTTGCGTCATTTTAAATTTGG
This sequence comes from Porites rus, assembly GCA_964035705.1. NCBI lineage: Eukaryota > Metazoa > Cnidaria > Anthozoa > Scleractinia > Poritidae > Porites > Porites rus. The sequence continues at coordinate 27,138,744 of OZ038002.1, read as the reverse complement.
ACTCGTTGGAATGCTTCTAGGGACCATTAACTTACTGCTCGGCGTCAGATAAAGAAAGATGTCAATCGGCCTTTGAACGAGGTTTATTGTTGCACGAATTTTGTTAAAATTATGATTAATCGTTAAGAGAACTTCGTGTCTTCCAATTCGCACTGAATTCGGTCTGTAATCAAACTCGTGATTAAACAAATCGGACTCCCGCTACGCGGTCGTCCGATTTTGTTTTCACTCGTACGATTACAGACCGAACTGGACTCCACTCAGTCGTATTTATTATTATTTATTATTATCATTACTTGGGCTGAGTGTATCACTTCTCTATGCTTTTGTCTGGATATAGGATATCAGCAAGAAATCATTTCAAAAATGACAGTATGAATTAGTCTATTAATCATCCGCTCTTTGAATGTAACTGCTAAATAATATCCTGTTCAAAACAACGGCGGGTAAACAGTTGCAATAGCGCTACTGTGTCACACTTACAATACGTGAACAATCAGGTCCTAAACTTGCATTTTTGGATGATTTCTTTCATTATCTCGAGACTTTTGTCTTGTACTTTACACCCTGTGTCACATGATTCTGTCACAGTTTGGTACGGGCCTCTCACCCATAAAACACTGACCAACTGATGTTTCTAAACAAAGTAGTTCAAGGACGAAACCCTAGTAGATCACCAAGAAGCTATCTCTACCTGGATACAGTTTAATGAGGTACGAGTTACCAAGAGTAAAATTACAGTAAGTACGCATGAAGGAAATCCGTGGAAAATCGATTTGGGTTCGAGTTAGCGCGAGGTTCGAGTTAGCGAGGGTCCAAGCAGGGGCACCCAACGAGGATATAGTTCAAAACCACTTAACATAGCATTGTTGAACGTATTTTAGTATTCAAACGGTAGATATAGGCATATTTTTATCCCCTAAAAACTTTTCATCTGTTCGGATTTCCTAGCTGAAAGTCTAGTGATCCGAAAATTATAGGGATAAAAACTTACTTTCTCGAAAATTTCAGCCAGGAAAAGGCTCCCGAAAATTCTAGGTGGCCTTTTTTAGGGTCAAAATACGTTAAAAATGGGTAATTATACCATTTTGTATATGTTCGAAAATCCTAGGAGAGGCAGGCAAGCAACAAATTTTACAACAAATGCTCCGAAAATTCTAGATCTCAAATCGTCTTCCGAACAGATATTTTCCCGAAAATTGCCCTTGGGTGCCCCTGCCCAAGTTATCGGTCACTGAGTGGATTGTATTTTAGTCTTACAAGTGCAATAGTGCAATATGGCCAATTAGTTTACCATATTGGTATTCAATTTCCAGTGGCACCCAACGTCAATTTTCTGAAAATATCTGTTCGGAAGACGATTTGAGATCTAGAATTTTCGGAACATTTGTTGTAAAATTTCTTGCCTGCCGGCCTTTCCCAGGATTTTCGAACATCTAAAAAGTGGTATAATTGCCCATTTTTAACGGTTTTTTACCCTAAAATGGTCACCTAGAATTTTCAGGAGCCTTTTTTCTGGCTGAAATTTTCGAAAAGGTAAGTTTTGATCGCTATAATTTTCGGATCACTAGACTTTCAGCTAGGAAATCCGAACAGATAAAAATTTTTAGGGGATAAAAATATGCCTTTATCTACCGTTTAAATACTAAAATACGTTTAACAATGCTATGTTTAGCTGGTTTTGAACTATATTCTCGTTGGGTGCCCCTTGAAAACGATGTCATGGAGTCATCGAAACGTCTTTCAATACTATCACTAACTGAAACAAATGTTTTTTTCTAAAACCTCCGTTATTAAAAAAATCTGAAGGCGTCACAAAAATTTCAGATAAACTGGAACAAGCAATGTGTGAAATTGACGTTATTTCACAACTGAAGATACAAAATGGAAGGTAGCAGTAAGACCAGTTAACTATTTGTATTTGACGATACATATCCTGTATAAATTGATGCCATTACACGTTATTAAAATTTTCAGTGTTTTTAAATTTCGTGTGCTTAGGGGATTTAAATTCGCGGGTCTTTAATTTCGCGAATTTTTTGCAATAGGGCGAAAAACACTACATTAAAGATCCCCGAAATTAAGTACCCCTGAATAAGGCAGCTGCTATTATTTTTTTTAAAACTAATTTTAACACTTACTACTTTCATGAATTAGTCGGTCCGGTCCGGTCCTACACGTTACAACTTGTTTAAACCGTGTGGATATTTGTTTTTAACGGCATTTCCTGGTTTCTTCTTTTGTGTATCACCTGCTTTTCAGCGTTTTTTTTTTTATAGTTGTAATTTTTGCAGATTGTTACATTCTGTATCGCCTTTTGTTTTTTTTTCTGATGACGTTCGTAGATGATTTGTGGGAGAATTTAAGCTAATCATTTTCAGGGAAGAAGCTTGACATCCCCGCTAAATTGATTACTGGCGAAGATCTTTTTTTTATCGCTCCCTTTTTTGTATTACTAACTGCTGGGCAACGCAGTCTTCATTTCTTCATAACTTGTTCAGTATCTTGACCGCACGTTTGGGCAATAATGATGTCATCTTATTTACTTTACAGGAAGTTGATCATTTAGAAAATGCTCGCACAAAAAGTAGTAGTTAATGTGATCCTCGTGCTGGTTATATCATATATTGGTGAATCTTATTGGCAGTTGAAAACGGCTATAGGTAAATGATTGTGCGCAATCCAATTAACAAAAGGTTGTAGACTCACCCAGTTACCAAATTTCATTGGCTCATATCAGAATCTTATAAGAACTCAAAGATCTCCTGCTCTGTTTTCCTGCTCAGTACTTTTTTAGCTTTGTTCGGCTTTCTAATTCCTCGTCTATCGGCCACTTTTCAGCTTCTTGAGGGTTACTCAGTCATATAAATCATAACTATACGCCATTTGCACGGGGTGTTCTGATCGTGAAATTTTAGGTAGAAATATATTGTGTATAACTGGAAGAAGGAACGCCCACCCCACACAAGTAAGCTCACCCTCGGCTCGTACCGGCAGTTAACTGTATGAGTCAGATGTTTTTTTTTTTTAAAACATCACCAAGATTGATGACTTAAATCCTTAAATGACTTACTTCACTGTGGACTAACTTCATTTTTTAGTTTTTAAACACCGTACAACGCATGGACTACAAGGAGTGGTGTTAGGCCTAAATACAAAAAGTCGGGTTTTTTTAAGGATTCCTAGAGCATCAGACCATTTTTAGAAATATTGGCGATTCTTAGGCAAAAAAAGGATTTGTGGGGGATTTTTAGATGATTTTGAAGAAAAATTGTTCTATTTTCTTTGCCTCTTTATTTATGATAAGTTTGTCCCATTGTTTACTACTTGGTGACTCCTAGACTGCAATCCAATTGTCCAGCGGTGTTTCCTATTTCTAATGCATCCCATCATTCCACTCGGTACTCATCTGCTAGAACATTGTGTGCCTTTTGTTTAACAAAAGCGCCCTCTAGCGTACAAAATGTGTATGCCGTTTTCTTTTCTTGAAGGGAGAGCTGAGGTTTCATTAAAAAATATTGTGAGATAAATAGAAATGTTTAGAAAATTTTGGGATATTTATGATTTTAGAAACTTTTTGGGATATTTATAAATTTTTGGAGGGATTTTTAGGGGAAAAACTGGGCGAATTTCTTGATAGATTTTTAGAGCATTTTTTGGGATATTTGTGTCTAGGCCTACGTGGTGTATACATAGAGAGGTGCCCTAATGGATATTTGTGCTTAAAAAAATGCTGTCCATGGACATCGAGCCCCACTGGGTGGGGCTGTTGTAAATTTTCCAGTGGTGTTTGTTGCGATGGTGCCATGGATGGAAAGTGCTGTCCAAAAAGTTTGAGGTGTCGTACTTTTTTCTTTCCCGCTTTTTTGAAATTATTTTGAATCAGCTTGAAGTTTGTATTTATTATTTCTATAAGTTAGTTGGTTTTAAGGTCTCACCACGCCAAATACAGAAATATAAAGGTTTTATCAGGCGACAAGCCAGACTGAGTCAAATTAGATTAAGGCCCCGTTTGAACAAGCTTTATGGATAAAGAAAGTTTTTTCATTGACTGATAACTTGCTTGTTATTCTACGTAAAAATTACACTGTTCACATCGAGGACAATTTTAGGCGCCCCCCACTTTGTGATCGTATCATTTTTACAGAGCACCCCCCAAGCACACGTTCCCTAAAGTTTCAGGGTCCCCCTAAACATCTTCTCGTCCCCTCTCCAAATTAAATGAACTTTTCCTATACCGTTAGTCTGAAAGCACATAAAACTCAGTATCAGCCCTTGGCCGTAGCCACGTTTAAAGCGCTTATACAATGAGGCTTGTCTTTGTTTATTTTTTGAAACAGTATTTGTGTAATTATTTCGAATTATGTGAACGGAGTCGAAGCAAATGACAATTATCAAATTCCACTATACAACTGCCTTATGACTGCTAAAAATTGTTTTCTTTTCCTTCTAATTACACAGGTGCGAACCACCAAATAGTTGTGTCAAGCCTGGAAACGAACTTGGGAGAGGTTACCGCCCCAAAGATGTAGAATATACTGAAAAGGCCTGAAAATCTTTTATAATTTCGTCCCAGTTTTTTGCTCAACCTTGATTTAAGTATTTTTTTTTTTGGTGGAGAGAACTCCACCAAACTTAGAAAACTAAAGTTATGGACTCGGTTATCAATGACAGAAGATCGCTTAAGTGGCCTTGCTATGCTGTTAATTCATCGCGGAACGGACGTCATTCCCACTCTAAAAGAGATATAAGACAGGAAGTCAAATTGGAGAAGAATCTAGAACAGCCTAGCCCGGAAAACATCCGTTTCTCCAAGCTCTTTGTCGCTGGGGACGTGTCTCATTCGTTCTCAGTCGTTGTTCTCATCATTGGAGCTATCGAATTTTGAAAAGTTAAGCTTAATTTTATAGAGTATTCAATCACTGGACGGTTAAATTGCTATGTTGTTTGTCCAATCTACAAAACTGTAAAGTGACTCACCGATTTTCAGACTACAACGCGTTAAGAATGAACACAGCAACCAAGGCAACTCTTAGATGTATTAAATAACACATGTTGTAGTTTGATACCTTTATTTGGCGTCAAAGAAGCCCATTATACCTAGTTGAGTGGGAGCCGGGCGCTTTCTTCCCGACATTTTCCCAGCGGATTGAGAGAGAAACGTTTTGCAAACGTTGGCAAGAAACACGCGTCAACTGTTTCACGCCAAATACTAAAACATAATCATTATTGTCATAACTCCTACTGGCTTTTGCCTCGAAAGATAATTATCAAAATAATTATTCGGAATTTACATTAAAGGAAGATTTTTCAGTCAGTTAGTCGGCTTTCTTGAGCGCGGACCAATATAGCTTCAAGAAATAGCCCAGCAAAATCAAACACTGTGTTAAAAAAACAAAAACATTTAGTTTTCCTGGCGGGGGCAGGAGACTATTTCGAAGTAACCTGAGATCAGGACCAATTTGAGCGGTTCTCATACATTCTCTCTAACGGCTACCGCTGAAATTGGAATTTTCAAAGCGAAACGAAAATAGAGCCTGATCTCAGGTTAATTAAGAAGATATGTAGCACCGTACCATTACTGGGCAACCTACATAGTTCTTAGGGTCCTCTGGTACTCGTCCTAGAGGACACTGGGATCGAGGAAGGTACCGTACGTGATTTCCCGCCTAAGTTCCCGCCTTTTTCTGCTTTTAGCGCTTTTCAAAGTTTTCTCTTCGGTCATTATTTTTCAACGTAAGGTAATTAGGTTGTTGTGAAAGAAGGAACGGCTTTTTTTCTATCAAACAGTTCGGGAAAATAATGGAAAATCAAAATGGTAAAGAAAATAAATTAATGTCTCACGGAAGAGCCTATAAACAACATGCAAACAGGAAAGCCGGATAAAACATAACGCGAAAGGTACGTTTAAAATATAAGCTTACTAAGAGTTTCAATTTTCCTGCAACTGTCGTTAAAAGTGAGCTCACGTTTTTTGTCCGGAGTTTTACATAATTTCTAACGTTGTAACGATCCAAAAATTTCAAACCGAAATAATCAGTATCAGAACAAGGTACCGATGGGACTAAGAAAAGAAGGTCCTTTAACTAAAAGTCCAATGAATCGGGTTTTTTATTTTACAAATTGGGCATATTTAACTGTAACTAGGCTTAAAAATATCATTCATTACAATCTATTAGTGAGAGAAGTTCCATCAAAGATAGCACACAACGTGAGTGGAAAGGTGAGGAGAACAGAACAACACCATCTTTTATCAGTGATTACTACTAGTACATGAATAAGGAGGACAAAACTTGTCTCTTAGCCATAAATACAAATTGTTGATTTTATAGTTCAAAAAGGAAACTGCTGTGTGATCTTGCAGACCTTGGTTTTGCCCTGGAGGGGTACTCCCCTATAAAAGTGACGGGGGTGCTCGTCGTACCTTTTAGGGGTTTAAATTTGTGGATTGGTACCGCTTAGGGTGCTAAAACATAAAATGCCTGCTGCCAGAGTTGATACGCTTTATTAGGATAAAGATTTATGAAAGTCCCTCAAAGTGTTAGAAAGTTATCCTTATTACTATTAAATTTTGCAGTGCCAGAATTTGTTGTTGTAGAATTGGTACCTCTTAGGGGCGGAAATGAATTTGGGACACGCCCATAAAACAAGATTCTGGTACCTTAGTGGTGTTCTCGAAATTTTCTGACGAGCACCCGCGTCACTTTTACAAGGGAGTACCCTTTTGGGGGGTTCGCATTGTACTCTTGACCTCTGCCGGTAATTAATTTGACTTGTGTTTCTGAAACTCACTTTCCGCAGCGCTTCCACGGCAACGTTTCTTTATTCTCCGAAGTAAAAGCCATCCTTTTTCAAATAAAACTGCAATTGTTGGATTGGCGAGAGGTGCGAATGTTTTAAGTCGCGGCGTTTGACATAACACAACACCTGATCTGATATCTGAACACAACATGCAACAAGACCAACAACAATGATCAGCTGTAGGTGTAAATGCTCAAGTCACTGGGCGAACGTTCAAAATCGGCGTTCCTAATACCGTTTCACGATTCGAAGAGTAAAGTTGACGCCACATAAATATCTACCTTCTGCAATGTTCCTCCTCCTTTGATAGATTCTCACTCTGACTATTTGGAACTTATACAACACGCCTTCCCGTAACTTCATGTCATCACCGTACGTGTACTCAATCGCGTTTGCAAACATGCGATAGCGTTCATAAAGCTGACTGGTTTCTGGCCCTGTAATCCCGGTCCAAACCAATCTTCCACATTGCTTGTGTGTTTCCTTTAAAATGACACCTAGTAACTCTGTAAATTTTCCATTGTTGATTTCCACCATGTCCAGGTAAGAATCCGTTTGGTCGATGTAATGTGTTCCTACATAATAACCTCTGAATTTTTTGCCCTGTACCTGCTTGAAGTTTTCCTTCACTTCGCTGACACAGGGAAGTAACGCCATAATTCCAGTTTGCAGTATTATCGTCTCTCTGTCGCTTGAACGAGCAAATAACACCGGGAAATAACAGCTGTTGGCAAACGACAGGATACGATCAGCACGAGCTAACGCCACAGGGAAACCATCCAGACCATCCTGATGATGTCACCCGCGAAATGTGGTCTCATCGCGGCTATGCGGGGCTGATTAAAAAAAAACTTGTTCGTTATTCAGTCCGCCTTTTCTCTTAAAATCCGTCTAGTTCTTTATATCTCAGCCAGCGCGATTGCAAACCACGACATTATGTTACAAAAAGGGATGGGACAAGACGAGAAAAGACGGAATTCGGACTCTTTTGTAGAAAACAAACCCTCAGTCAGCCCAGAAACGGAGTAACCAATTGGTCAATTTTACAGCTGTTGACAGATCATTGACTGGTCTGTAGGTACGGAAGCAAGGGGATCTAGCCTCCCGGGTCTAGCCTACGTAGCAAGCGTTTCCAGTCGAGTTATAGTTATAGTTTTTTTTGCTCTCGTCCCAACTTTCTCAACGAACTCGCGCGTAAACGATTGCTACCCAGGCTAATCGGGGTCAGTTGTCGCTCCATTCCAGGGGGACTTCTGGTATTACAAAATGGATGAATGGGGGTTGGGGGGGGGGGGGGGGGCGTGCGAATCACCAAGATGTAGCTACCCCTTCGAGCAGAGTCTCCTTCGGTCTTCCTAGTAGGAAGATCGAAGGAGACTCTGCTCGCAGGGTAAGATGTAGCCTGCGTAGCAAGCGTTTCCGCGCGAGTTCCAACCTCGTCCCAGGGCGCTTTGTTACGTACATGAATAATGTTGTATTGGTAGAATATTGTATTGAATATTGTTCATTTCAATTGAACAACAAGCTGGTGTTGGGTTTTCAAGAAAATCAATCCTGTTTGCACATTACATTAAGAAACTATTAATTCATGTATATTGCACGTGACATGCTTAAAGCATAAATACATTGGTGGGGGATGGCTGTGAGGGGAGCGTCGAGTCCATTATCAGGACTAATTTATGAAATTGTTAATTAAATTGGTCAGCGAAATTTTATATTTGTCAGAGAAAAGTCAGGGAAAATTCAGGGAATTTAAAAACCTGTGGCTGTGGCAACTATGCACTATGCAATGCAAATGCGGCGTAAAAGTGGTAAGGAAGAGAGGAATTGTCAAACCCAAGGCTACAGCGTTTACATGTTACATGTGCAGTAGCCTGCATAACAGGCACCTGAATAGCCTAACCCTTTCAACGCCTGCTACGGAGGCTAGGACCTGAATGTAATATTAGCAAAAGAAAGGGCGGGGCATGTGAGACAGCTACCTCTCCCCTCATGCACCCCATCCTTTCTTGCGCCCATATTTCTTTAAAGCTACAGGTTTTCTCCATATAAATGGGGCCTAAAGTACATTGGGCATACACTGCCTTTTTGCAAAGGTGGGGAGGGGGAACCCGAAAGGACAGTCCAACTTTCCTAAAATTAGTCAATCACACAGTAATAATATTATTCAAAAGACGTATACATGTATAACTTCTTTTTTAATGATTTTCTTCCATAGAATTCTTATCAACTTTGAAATTAAGGGGAACTGGAAATTCCCCCATTCCACTCAAAGTTGTTATTTCAAATGGCCTTTATTGAAATACTATTTCAATAAAGGCCATGACAGCAAACAGAGGATAATAATAGTTTATATTTATATTAACACCAATGAAATACCACTAATACCAGGTGAGCGTTTGCACAAAAACATGATATCTTCACATGTGAAAATAACACGTTACCTTCACACATGAAATATCACCATTGCTATGGCCTATTACAGCAAAAACCTATTAAAGTGAAATGGTTTGGTATTTCATTGGTGTTTATATAATAAACATTACATATGGCCTCTTGGAGATATGAAATTTTTTCTTCTCATGTTGAAAAAATATTTCACTCATTCGCTGCGCTCACTAAATATTTTTCAACACTCAAAGATAAATTTTGTATCTGCGCACAGCCATGTAATATCCTCTATATATTGATCCAGATAGGAATGAATTGTGTCACGACCACACTCCATAAGGATAAATTAAAAGCACTGAAGCAAAGGGTTAATAATAATAATCATCTTTATTGAGGAAACTTTTTCATAAAAGATATGGTTTTCAAAAAGGACCTCAAAACTAGATATATATTATGAAAACAAAAAAAAGCTATAAAATTGCAAAGGGATTAAAAAGATACAAAAAATGCATAAAAAATTAAAAATAAGTATAAGTAAAAATTAAACGTAAGTAGCTATATTAAAAACTTAAAAACATTATGTTTAAAACTATTTACATTCCTTGAGTCTTTGATCGTCTGACTGAGGGAGTTAAAATCGGAAACGGCATGATATTGTGTTCTTTGCTTCCCCCAATTTCTTTTGACACGTGGTAATCTAAAATTGCCTTTGTTACGTGTATTATGCCTATGAAGTACGTCTTGTCTAATCAAGTCCATATCGTGATTAATTAGGCCATTGATGCATTTTTATACGTGTACACACCTTCTTTGAAATCGCCTTTTCTCTAGAGGCAGCCACTTGAGAACGGCTAATGCCTCAGTGGAGGATGAGTACAATGGTCTATTTAAAATAACTTTAGCGGCCTTATTTTGCAAAACTTGCAAACTAGACATAAGGGTAATATTATGTTTATCGCCCCATACTAGATCAGCATATTCAAAAAGGGGCATAACAAGACTTTTATAGAAAAGTAGACGCGCCCTGAAAGGCAATAAATGCTTTATACACTTGAGAAGCCCAAGCCTCTGATTGATTTTCCCAGTTAGGTGTTCAATATGATCAGTCCATGTGAAATCCGAAGATATATGTATACCAAGGTATTTAAAGCTGCGAACATTACTGTCTTATACTATGATCTAAAATTGAAACAGTCAAATCTACTTTGCTTTCGCGTTTCCTATTACTACCGATAAGCATGCATTTAGTTTTGTCCAAATTTAGAGTCAGTTTGTGATCATGAAGCCATTTCGCCACACCCAGTAGATCGTTATTTAACTTATCACTCAACCCCTTTGAGAAGAGAGCTCGTACACTGAAACTTCAAAGGGGATGTGTCACGGTTGTCTGGTTCATTTTGTCAATAATCCCAATTTGCCTAGTCCCTAGGCCTCATTATTGTGTGCGGCCGATGTGTTTCGGATCACATGGTCCGAGGTCTCGGATACATCACTGAAATGCAACAAGAAGGCCTGGGAAGACGCCTTAAAGGGACTAGGCAAATTAAATCCCAATGACACGTCCTTATCTGCTATGGAACTGGCAAAATTACTTGTGTATGATATTAAAAGAATACTGCTTCATGTCAAACAAATGTCTCCAAATCAGGGTATGAAACTTTACAAACAACAAAAATGAAGTTTGAAAAACTGTTAGGTTAAAAAGTTTTCAAAAACCACAATTTCAATCCATTCCAATCTCCTTCAAGTTTGTCCATCCATACCTCCTTTGCTGCATTATATGGGTATTTTAACTTCTTTTCATTTTTGAGCAGTTGATTTGTAAGTTTCACTCAGTTTGTTGGCAGTTCCCACTGTTTGAATTTTGTTAAATTTTGCAACATAGCTCCTTTGGTTCTGTTCTTCGTCTGTTCCGGGTGTTTAGAAAGTGGTTATTCGGAGAGCACAAAGAGAAACACAGCAAGGGGTTCTTCCCACTCACTGAATTCGCACCACAGTCTGAATAAGATCTCCACTATCCAAACACCTGGAAAAGTCTAGCTAACATGCTCTCTACTTGAAAGCAGAAATTATGGAGAAGATAATATCTTGAACTGAAGTTCTGTTTGCTTCAGTGGGTTAGACAAAACTCAACAAGTTAAGTACATAGGGAAATAAAGAACATTTTTATTTAGGCACTAGCCCAGGAGGGTCATGTAGCAGCTGCTTGCAAGAGTGACTAACCCTGACCCTAGACAACACTGAAACAATTGAAAGAATGACATGTCATTGTTTCCTACAACCTATCAGGAGTGACCTTAGGAGCAGCTCCTACACAACAGCCCAGGGAGTACTCCTTGGTGGGGGTGTACCGCCTGGCTGCTTCAAATCCTGACCCTATATTTAAAACCAAAAGTGTCATTTTCCACACCCGTTTTCTGACCTAAAGGAAGTTACAAAATGCAAAATATATGTGTACATAATTATGCAGAAATTGTGTCAACATTAATACTTGAATTAAAACGCTGACAAAAAGCTTTCTAATATCCATTTTGAATTTGCGTGACAAATATGCTCATACACTTCAGTAGTTCGCTTGAACTGAACCATACCCAATTCCAGTCAAAAATAGGCAAAGTCTACACCCATTTCAAGACTGAAATGGCGCAATAACCATACCCTTTGGGTGTTTAGGGCGGCACATACCTACATGACTTGTATATAAGGGGGTAACCCCTCCCACCTCCCGGAAGGCCCTATAACAGCACTATACATGCAGTTCTTTGGTGTTTTTATCATCTGCACTGCTGTCATAACACATGTAAGCCACAAAGTCTTCATCACTGATATCTTGTTTTTTGCTTTCTCCAAGAGCTTCCGCAAGGTGAACAGCAAGAAGATGCTTACACTGTGGATTTTGGAAAAAAAATGAATACACTTTGGATGTGCCTAAAAGAATTTCACAACACAGAGGTATTAAAAATTTGATACTTTGGCATTTATTTGGTATAATTCAGGGGAGATTCACCAAGGAATGTTAAGTAAAACTCTAGCAGGGGGCACTCAACAAAATTGTATGAATTGAATGATCATTTCATCAAAATAACATCAAGGAGAAAAAAAGGCTAATTATTACTATAGCTGGTGGTTTAACTTCACGCAAAGCAAAAGACCGCTTGTAAGCTAGAATCATTTCAACTGAATTGTGTTTGCTTAACAAAGTATTCATTGCAAGAATTTTTAGATGCTGACAAGGAGTTCTTGGGTTATAACACTCCATTTAAGAATAATTTTCAAAAGCAAGTGTGCTGTTTCTGAGTGAGAAATATCCTTGAATATGTTGGTGCAAACTGCAAACAAATGTCTCCAATGAAGATAAAACCACCTTTGTCACATATCCACACTTATACGCAAAAGGAGGTGATGGACAATAAACCTAGTTTTCACCTTTACTTAGATTTTGATCTAACTGCTTACCATAAGTGCCTCCATCTTTACTAACACTGTTTAAAAAGACAAAAGCACATAAAATAAATTAAAATTACAAGAAACAACATTGCACTGAGTCAGTGCACACTTTGACCAAGACTTTCCTGCTAATCCTTACCCATCCCTTGTAGAAAAAGAACAATTTACATGAAAAAAGATGAAGGTATAGCTAAGCCCATAATAACTACAGTTATATTGAATAAGTCAGTAGCATAATACAGTGCAACGTCTATCTCCTTTGGGACATCTTTTTTCAAGGGACACCTCCATACAGGGGACAAAATTTGCTTTCAGAAAAATGTTCACATATTCTTTGTATTTGTTACCTCTTTTGAAGGGACACTTCTGTTCAGGGGAAAGGGACACTTTTTCTGGGTCCTGAAACCTGGGTTTAACCTTCATTCGGGGGACACCTTAGCACTCGAAAAGCGACTGACCACTAAAATTGTTAAGTCTAAGTCTACACTAGTCACAAAGGTGACACCTTTCAAACATGAACTATCTCACGTAAATTGACGTATTGTTTTTGTGGGAATTCAATACACATTGCAGAGACAATTTTTGAATCATAATTTAGCTCCTTAAAGTGACTGCAGCAGAGCCCAAGGCAGAATAAAGGAAAATTATTTTATTTTTTGGTTAAATATTAACAAACCTTAGCCCCAACCTCCATTCAGGGAACACCTCTATTTATGGGATACTTGCCTTGGTCCCGAAGGTGTCCCCTGCATAGAGGTTCCATGACTGTAATTCTGAGAAGTCAAGCCCTTTTTTATCCTTATAGGTTTTGCATTTAGTTGTTGGTTCCTGCCCCTGCTCCAAGAATTTGTCCTCTAAGTACTCTGGCCTTCCTTTCTCTTCATAATTAACATTTCCAAATGCAACTTTTATTAACAAAAAATAAATTGTCTTGTCCAGAATGTTGAGTAACTTTATTATTTAAAGCCAACATAAGGTTAGCTAATGGGCACAGTGACAATACAAAACTGACAAAGTATCTGAGATAATTCACTGCATAGGACCCATACCTGTGAATGTATATGATGGACATGTACAAAAATCACCAGATATAAGGCAGTTATATACCTGGTTAGAACTTCCAGTAACCTTAAAACAGGGTAAAAATATCAATAAAACTATTTACTCTGCAAATGACGTCAAGGTGAAAAGACTTTCTAAGTTTTAAATTTTAATCAGAGTAACACTCTCAACTAAGTTTCAATAAGATAACAGGTACATGTACAGTCACCTGTCACAACATCATAAACAAAAAGATCTATCAACTTACAATTTACGACTGGCAGGTAATATCACATAAGTCTAATCCCTTGACTCACTTTGCAACCATGTAAAGATTTTCCCAAATGAACAATGACATAGGGGAGGCATTTTCTCTCCCCTCCTACCCATCCCTGTTTCCTTCTTTTGCTCTAATGCCTACCCCAAAGGGTTGTGATTTCAACTCCCCTAATCTCTCTCAGTGATAAAATCAAAGATGGTGACCATCTTCTTTGTTTCTTTAATTTGGAGCTCATATGTTTTTCCATTTTACAAACACCACAAAGGTTTACACCCCGTACAAGATACCCCATACAAATGTATAACAAGCTACAATAATAGTAGTGAAGTCGAATACCCTAGGGATATCACTAAGATGTCAAGTTGCTGGGTATATGCAATTATTAGGTGGGAAAAGTAACAGCTAGGAAGGTCATAGTGTTCTATTTTTCTTTTGTTTCCTCTCAAAGTAACCTGGGGTTATACTCATATTAACCATGGGAAAATCCGTCCACTCTTAGTGACAACCTTGATACCTGGGTCAAGGGGAGTACTAACCACTTATATGGCCTGCAAGGGGATATGCTGCTAAAGGGTATGGTTTTTTACCTCTCTGTCCTAGACACGATATATAATTTTCCTGTGCGGTGTCCTAACAGGGTAATATATAATTTCTTGTGAGTCTGTCAACAGACAACAGCGTGTTGCCTACACAATTGATTTGCTTTGCTACATGCATTTTTTTGTGCTCCAAGTATACAATAGCAATGACTATAATATGAATTTGCTCTATTACAATTGCCTAAAAATGGCTTTAAAACAAGAACGTGTGCATTTTGTCTTTTGTCCTAAACAGGGTATGTATTTTAGGAATTTCTTTTTTTTTACAGGGTCAGGGTCTCAAACCTTCAGCAGCTCACCTACACCCAAATATTGGTCAAGTACTGCACTTATTAGAATAAGCGCCCAACCCTGAATAAGTGCCCATCCTAAAGGCAGAAAAGGCTAATAAGCGCCCACCCACGCTCCCTCCTTCTCCCAATCAAACTCAAATAAGTGCCCATCACCGCACCCACTTGAGTGAATAAGTACTGATAAGAAACTTCCCCAAGGATGGAGTTTTCTTTAGAGTATTTTACAGTAACCATGCTTTAAATTGTTAATTCTTTGTGTTTTGTTACTAGCATTCATTGTTTTGTTGCAAAATAAACATACTACACTTGCTGAAAATGGTGAAAATTTAATAAGCACCCAAAATCAAATAAGCACCCACCCTGAAGGTCCAAAATTGAATAAATACAGTACCTCCCCCAGGCCCTGATATCCTTTTTAAGATGCAAAACTCTTAAACCCATTCCCAGTTTAGTGGCACAATTGCAAATTTTGGCTAAATAAGGATCCCCCTCTCCCAGTGTAGCACTAGACACTAGATTTGGTGGTGTAATGAGTAATCAAATTCTTGATTAATTGTGATTATGACTGTTCAGTTTGATTCACGATTCTTTGCTTCCACGTTTTGACTTTGGTTCATTTTTTGCATACCTCTTCCAGGGTGCCCTCAGTGGGTTATTATATAATAATATAAAATAATTAATACAATTATTGTAAAATCAGAATCCAGAACACTTTTAGAATGTGCATCTTTGATTGACAAGCAAAGACAATAATATTGCAGTTCACATGCCATTTTGTATTGCCTGGTAAAAATGCTATCCTTCAACCACCCCTAGAGAATTTCCAAATGAGGCAAACCATGTGTGACATGTTCTTTGTCAGGTTCTCAAACATGGCAACAAACAACCAAGTGACCGTGAATCCTCCTTTCCCTGTTACCACTCTCAAATTGAGGGTTTAAGGTTGCATGTTGTTTACATAACATATTACAGTGTATGGTATAAGAATAAGGAAACATTTACATAATCAAATCAAAATAAATGAAATTTGAACGCAATAATCTAAATCAAAATTGAATCACAAGGATTATTAATCGTTACACCTCTATTAGCCATAGGCAGCTTCCTCGTTCTTTTCAAATGAAAGCTACTCAACAGTGTATCTACCTGATGGAGTACTCTTCCACTAGGTGTAGTTAGTCTGGTGATGTTCCTCTGATCTACCAGGTCTAAAGCATGTAGCAATGGCTGATGGAAAACACAGTGCAACCTAACAAAGAATTCAATAAAAATGGTTTAGAATAATAATGAATAAAGTAGAGGGCAAGATTTCCTTACACAGCTTACTTGCATTGAAGTTTTGACTCCATTCAAATAAACTATTTGTTACCCTAAGAAAACAGCGACATCTCCTGATTACACAACTGGTTTCTCCACAAAATGGTGCCTGAGAAATGAGTGCAGAAATTCCATACTTATGATGTATCACTACCCAGATCTGAATAGTGCTTCTGTTGCTTCTGATTTAATGGTTGAAGCAAATTTTCAGCCCATCAGAAGCACCACTCAGACTTGGGGAGTGACGATTCATCAGTATGGAATTTCTGCACTTGTGCCACAGACGTCATTTTGCCGAGAAACCAATGGTGGTGTCACAAAATGTTGGCTGCAATCTCAGGCTAACAACAACTGGTTCCACCACAAAATTGCATCTGAGAAATGAGAGTCACAAAATGTTGACTGCCATATCAGGCTAACTATTGGTGTGGAAAAGTATGAAATTACAGCATGCATAACAAATAAATGGGGCTTTATGGCATCAGGGGGACTTTATAGACTAAATTTAGAAAACTGCACGCTTTTTTTTCTTTCACTCGGTCCATCAATTACTATTAGTAAAGTACTATACTGGTGTATGTTGAATGCAAAACCCGGCTGCCTCGCTATACCTCGGATATTACCACCCGAAACCTCTCTGACTATTCACTTTCCTGAGTCATAAATAAGGTTAATACTTACGCAGATAGTAGCTCATCTGTCACTGAAGGGGAAGAGCCAGAAAACTTCATAAGTAAGTTTACTTAAAAACGCAGCAGCAAAGAGACCATGGTATTAAGTTTGTTAAAATGACGTGGTCCAACGACACTTACGATGACCATGTTGTTCCTTTGCAAATCTAACTTCAGAAAAAAGTTGATCCGCCACATATCGAAGGGAAAAGGCCATCGCTTTTAAAGAAAGTTCCACTCTAATCACAGCTCTTCGTACGCATCTTCATTTTGATCATTACTTGAACCCACTCTCTCTCGTTTGTGGGAAAGGCGTTCATTTCCACGCCCTTTCGATCACAGGCAACCTAGAGTCACAGCGGACCTCATATTTAAAAGAGATTCTCTGTCTTCTTTTCTTGTTGTTCCCTGCCCTTTTGAACGTCATTCAGCAATTGTTTTTCTTTTTGAGGTATGTACACTCGAATGACTATTTATGAGCATTTTAACCGTTTTATCAAATCCTTGTCACTTAATTTGGCGTCGAGTAAGCTGTTGCTGCACAGGAAAGTGCCGGATCTAGACCTTGAGATAAAGGGGAGTGGGGGAGGGAGGGTGAGCGGCAAGGAGCAAGGAGAGACAACTTTATTCGCAGGGTACTAAATTACTAGCTTTAGCAATAACCAGTGGGGACAGCGGAGGCTATTTGTTATATTTAATGCCACCCTGGACTAAGCTCTACACCTGTCTGAGAAAACAGTCCACATTATTTCATGATGCTACTGCTTTCCCTGCGAAATAACATCTGAAGAACGAGCCCAGAAATTTAATACTGACGACATGTCGTCACCTAATCTGGGTGGTGATGCATCTTCAGTATGGAATTTCTGTGCTAGTTACACAAGGCATCAGTTTGCAGGGAAACCAGTAGTGGTGTCACAAACTGTTTGTTGTTTTCTTACAATATCAAATAAGTGCCACACCAAAGCATTGAAAAATTGTACTTAATCAGACAAGTACACAAAGTCTGTTTTCTTTCATTTTATAACAGGGGTGAGGAGTGGAGTTAAGAGTGGGGGTAAGGAGTAGGAGAAGGTGGTGATGTACTGAGATGATTATAATTAAAAAAGAAAACTTTATTGCTAGCAAGCAATTGACAACTAGAGCAACTTAAGCCAGTTAAAGTTATCTACTTGAAAACCATGTTCCTTTTAAATAATAAATCATCGCCAATCCTTTTCATATTGATACTGTTAAAATTGATCCTGATAAATGAACTCAATACAATAAAAATATTATTATGCATGTAATGAATAAATAAAATGTGATTTTATCATAAACATACATACATTTGATTAGTCATATCCCATGAAACAGAAGAGAAGAGAAATTAAATAGCTTCAATTTTTTTTCATCAGAATACTATATAACTAAGATAAACAGTTGTTACAGCAACAACATTTTAGACAGAAAGAAAATATTGTCCTGTCAGAATGCTAGTAATGGCATTTTCTGAGCATCAAGATTTCATTTTTTTCTGGGGAAGAATGCCCCCAGAAATCCCTAGTGACTCACACCTTTGGAACAAGAATGATTTTGAAGCGATTCAAAAACATCCCGAGTTTACATCCTCAAAAGGTTGGACAGTCTGAGAGAATTTGTTGAAAGATCAAAATATTTTCCCGTCTGATCATTTTTTTTATTCTCATAACCTAACCTTTTGATTATGTATGGATATTGTTAGGAGAAAATAGATTTTAGTCACTCTTGGGACTTGAAGGTTTTTTCACTTTTTGAATATATTACAACTTTCAAGTTGTTACTTAAAAGTAATAGTGAAAGACCGGTCATAAAGTTACACTGTAGTAATGTGCCAGTCAATTAAAAATACTTTTCTTCGCTCTAAAATTAAATAGAGAAAAAGGTAATAAACATTTTGATTCCCTATCTAAAAATCACCGGCAACCAAAAATTTTTGTTTAACTATTTTCTTAGTCCAACAGTTTATCCCTCATATGCTTCCAACTTCCATTATCCAGTTGAATTTTAGTTACTTATGACTTCTAATGCATACTTATAAATTTTTCCAATATTTTGGGCACCACCCCCAAATAAGGAAGTTCAAACCTCTTCACAGCCCTGGCACTGATGCACTTCAATTCCAGTTTTCTTTTCTCCTGAAGGAAACTTCGAACCTCATCAGTTTTAGCCAAGTCCATGGCTGTTTTACCATCATGATTGACAAAATCTTGATGAGCACCTTCATTTAACAAGATCTCACACAGGTTAGTGACAAGATAGGTCATATCATGGCAAGGATTTGAAAGGACGGCAACATGAAGTGGAGTGTTTCCCTGGTGATCTGTGGCATTTACATTAAGTCCACCATGTAAAAGATTCTTCACTAATAAAAGTGAGTTTTGCTGGCATCTTTCAATGGCCTCATGTAACAGTGAACGTCCCTGATGATCTCGAGGATTTAAGGCACAAAGCCGTCTTGTAAACACTGACACAGTTGAGGCCTTGTCTACTTCAAAATGATGACCACTGGAAATAAGTGAAACAGCCTCAACTGAACACATAAACAAGGTATTTAGATCTGCTTGAAAAATCTTGCCTTTTTTCTTTTTTTTAGACAAGATGCTGATTCTTTCATACTCATAAATAATTGCCTCAAGTAATTCAACTACATATGCCTGGTTTTGTTGATCACTCAATAACTTATTTTCATAACATATCTTAAGCAAATTCTGTGATAGACTATATATATCTTCTACAGCTGACTGATTGCAGATCTGGGCTGTTTTAAATGCATGTTTGTAAAGTCCTATGCAAGTAGAATGATCATTGTGTTCAAAGTATCGAGCAGCACTTCTTATGTGATTAAGCAGTTCAGAATTGTTTTCTCCAAGGACTCGCTCTATAATAATAAGGCTTTCCATTGTTAGAGCATTCCTAGATTCACCTATTTCTACAAGTTCCTCAAGCGATTGACTCTCTTGTCTATTTTGATAAGCATCAATGGGTTTCATTGGTTGTTTTAACAATGGGTGCAAAGGATCAGCAAACCTTTCTTCCATGCAACGCATTAGGTATGAAAATCCTTCACTTAAAATGTCATAAACATCCCAACTGGGTCTAGTAAATATAGTAGCACCAAGAAGTTCTAGAGCATCAATTCTTTGCCCTTTAGTTACCTCTTGGTTCTTGAGTAATTCCTCGACTGCTGCAATATTGCCAATACTGCTCGCTACAAGAAGGGGGGTTAGTCCTTGATTGTTACACATGTGAGATGCTCCGGCCGCAGTCAAAGCACAAACA
This sequence comes from Porites rus, assembly GCA_964035705.1. NCBI lineage: Eukaryota > Metazoa > Cnidaria > Anthozoa > Scleractinia > Poritidae > Porites > Porites rus. The sequence continues at coordinate 27,118,604 of OZ038002.1, read as the reverse complement.
ATTTCTAACCAGTTGTTCATATTACGAGCAGCATGGTGTAGCGCTGTATCGCCATTTTTGTCTTGAAGATGGACATTAGCACCATGCTTTATGAGAAACGTTACTTGATCAACATAACCACCGCTACTAGCTAACATAAGGGGTGTAGAGTTGTCATTTCTAATAGCGTTAATGTCAGCTCCATTCTCAGTTAAACAATTCAAAACATCACATGCACAAGATGCGGAACTCCAAATTCCACAGGCAAAGTGCAGAGCTGTGTTACCATCTTCGTCCTTCAGGAGAACGTTTGCCCCTTGTTCAAGTAAAAAGTTAACTAGCTCGACTTGATGAAAGCTACTTGCCGACATTAAAAGAGTATATTTGCCATTCATAGGGGCATTTATGTCAGCTCCATGATTTAACAAACAATTCACAACATCATCAAATGAAGTATCACTGCTGTGTGATGCTCTTAAGCTTTCAACTCCATAATGGAGACTTGATTTGTTAAGCTTGTCTCGAAGATCAACAATAGCTCCGTGTTTTAGAAGAAATTCTACTGCATTCAGATTTTTAATATGAGTGGCTATCATCAATGGTGTGCATTTGCTATACTCTGTACGTACGTTCACATCCGCTCCATTTTCAATCAAACAGTTCAAAACATCACAGGAACAGCGATTGAGGCGAACTGCATAATGCAGGACAGTGTCACCACTAGCATAACCAACAAAACGTGAATTAACGTTTGTTGCTTTTAACACACAAGCTCGTTCGATGCTGCTCATCTCCTGGAGAACTTTGTTTAGTAAGACAGCATCTCCATTTGAAATAACTTCCCGTACTTTTCTTATCGGATCATCGGAATATTTACTTCCTCTTCGTCTCTTTCTAGCTGAAGCTGCCATCCTAGATATCCTTTCTTGTATAAAAAGGAAAATCAAGAAAAGAAAGCCTTTTTATAGACTAAGGTTAAAAAATAAGGTTACGTTGTCTTTGTACTAGTCTTTGTACCAGTCCAATCTCGTCCCCAGGGTCTTCTCGTTTTCCAATGCTGGTGGATATGGCGCGGGGGTGAGGGGAGTGAAGAGCCCCTCTGGATTGCGTTCGAATAGCCTAAGGACATGTAAGGAAAACAGCCGACATTTCGCGCCGCCACCGACGGTTTCCCCGCCGAATGACGTCTGAGAAACGAGCCCAGAAATTCCATACTGATGAGGCATCCCTACCCAGGTCTGGATAGTGCTTCAGATTGGTTGAAGCAAATTTCCCAAGTGGCACGCATTTCTGCGCTCCTTTCTCAGACGACATTTCACGGAGAAACCGTTGCTGGCGTGGTGAAATCTCGTCTGTTTTCTCAGGCTACGTTTGAAAGGGGAGGGAAAGGAAAATAATTTGGGAGGGAGACGGAGTGTTCATTCCCAGGGGGAGGGTACTCCTAATTTCAAGTCGGGGATGATCGAAAGGAGGCAAAAATCAAGACCCCCAAAAAACCCCTAGGCCTTCCAACAAAACCCAAAAAATCTCATGCTGAATTTCCGGGCCTTAAATTTTCAGAAAGAACAATATTAATTGATTTAACAAGAAAAATAAACCAGAAACTGATTATTTAATGTATGTGTTTGCAGCCACGATTTGTGGGTACTACCACAAACCTTCAGATTGTTTATCAAGCCCCCAAAAAATGCTTGCCAAATTTTCCTATCCAAAAAGATCCCAGAATATTCTATCATCCCCGCCCCATCACTTAAAATCTGAGTATCTCCCCTCCCTCACCCAGGTGTTTATTACTGTCTGTGTTCCGGAAACCAGATCTGTTGGACTTAAGAAAAGAAACAGTACATGATTTTTTTAATAAAGGTTGCCATTGTGATACATGTAATGGTTATGTCAGCCTGATTTTGTACAAAAATAATAATTAATAGTGAAGATAAACCTGGGGCCAATATATAATTGCATTTGGGTAGATTATTCTTTTATTGTGTAGTTCCAAAAATTATCCATACCTCCCCCAAGGAAGGGATTTATCCTAAGACCCCCCACCCCTCTGGAAAATTCCAATTAAGCTTTACCCATTTCCTTAAAGTTTTTGGCCTTTGAGAACCCCCCCACCCCAGGAATTTCCTATCCCTTCTGTGGGGGGGAGTATGGACATTTTCTGGTACCACACATTATAATCTGAGAAAGTATATCAAAGAGTACACAAAAATATGTTCTAAAATATTCCTCTTTTTACAAATTTGGAAAAACTATTTAAAAATGCCTCGATTTCACTCCAATTAGCAAAACAATAATCTATTAGTTCTTTGCTGTTATTGCATGACTATGACATCAATTAAACTAACTTTCTATAATTTTTTACAACGCTCATGTATGCTCTTATTTTCCATGTGGAGTAAGGTTGACCTGTCTAGGAGGATGATAGCCTGCGTTGCAGCCGACCCACGCATTATCAAGACCATTAGTAAAGGCTTACAGGATGACCCTACCACTGAATCAAAGAGACTAGAGACCTGCCTGTATATGGTTTATTTTGTCCAAATCGTAGTCATTACAAAAATTAATGTCTAAGAATAATGACTGCTTATATGTTCATAGTCCTTGAACAAATCCAAATGTTATTTTCTTTTAGGGTATATTGCAAGGCTATTGGGTTGATTTAAGCCTAAGCCTTCTCACTTGAATGTCAGCCATGCTTTAGGATTTGAAATCTGAATCTTGTCAACGACTTCCTGGGAAATTCCTCTCATAAGCATCTTTGGAACAGCATTCACTTGTATGTGAGCGTAACCATGGCCACCGTACTTGACAAGTCGATGACGTGTGTGGACATCGTGAGCAATAACAACCTTATCTGCATACCCTTCTGAAGTCAGGAATTTAATATTTTGTATTCTCTGGGCATCACTTATGATATCAGTTGCATGATTGCTCTGATAATAAGTCACCTCAATACCAAAAAAATCATATTCTAAATACACCCCTGTGGAGGCCAATTCCAGGAGCTTGGAGCGATCAAAGACAGTGCGATCAAGGTGAGACATGACAGTCTTATTAATATCTGCCCCAGCCTCTTGTAGTATTCGCACAATTTCCAAGGGAGATGGTTCATTCCGTCCAGGGTGGATAATAAGAGGAGCACCAGTCTCAGACTGTGCTGCTGCCGCAGCTAACAATGATTTTTTCTCTGCTGGTGTTAGTGGCCATGAACATCCTATTTCTCCTATGACACCACACTTAATAGTGGTATCTCCAACACCCTCGGTGAGCTCCTTGACCATTATCTACCAACAAACAATATAATTATCAAAATCATTTTGTAACTCGCCTCTTACTCCTTATGTCAATTACGAATACAAACAGTGCAGTCAGTGAACTTTTAATGTGTCAGTGGATGAAAACCTACATCAGAATTTTTAAAATCTGCTCAAGCTAGCAGACTGCTGCATTTCCTTGGGAGGGGTGGAACTTGCAAGCTATATATATTGAAACTGTTTATTTTACTGACAACGCAGGGGGCTGCAGCTCCCACAGATTCCCCCCTAAATATTGTTTGAGGAGAGAGGGGTAATAGTACAATCCAACTAGTGGTCTATTATCAATCAATCAATCAATCAATCAATAAACTTTATCTACCCTCGAATTTACAGTGTAGCACTCAAGTGCTAATATCTTCGAGCCAACTACATTAATAAATAATTATAATAAAAAGTTAATTCTATATAGCAAAAAAGATAACTAACTACCTAGACAACTAACTTGCAAATTATCATGATGTAGAAAGGTTTGCAGTTCCTGCCCTTTTAAGTAAATTATTGTTCCCAGTAGATATCAGTCGTCGAAAAGAAGTAAAATCAGAAATAGTGCGGTAATGGTCAGGGAGAGAATTCCAAGATGTTGCTGCCAAGTAACTAAAGGAATTGATACCATAAGAAGTGGTCAATGGTTTGGGCAAACAGAGCATATTATGTCCTCTTAAAAAATAGGTGCTAGAGCGTAAACGAAACATATCTTTTAAATATCTTGGATAATCAGAAAAATGAAGACATTTAAAAATAGTGAGAATCATGTTTTGTAAACGCTTGTCCTTAAGGTTTGCAGTTCCTGCCTTTTTAAGTAAATTATTGTACTCAGAGTTAAAATCCTTGAAAATAAATCGAAGAATACGTTTGTTTAAAAGGTCAAGTTTATCAGAATCTTGTTTACTGGAGAAATGCCACACCATAGAACAATAATAAAAGTGAGGAAGTATAAATGCCTTATAAAGACGGAGCATGGTTTCAGTAGACATCAGTTTGCCAAACCTTGTCATAACGCTAAACTGATTGTTTATCAATGCTGCATTCTGATTGGTTGAGTTACCACTAGGCTATAAGTTATAGCCCACTTGTAGTGAAAAGCGCCGGCTTTGAAAACCAATACAATGGCGGCTGAATCGTGTTTTGCTACCTGAAGTTGTTTTGTCTCAATATTTTTGACCAACTAGTTTGATTTTACTGAAACAATAATTATTATTCCTGTCCCCCTCATGGCCTCTGAGTCAATAGCCCATTCAGGTTCGAGGAATACTTGTTATTAGTGAAATCCAACTAGTGGCCTATTATCAATGCTGCATTCTGATTGGTTGAGCTACTACTAGGCTATAATGTTATAGCCCACTAGTAGCCAAAAGTGCCGGCTTTTTGGCGGCACACACGAATTAAGTCTAGCTTTAACTAGCTAAAGTTTTTTTTTTTCGATATTTTTGACCAGCTAGTTGGATTTTACTAAAAAAATTATTCCTGTCACCCTCATGGCCTCTGAGTCAATAGCCCATTCAGCCTTTGGCCTCATGGGCTATTGACTCAGAGCCCACTCGGGCTCAAGGAAAAATTGTTAAATAGTACCGTAATTGGGGGAGACACAAGGAGCCTGCAATCCTAGTCTCCAGGTCGCTATTAAAAAACTGTTAGGCTGAACAGTTTTCAAAAACCCTAATTTCAATCCGTTTTAATCTTCTTCAGTTTTGCCTGTCTGTGGCATCTGTTGTTTCGTTATGTTATTTTAAACCTTCCTTTTAAGTTTTAATCGGTTATTTTTATGTTTCTTTTAATTTAACGGGCATTTTGTAATTTCCTAATTTGGCAGAATTTCGTGACACAGCTCCTTTAAGCATACTTGCCATATGAACCCAGGTTCATTTGGACTTCCACTAAGAATGAATGGAATGTACAGGATGCAATCGGATCATGCCCATTAATGGACCTCCTGTCACTCATTATCTCGTTATACATGTGTTTTGACCATCTATTACATGAAACTTAAGCAAAGCACACCACTAGAGCAGAAGCGTCTTGACCTTCAATCGTTGTCGCCCACATTCCCTAACCTTTGGCTATTACTAGTTATAATAGTACAGTATTTATAGAAGGGTTTAGAAACAGCATGGCTGAGGTTATATAATTATATTAGATTATTATAATTGGCATGCCTGTTACCTCCCATTTAAATGCAGTTCCCTGTGATGGGGTAATAGGAATGCAGTGGGAATAGGCTGACTACCTTTTCCATGTACTGTCAGAACAACCACTTGCTAGCTGCCTTAATTATTTGCAAGACCACTGAGAAGCAATATTTTGCAAAGGTAGATGGCCCTAAGACAATGATACTGGTGAGAGGGATATGTGCCACTGAAGGGGAGTTGGTAGGGAAAAAAATATATAACCTGGTTAAGAACAAAATTATTTGGTAAAAGAGACCAACAATTACAACAGGGGACAACTAGAAGGGGAAAGACACAGAAAATGGAGGAGGGAGAAATGGCCTGAAAAAGTAGGGAGGAGGGTGATTTACCCTCCTGTACCTTCCCCCTCAACTAGATTCTAAATAGAGAAAACAACTCCCCTGAGACTTCTAGATGATTGCCTGTAATGCCATGGGTCGCTACAAGGATACCAGCACTGTTATACATAGGCATATATAGTTATTCTAACAGTGAAAATAATTAATATTACAATATTACTAACCTTACAGCGCTCCTCAACAGATAAGGCCTTGATTTCGGGAGGAAGGGTGTGGTCTATGTAGTATCCTGTACCAGCAATAATATTCAGGCCGGTGGCCGAGGAAACTTTAGCTAAGTATTCCACATCTCTGTTGATACCATTGATAGTCACTTCAACTATGCTCTGTCCACCCTCCTGTTTAAACAAGTTCAGCTCTTTAACCATGTCATCAAAGGGTTCATCGCCAAGTGACAAATTGAGTTTGTGACTATAAGGATTGTGCTGGATCCATCCAAGATTAGCCAAGTTGATCTCCGAATTTACCATTTTTTCTGCATCAGAAGCTCTCCAGGGTGGCTGAATGCAGCATTTGTAGTCCATCTTTATGTGTTCATGAGTAAGGGTGCGGCCCAGCGCACTGGGCTCAATATCACCCAGGACAGTCTGGATTTGGCCTGATGCCATTATTTTTTTATCTTTTCACTGAGTCTGAGCCTCAAGCTGTAGAAATATAGATCAGTCTCTAAGTGCTCAAGAGTTTACAACTGTTCATTATGGAATGGGAGAGTATGGGCTGGGGAAAAGGAGAATTTCAATTCTTTGCCCAATATTTTAGCTGAGATATTGAGGGGGATCCTTAAGTTTGAAGAGGTAAAAGTATGTCTTAAACAGAGAGTAATGCTGGTAGGAAACATATTTATTAAGAACCTCAAAATGTTATTCTTCCTTCTCAGAGCCAATCACACTCTAGAAGACTTTTACAGGCCACATGTAAATATAAGATGAAAATTAAAAGTGATGTGTTAGGGGCTCATGACCACTCCTTATACATAAATCCTCTGTTAATCCCCACCTAGTGGCTTGAAGTTAGTTGGGAACCATAAATATCCAGACCCTATATGAGGGGGTCCACCCTTGAGAATAGTATCTCTTGGCCCTGTGTGTTTAAGTTTGCCTAAAATACCTCATTATTCCATTGGGCCATATTCATTTCTGGTTATGTGGTCTGTGCAAATCTTAGAATCTCCTGGCTATTCATCTTGGAAACATCACCTAAAAGTATTAACCAAGAGGGCCTAGGAAGATGCAAATAGGGAAAAGGTGGGGCTCCAGGCCTGCAGCTTGTGATGAATTTTAATAGGATGAAATTTTGGTGTTTTTAGGTGTTCTGTTCACGTGGAACCATACTAACTGTAAGAGAATTTAGACACCTAGCCATTCAAAAATTTAAATTCCAAAATTGACATCAAATTTTTAGCTGTATTGTCAAAAACTATACCGGCATAAAAATGCTGTCAACATTTTTTCACAGCATAGGCGTGGTTGCATAAAACACTACAGCTATGGTCATGCCCAGACCTCTGCAGACAATCCAAGGATTTCCCAACATGATGGGGGGAGGGGGTGGTGTTGAGACCTCCTATATGAAAATGCTCAGGGACTGCAGATTTTTTGGTCTCACAGGGTGTTTAAGCGAGCGAAAGACAATAATTTTACCCATAATGGTATTTATCGCAGAGGGTTAACGTTGCATGTAAAGAAATTTCTGTTCACTTCAAAAAGTGCTGTCGTGCTGTCTAGGGGTCAAATAAAGGCTGGGCAACGTCCAAATTGGTCTCCTTTGGGATTTCAAAATCTAATTTCCCAAAGGGCATCCTTGTCATATAAGAGGGTGCTTCCCCGGGGTAAGATCCCAAAAGGGGATTTTTAAGGGAAGTACGATCAGGAGTTGGAGGTTTCTTTTCCAGTATTAGTTCTAGGTTATTTTAAATTACATATTTCTCAGAAATGTTTCAGTCTTCCGCTAGGCGTGTTAGCGTGAGATCAAATTTGCAGAAGGCGAACTCACGCTTAAGATAGGGCGTTATATTTTTGTGCTGTATTCAATTTTTCATGCGCTCGTGGCTCGTGGAATAACAGTTATTGTAAAACTGTATTTCGCAAACTTTTAAGCGTCAAATTTAAAAGTAAAATGTACATACCTCGGACGATCGACTCGTAAATTGTAAAGAAGTATTGGCGGGGAAGGAAGGCTGCGTGAGTGCAGGCTTGAGTGCGTGACGATGTTATCTCCCTTGACATAACGTGACGGCGACACGCATATATGCGCAGATGGGTTGTAAAATTATCATACACCGCGCATTGGGAAAAGTGCAAGATGGCCGACAGTGAGACCAAGTATATTGAGAATTTGATCTTGGAATTAAACTCTGAATTTGACTCAAAAACTAAAAAAGCCTTGATAGCGTTAACAAAACTGACCAAAAATAAAGAAAATGTTCGTTTGTTTGGCTTGAAAGGAGGCTTAAAGCGGCTTTTAGCTCTTACACAGCGGCCCAACACGACCGTTGTTGACATGGCGCTCAGTACACTTGCAAACTGTGTTCTGGATGAACAGTGTAGAAAGGAGGTTAGTGTTTGTTAAAATAACGTGCAAATCTGTGCTAAATTTTAATGTAACTACTTTTCGTTCCTTTTTTTTGTAGGTAAGAAGATTGGACGGCATCGCTACACTTGGTGAGTGATTTAATAAAATATTCGATCATAATGATGAATAATTAATTAAGCTTAATTACTTGATGTGATCCTTTGTTTACGTCGTTTATAGGGACCCTAAACGGAAAATAACTTGGCAAATAAAACAGTTAGAGCGGTTTCATTCCCCATAAGTATTCTGCAGCTGTTTCAGTGATATGATTACAGATAATAATTATTTGATTGGAAAAAAAAACCCTGCTGTCAGATCACCATCATAAGTATACGCTGGTATACGATACACGTATGAAAATAACAGCTCCGGTTCAAGATTCTGCCTGAACAACCATCAGTCATTTTCGTGCAGGTACAACAGGATTAGGAAGAAACAATGAGACAAAGTTTCATGTTCTAAACTTCCAGTTGCCCTTTGTACCTGTATTGCTCCCACTTGTCTCTCTTGCAAAGTACAATGCAAAGGAGACTGTTGGAAGGACAGTAGAAAGTGGCTAAGTAGTTCACATCTCCCCTTTCTCTTTTCCATGGTCCCTTGCACTTTGTCGCAAGATTCACATTCACCTTTGTATAGGCGAATCTTTGCTGATGTCCTTGTTTACATTTTTTCCTCATTATCATACAACTTAACTCATGGAAGCTGTGGCCGTATATATGAACTAAATGCAAAAGTTGAAAGAGCTGATTAAGTTGAGCAATTTGTGCAATTTTCAGCTCTTTGCAAGCAATATTGAAGGAAATATCAGCTATCAAAAAATGCGAAATTGCTAGGTGGCAAAAAAGTTAATGAGCCATACATTCTCTGTAAAGTTTGGAGTGTTTAGAAGAGAATTTGTCTGAAACTATTTGGTGTATTAGGCTCAAATTTTCAGAGATAAGTGAAACTGTTATGCCCTTTCAATGTTCAGAGTTTTTATTTTATTAGCGTCATCAGATAGTGATAAGCATATGTTAATGAGGCAAAAAGTGTAAACAAAGATTCGCCTTTACCTGTCAACTTTTTCTTAGTTGAATGCATGAGATTTGCACCTTGTCCTGAATGGGATTTCTAAAAAACATACAAAGATGTTCTGACAACCTTTGAACACTTCGGAAGCTATTTAAAAGATTACAATTTTGGCGTGTTTTGATTTTGTTTGGACACAAAGTCATCATTCAACGTCTCTTTGGAACATTTTTGTGGAAATTGAGTTGAATTGAATTGAGTTTTCACTATTTAGGAACTGTTCATAATTTATGGGTTTGGGGGAGGCTATGGGAATTAATTTTGGAGGGGGGCATTAATTTTCATCCAAAACATTTCGAGGGAGGCATCAAAATTCAATTGGTACTCTGTATAGGGGGGCACTTAAAACTTACTTTGATAATTGACCCGCTTTAGGGACGTATTTTAACAAAGAACTTTGTGTCCCCTTAAAGAAGTTATTGATAAATGCCAAGTGAAATCCGAGCACTTTTCAACATTTAACAGAGTGAAATTAGGAGACTGAAATAGGAGATTGATGATTATTATATAAATTCCAATGAAATATCAGGTGATCTCCCATACAAAAAGGTGGTTTTTTCACATGTGAAAATAACATGTTACCATGGATACCCCTTGCAAATGCATGCCGTGTTTGGTCCAAAATTTGTTTGTGATAATGCTGACCGGGGGGGGGGAAGAGACGAGGTCTGGGACCGAGAAACGATGTTCTCACAACTTGCAAAGTGGTCACCCAGCGTGGTGGTCAGCGGATAATTACAGTATTTTTCCCACAGTAAATATTTTAGAAGCAAGAATTGAAGTGAACGGGCAGGGGAAATCAGAAATGCTTAAAAAATTGAAAAAAATTATATCATACAACTTTGATTTTCTTGCATATCGTATTTGTCTTTTGCTACTGAAATGCGGGGGAGACTAAAACGCAACCGTGCTAGATCTTAACCAACAACAACACGCTCGATGGATTTATTTATAGGTTACATCGTTTTTGCCGGGCAAGGATAACTTGATGCTGATAAAAATTACTGGAGCAAGTGTCAAATTTATCGGAAGCAAGAATATTCAAGAAAGCTTTATAAATATGAGCTTACTGCTCTACATATCATAACTGAATAAAAATAAACACTTCATAACATTTCAATTCGTTTATTTCGATCAGTCAACACCTTGAATCCAAAGTTAAAATTTAAAACGATCCTAAAACAAATCACAACTACTACTGAAAGCTCTGTACCTTGAAGCGACTTTAACTTTCCTAAGGTTTGCAGCAAAACACTGCTCGATAGCTCAACTCTTCGGCGGCCTTTTCTTAGCAGCTATACGGAGCTAGCTATATGTTGCATATTCCAAACTCTGTAAAGGGAAATTGTTTAACAGAAAAAGAAAACCACACACAATGTCTGAAAAGCGACATAAAATCAATAAATTTGCAAATTATTAACATATAATAGGGAGAAACAGTCCCGCCTTAGACTGCCATGTTTTTGTGTTTTCTCAAGACGGTTGATCTATAGTTTTTGACACAATGCGCATGATCAGTACACAAATCCGCTGGCAAGACCCTTGCTGATCGCTTTGCAAGTTGTGAGAACATCGTTTGGATTTCATATAAGAGAATGTATGGGAAGTAGCTCCCCCCCCCCCCCCCCCCCCGATGCTGACACCTTGAATAAAGAGTTAAATACGGTATTTCATTGATGTTGATAAACAGAACATGTCCACTTGGAGATACGAATTTTATCTTCTCTGTGTATCTACTAGTATTTGTTGTATCGAGCGGCCAACTGTACCCACTGTTATCAGATTTTGAGTCAGATTCAGAACCTGATAAGTTAGAGAGAGAGGGAGGGGGCGTTATGGTATTTCACCTTTTTCCACAAGCTCTAATGAGGGACGGGGGCAGGAGAAAGTATTTCATCATCAGGGGGGCTAAAAAAAATATTTAAGGAAAAATGATGTAAGATGTTTTTTCCTGCTCCCGCGAAAACATCCCCATAGCCCCCTCAACCCATAAATTATGAACGGTCCCTTATCTTGTGTTAAAGAACAATTCGTCCAGATTTGTGAGTTGGGTGAGAGAGATGGTCCCTGATGCGTGAGACTCACACATAATACATGAGAGTTGGCAGGTATACCTTTGTTAGCAACCAACGTATAGAATGAAAAGCATGAGCAGGTGGCAGCCTTTGCACAGTCTGATAAAAATAATTTACTTTGTACATATTTCATTGAATGCATATCAAGTAAGTGATTTCCTCCTTTAAATCTTATTTTTCACCCTTCTTTGAACAGCTGGTGTGCTGACAACAGCAGAGAAAATGAGCATTTTAAACCGAACCTCTAGAGCTTTGGCCAATCTTGCTGAAGATGAACTTAGTGTGCTTGTTATGGAAGAGCTAGGAGTTATTCCTGCACTTTTGAAGCTGCTGATAAAGACTTCTGACAGTGACTGCCAAGTGTCAGTGTTACGAGCAGTAAGAATGGTCTGCACAACTGCAAAAAGAAAACAAGCTGTTTTGGATTTGGATGCCATGAAGACCATCGTGGACCTTCTTAAGTCCGACAAACCTTCTGTGGTGAACTGCTGTATCAGAACTTTGGCTGAACTCACGAAAGGTTGCAGCAAGGAAATTGCTCAGCAAGTACAAGAATATGGTGGTGTTAAAATCATTGTCGACCTGTCCAACAGTGATAATGGGCAAGTGAGGCATTCAGCTCTCTTGATGCTAGCAAACTTAGCTTTCCATTCACAAGTGCGTGTTTGTATCGGCAGCGAAGGGGGAATCGAAGCACTAACTGAGCAACTTAAACGAGAAGAGCCAGGTCATGTCACTGCCAAGGTGATTGAAGGAATTTGTTTTTGCTGCAGAGAGGCTATTAATCGCAGAAGAGTGTGTGAATCCGGTGCACTAGAACTCCTTCTGAAGATCTTGTCTTCAGGGAAGATGACATTGTCTTTGGAGAAAAAGATTGTAAATGCGTTTACCTGCTTTTATTATTGTGAGCCAGCCTTGGAAACTCTCATAAATGCAGATCTTATTCCAATTCTTCTCCGTCACCTTAACAGGGTTCTATCCCACTTGCCATCGAAGAATGAGTTAGAAGATCATCATGATGATTTTTCTGACCAGTTGTCTTTCACTTCAGACATTTCGTCAGACTCCCCAAGAGCAGCCAGCATTAAAGAAACATTTTTCGATGCAAGTGCAGAGAATATGGATGAAAGTTTCTTGAAAAGACTTGAGGAAACAGCAAGGGAGATCCATATTTCAGACTCTAAAGCAAGTGGCAGACTTACAAATTTTAAGAGAAGAATGAAACTAAAGCCATCACCCATTCCTACTACCCCTCCCCCTGGCTTGTGCACTGTAGGATCTGGAAAGTCTGTATTCAGTTTTGCGTCAAGACAGACAGACACAACATCACTGGTGTCTGTGTGTACATCATCTTGTAGTATATCATCTCTGGCATCATCTGGTAACAGTACAAATTTGTTGATGTCTAGTTATCCCAGTGTATTGTCATCAAGCCAAATAATGTCGCCATCACAAAACAAATCCTTCTCAAGCAATAGCACTGGTGAGCAATCAAAGGATCCTTTTATTGTGCAAATTGAAAAGGAAAACACAAGTATTGAATCAAAATATTCATTGATGACGCCTGGCAAAAATGCAGTCACTAAGACTTCTGACTTTATGGCAAATGGAAGTTTTGCTCAGCCCCCATCACCAAGGACACATGGAGCAAGTCATCACCATCGTAGCCCTGGTTACAGCACTTTGTTATTGTTATTTCGCATTTCCCACATGGCTGATCCTAGTTCTCTTCTGGTGAACAGACCATGTATTCAAGCTTTGTTGCATTACCTTCATGTAGTGGACAATCCTGGTCCTAAGTGTGCACGTGTTTTTAGCTGTTTGGTGTCAAATCCATTGTGTTTTAAGGCCTTAGTTGTGAAAGGAGCTGTTGTAGCATTTCACCATGAGCTGTGCTGCATGTATTATGAAAACCAAGAAACTGTAGCAGCGGTGACTGAGAACACAGCAGCAAACCAGGATATTCAAGTTTCTGATCATGTATTGTGCGACAGCCACAGCTCTTGCACAAACTTGCTTGACCTCAGACATGAATGCAGCACTCCTGAACAACACAAAGCCTCTGAATTTGATGATTGTGGATCATACCATTGTGCATCGTCAGCTACCCAAAGCTACTGTCAAGAAACTGGGAAACAGTTACTGGAGGCTTGTGCAAGCCAAGCAGAAACTCCATTTGGGAAAGGTGTCCTTGAAAATTTGCTTCTTAAAGGATCAAATGAAGAGTGCAAAGAGTGTGTGTTGGCCTTGCCTCTCTTATGCAGGTAACAAGACTATTCAGGGTGTAAAGAAAGTCAATTTTACAGCTTGCCATTCAGTCAAGCTGTACCTACAGTAGCTTGTACACCTAAGCCAAAAAGTCACAAGGCTGTGTTGTAAGAAAAATTGAAGGGAGTTCAGTGCTCTTAATCTGTGAATTCCAGGGTACTGCCCAGCACATGGATTCTATGAAAAATCTAAGACTTTTAGTTGCCTGGAAGCAAAAGTTTAGGTGCTTGGAGCCACTGGGCATTGCTAGAGCAGAGCCTTGAGTCATTTCAGTTAGCCCCCAAAAGAGATTTTTTTATGAGCACCGATTTTATACAGTTCCTCTGTAATTTGAACTTCCCAACTTGCCCACTGGGCAAGTTAAGAAGAGGATTCACTGGCCCAAAAGCAAATCTACTAGCCCCAGGCTATTGTACACTACATGTACTTTCTTTGCACTCTGCTAATAGGTCTCCCTGATGCTAGCACATCGTTCCGTTGACTAATGATCCTGATACCACAACCTACTACAGTGTTTCAATATAAGAGAAGTTCTCCTACAGCTACCATAGGACATCCCTCCAACAATTACCTCTAAACCCTTTAAATGCAAGAAAACCCCTTGAAGTCCCAAAATGCAATTTACAATATTGGAGATCCCCTTTCCACAATGATCCCACATAAAAATTATTTTCATTTTTTTTTTTTTTTTAGGAAAATTACTTTCATTGGTAGACTCTCATCACAGCTAACTGTGATGATACCATCATGTTATTATGGGGACAGCCCATTTCCAATATGATCACATTCAGATTTGGTTTGGAAACCCCTTGGCACCCCCTCCGACAGTAGCCTCCCCACAGACGTCCTTTGGGGTTCGTTTATCACACATTCATTACCCCAAAGGACGTCTGCGGGGAGGCTACTCCGACAGCTACTATAAGCCTGCCATTTCAATATAGGATGCCTTTTTGGCCCAATCACTCTTACAGTTAATTATTAATTTTTTTATATGGGAGACTCAATGTCATAGTTATCCCCCTACCATTCCATTACGAGGGCTCCCTTGATCCCTTATTTTACTATTTCAATAAATTATGAGATGCCTTGTTTTCTCTAACCACTCTATCAGCTAATTATCTTGATATGGGAGACAGACACTCAAGGCCATGGTTATCCCTGTCATTTCCTTCCTTTATTTTACCATCTCAATAGGGCAGTTTCAAATTATCAAAATTCATACTTGTCTCCAAGGCTGAGGACAATAAAACAAAAGAAATGAATTTTTGATCAATGCAGTTGCTTTTGTTTTATACTTCTTAACCTCGCAGCCATGAGAAAATTTTAACAATTCAAAACTACCGGTAGCCTATAGGCACTCCCTTCCCTCTAATCTCTAGGGTAAAAATGATGAGTAGATAATACAGTTTGAGGCGGGTGACTACGTTAATTCAAGTTTATAAAGTCACGTGTATGTATTTGAATTTCACCATTTTATAGTTACAGATATTGTTGACTCCTTTTTAGGACCAAGAAACTGAAACAGCAGATGCTTGTGGAAAGGAAAGGATTGCTGAAGTTTTGTGATCTGCTTATGTCAGCTCATGCAAACAGTGAGACCTTCACAAGTGCTATAGAAGCTTTGATAGTTCTGGCAAATGATTTACATGTAACGTTCCCAGCTGATACTGAAGCAAGTCTTTCCAGAAGATCAAGTGAATCCAAACTACATGGATCAGTTCATTCTGATGGAAACGTGGGCAAATTGCATGAACTCAAGTATATGAAAAATTGTTTAGTTAAACGGAAATGTGTCGCTGATTTCCACAACAGCATGTCGTGTTTTTATGAGGAGAAATGCCTCGTTTCTTGTGATTTGAACTTCCAGATGGATGATGGAACAATAATCAGCGCTCACAAGCAAGTAATGGAAATGGCATCTAATTATTTCACAGCCATGTTATCATATCGTTATTTGGAGTCTACACAGGCTGTTATACAGATTTCTGATGTTTCTCCAAATGTCTTTGAATTTGCTTTGCATCACATATATGGCTGTAGATGTACAATTGCTTCTAACAAACAACCTGCAGAAGCTTCTTCCTCTGTTTCACACTGTCAAGTGTTGAAAAGAAATGTCAGTCAACTTCAAACTGCAAACACTAGACTAGAATTCTTTTTACAGCTCCTAGCCTTCTCAGACAGATTCATGCTGGACAGTTTGAGAACAGTCTGTGAGCAGTTTCTCATTAACTTAATTGACACTAGCAGTGTTGTGCAAATTTACAACCTTGGTCTTCGCTTGAATTCACCACAGCTATGCACACATTGCTTATGTTACCTTCTTCAGGTGAAGGTATCAGATCTTTCCAGCAGAATGCATTTGTTCAAGGAACTCTTTCTGTGCAGTGACAAGAAAGATATTGTGCAACAGTTGTATCAACTTCTTCAGTTACACTTAAATAATATAAAGCCGTAAAGATGCAAGTAGTATATAGTAGTGTGCAGTGGAGGCATTTTTCTTGGGCGTTCAAATGTTTCATCTTAGGAATACACAACTGCTGTGTTGAATTCTGGAAAAGTTGTGGAGTTGGGTAGCCTGTGACACACATAACTAAAGCTTGGGTTAAAGTCCATCTGCGAGCCAGGGCCAAAATCCTTGTTCTGAGCCTCCACCTGTATACCAGGATTAGTATATATGCACCATGATTGGCCTGTTTAAAAAGCCATTGTCGATTTGCCATTTAGGTTGAAGGGAAATTCAAAATACACTTCTGGTACAAATTACTCATTAAGTCCATTTGGAGCCCAGAAAAAGGATTTGGTGCTGCTTCACAGCTGTTACTAGGTGGGGCTCGATCACGTCTGTGACACAGGCTAAGAGTTGCGGTAAGTCAAAGGAGGTGCAGAGAGAAGATGGGAAAAAAGGTGCATTTTTTCTCCACCTCTCCCCCACCTCCTTGGCTCCTTCTTTCTCCCTTGTGCCCACCCCAAAGGGTCATTACTGCTGTTTCTACTCCCCAATCTTCCTCTGTTTTTAAGTCAAAGATGGTGGCCTTAGCAACCTAAACATACATGTTAAACAATCAGCCTTTGCCTGCCCAAACAATATACTGACATTGCAGCTAAAATTATATTAATTCAACTGGTTGATAGCTAAAAGCACATCAATCCTGTAAAGTCCAAATAAAACAAGAAGAAGAAGTATTGTAAATTCTATTGTATATTTTATTAAACAGTAGTTTCACTGACCATTGCCCACCACTGTAGAAATCTGACACACCTTAGAATAAATAGAATATTGTTCCAAATTATAATTTCCAAGTTTTATATTCCTTCAAATCTCTGAAGGATCAGGAATGAATAATATAATAATTTATATACTATGCGAGACGGCCAGAAAACAGTAAAATTCCCAATTCTCAAAGATGTTCTCAGTTAACTTACAGTTAAACCGTGAAAACAGTGAACACCAGAAATATTACTGGAATGTTGTGTTGCAAGAAAAAAGCTAATTGGACATGGGAAACTAAACGACAAGCAAGAATGTTAGTTTGTAGATTTGTGGCTAGTTTGCGTGTCCTGATCTTTGCTGTGATTGGTCTAGCACAATAAAATGTTCCTGAAATATTTCAAGTGTCCATGTTTTGCCGGTTTAACCGGAAGAAAACCAGGCTTGATCACTTCCATTCAGCAAAGAGAGAGGCTCATTTTTCTTTGTTATGTTTCCTTTGGCACACTCTTTTTAGAACCAACTGACAAACTTTCAAGCCTCGGTAAAACATCCCCAGCGATGGCTGACCATTTAATTGATGCTAATTTATCAGCTCTTGTTACACCAATGTTCAGAATTGCTATGGGCTTGTTCTGTTGCCAAGCAGCATGAGCATAACGATAAGAGGAATAAACTTCAACTGATGACCCCACGATCAGTAATGAATCAGATTCCAGTAACCGCTCATGAATAAAGTTAACTAATTCCTTTGGCACTGAATCTCCAAAGAAAACCACTTGAGGCTTCAGGATTCCTCCACAGTTAGCACAAGGAGGGACGTTGAAGCCTTGCACTTCTTCATCTGTGAGGAAAGTATCACCATCAGGGGCGTGCCCACTTGCAGTGGCCTCCCATGTTGGATTAAGTTCTTTTATCCTCACTTGCAGGTCATGACGTGAACTTAGCTGATTGCATCCCAGACAGATAACCCTTAAAAGAATAAAATGTAATAAACAAACTAAAATAATACAGCCAAAATTATTGTCCCTAGTTGAAATACAAGGTTAGCCTTCTATTTTGCATTTTATGCAAAGATGAAAAATACACTGTTACCCTTACTGAGCCTTGAGATTATTTCTTTTGGTTTATTCCCCCAAGCCTCAAGCTAAGTATAATTATAAGTCCCCCAAACTTGTAACGCAAACAACCATCCATTAAATGGCCCCTCCAAAAAGCCCCCTGGGGTCTTGTACTTTGAAATTGCCCTCAAATGCAAAGTAATACAAAGCAAAAACAGTAAATTTTCTTCCAACTGTAAGGCTATCCCAATCAATTTTGAAATGCAAATTTCCACCATAGATAAGCCCCTCCGAATAAAGGCCCCTTCAAATATAAGCCCCTCAAAAAGGGCCTTTGAAAAATTATAAACCCCGGGGCTTATTTTGGGACTTTTATGGTATCGAAACTGGTCTACTGAAATCAACATTCGCCACTTTAAATGCGAGAAGGAAACTGGGCAAAGTTACCATTCGCAAAGACTTCTGGGACTGTTACTGGGAACAGGGCAAACAAATTGGCTAAGGGACCAGTCATTATTTATCGCCTGGAGGGGGGGGGGGGGACAAAAGGGGGATCATTGAAAACTTTGGAAGGATTCAGAGTGGGGACCACTCAAATTTGCTTGGAAAATGAAGACATGGTGGGGGCATTGTGAAAGTCATCAAATGTTACTAGGGGGTATCACTTCAGTGAAGTAACCATCAAAGGGGGTATCGGCCAAATTTCACCTTGTTTCGCCCTCCTCCCCCAGGCGATAAATAATGACTGGTCCCTGATAGCTGAATAGCGCATCCCCAGCTATCCTTCTCATTTTTAAACTGGCAAATTAGCAAATTCCTCACTTTTGTTTATATTTTTCATTAAAAGTTCACGTTCGTCTGACGTTTGTCCTTAAAACAAAGATGACAAAAGTCACCCAAACATTGCAAATGGCATAGTCACTTTAGATCTGACGTCATTTGTGCGGCGCTGGACTACTGGTTACGTAACTCTGTTTCTAGCAATGTATTTAGAATATACCTGTGTGCGCAACCATGAAGCTCCGAAACACACTGTGAACCAGCTTTAGAGTGCAAAGCATCAACATTTTGCGTTACAAGCCAATGAACCTTGCCCAGTTTCTCCAGAGTTGCAAGAGCAAAATGGCCCTCATTGGGCTGTCTGGACGAAAATTCCTCCCATCCGACGTAATTTCTAGCCCAATACCTGCTTCTGTTCGCAGCACTTTTGAGAAAATCGGAGTATTGCATTGGTCGACTGTCACTTACAGCGTATAAACCGACATCTTCTGACCGATAATCCCTTATTCCGGATTCAGTAGAAATCCCAGCGCCAGTCAAAACAAAGAGGTTACGACTTTGGGCTATGAAATCGTCAAGCTTTCTGACAACTGCTGCCGTTTCTTCGTCAGTGTTTTCACACTTAGGGACAAAAAGTCTGTGAATAGACCTCTGATGGATCTTTAAACGCATTAGAATCGATAAAAATGTACTATTTCGAGTAAAACCTGAGGCCATGTTCGATTGCCACGATGTTGACAAAAGTACCACCGGTATCTTCCAGTGCCAAAAGTTTTGTTTGTACCGGGATGACCTGGGGAGCAATGGAAAAGAAAATGGCGACCAAGGAATCATGCAGAAGTCTGCATGACGTAAAGTTTATAAACAGCACGGCTTGTTGTGACAAGCGCGAGATCTGTAGCGATGTTTAAAAGCATTAACTCTAAACTGAAAAGCTAGCAAATTGCGGAGGATCATCGGACAGGCTAATTCCTCATGTTTACAAATCGCATCTCAAGGGAATTAACAAACAGAATGTTATCAAGTAGTGATTCAACGAGCTCAGCTGAAGTCAACTTTTCATCGGTTGAGACCCCTGAACTCATTTGTATTTTTAGCCCACATGAGAACAAAGAGGTATGTTGTTGATTTGGCATAATTTCTACACCGCATATGATCAACTTAGCAGAAATATATTTCCTCTAATCTATTTGCATGAAACTGAAAGCTTATATTTTGATTCAAAGTCCTATTTTACCATGTTCATCTACTAATTGCCAGTGCAGTGCAATACTACACACTTAATGACTGGTCCCAAGGGAAATAGTTAATTTTGTTTCCCGAGAATCTCAATCAGGGTGCAAAGAAAATCATTTTTACAGCTTGCCATTAGCGCAAGCTGAAGCTAGCATTTACTAGCCCAGACGTCATTTCAACTAGCCCCAAAAGCTTTTCTCTTGATTTATCCCTAATGTTTTATCTTTAAATCCCAAAAGATTCACAGACCAGTGAATGTTTTGACAGTGAGATAGTACCTGTAATCAAGATTTTTCATTTACCTTTTCTGTGAAGGACAGGTGGCTCAAGCCTCCCAACTCCTGTATGTTGGTTTCCTGCCCCCTAACCTGTTTTTCTTGGCCTCCCTTCAGCTCTTTTTCAGTTGCAGAATATTAAGCATTGTTGCATGATTTCTGCTTATTTCTCCCAATTCCCACTCTTTTAAAACTCCCATCTCCGGTCCTGCCCTTGTCTCTCTTTTAATACCTCCCTTAACCATTCCAACCCCTATTCTCTTGGGCTTTCACATTCGTGTCCGCCCCCACTTTTCTGTATCCAAAATCAGAAGGGGTGGTTCAAAATTTCAGTGTAAAATTCTGAAAGTTGTATGAATGGAACAGTTGCTTATATTTTGCATGCATTAGCTTTGATTTTTTTTCACCAGTTTGCACTGAGCAAAAGAGAACAACGTTGCAAGGCAATCCAAATTTTTTTGAAAAAATTTTACCTTGAAGTTTCATCCCATTGATTAATTGTTCTTGTATGGTCAAATTTTTCGCATTTCCAAAACTCAACAGGTTTTAGATTTATTGGAAAGTTCTCCCATAAAGTTTTCCAAGCATTAACTCTTGTTGATATATTGGAAAGTTTCCTGAATATTGCTCTATAAGTAAGATGTAATTTAGCAGATGTAGATTGTCATCCACTATAGTAAACTCACTTTTTTACTTGTTTGTTTTCTCTCTTGTTATTCTGTATAGGAAAAAACCGTCATTGCCGTGATTTATATTCTGACATCATCTCTAAGGTACTACTTGATATCAGCATGCAAAGGTCCTGTGTGATAGCTTAGGGCTGGTGGATTTTTTGTTCCACTTGTGAATTCTGTTCTCACAACTCATGGCTCGATGGGCAAGTGAAGCGTTTTGTTAGAAGAGTTAGAAGAAATTGAAATAACATAAAATACTGTAAGAGAAATTGAAAATTCTGACTAACATATAATGACCCAAGGTATTTTTCAAAAATAAATGATAAGACGAAGTGAAGTCTGCAAAAACAGGTATCAGATTACATTTCATATAAGATGCTGTGTGATCAAAATTTTTGGTACCCCTGCTCACCGAAGGTCCAGTTTTGAAATACCTTGGTTGAAATAAGCCATGCTCTCAGTTTAATATTAAAGCTCACAAGATAGTTTTTTTATGGTGCTATTTCATGCATCACTGCCACAGCTTCACCCTGAACTATTGGCTTTTATTAAAAACTGAATCACTGGATAATGCAATTCTAGATTCCTGATTGGCTTAACCATCATGGTATACGAGTCATTATACTATGCTCTCCAAATATGCTAACTGTACACATCTGCTCAAAATTAAAACCAAGCTGAAAATTGATTGTTTTTACAAATAAAGTCGGGAAGAATTCTCCATAATTATTTTGTGGGCACTTTTGTTAAAACAGTAACTATTCCACTGGCGCTTGTTGGATATCAGATGATTATAGCAACCTTGGCGCTACGTGTGTCATTGGCTTTCTACCATCTCATATCCAACGCTCACTTGTGGAATAACGTTTAACAAAAAATCTCTGACACCCTTAGTAATTCTTTGGGTAAAATCAATACTGTGGAACCTCTATTCAGGGACACCCTCGGGACCAAGGCAAGGGTCCCCTGAATAGAGGTGTCCCCTGAATGGAGGTTGGGCTAGGGGTTGTTAATAATTAACAAACAAATGAAATATTTTTTTACTCTGCCTTGGAATCTGCTGCAGTCATTATTTCAAGCAGCTAGATAATGTATAAAAAATCATGATTAATTTATCTCTGCGATGTTGTGTGCTGAATTCCCACAAGTGCAGTACATCAATTTAAGTGAGTTTGTTAATGTTTTGAAAGTTGTTGCCATTGTGACTCATGTACAGTGGAACCTCTCCTTACAGACACCTCTATAATATGCACAGCTCTCTATTACGGTTTGTTTGGTCCCAGATATACCAAAAATCATACATTCCCTACCTCTATAATACGGACACCTCTATAAAGCGGACACTTGGATTTGTCCCTTTGGTGTCCATATTAAAGCGGTTTGACTGTACACTTTAATAACTTATCAAACATTTTAGTGGTCAGTCACTTGTTAAGTGCTAAGGTGTCTCCTGAATAGAGGTTAAATCTGGGAAAAAACATTTGGATCCAGAAATAGTGTTCCTTTCTCCTTGGTAGAGGTGTTCCTTCAATAGAAGTAACAAATATGAAGATTATGTGAAAATTTTTCTGGGACCAAATTTTGTGTCCCCTGAATGGAGGTGTCTCTTGAATAGAGGTGACCCAAAGGAGGGGTTCCACTGTAAAAATATCTTAGAAGGGCTCCTATGGCTCTACAATCCCGGACAAAACTACTTGATAATATGCACTATCCTTTGCAACAAAACTATTTCCAAAACAACGGCTTTGCAGAAAGAAATCCCCTTCCTCCAGTTCAATGTTCCTTCCTACAAACGGCAAGGGATCAGGCTTCTTCTGAACACTCAACAAGGTTGCTTCCAGGGGGAGGTGGAGAGGGAAGAATCAGGTTAACACTTACTTCTCACTTAAAGCAAAATGATAGCTTAGGGGAGGGGTAGGTGGGCAGTTTCCCATAAACCTTAATTGATCTGGATATTTTAGGGTAGCCATAATTTATAGGAACTATACAAAATTGTTGTTTGACATTAAAATCGTTATAATTTCTGTTTCATTATAGTATTGTTGGAGCTGGATCAATTCTAATATATGCATTTTCAAAAAGGATTGTAAGAAGTCCTGAGGTTTGTGAAAAAAATATTTAGTTTATAACACCATATCACGCAGGTTTATTATTATTGTTGACCCTTGTAAGCTCTAATATCCGATAAAGTTCTCCAAACTAATCTCCATACATTTACTTAAAAAACTAGTAGAGAGAACTTGATATAAGATCAAAGTATTTTCTGTTACACTGTAGGTCATCAATAGTAATGATCAAAACCCATTCCCTTGATTATGTTTTACATGTATATTCAGAGATGCCAGTCTCTGGAGATCTCAAATCTGGAGACTCTTTTTTTTTACTATCCCCCCAGAATTTCAACAGACCCCCCCCCCCCCCTCACCCCGACAAATTGACCCAGCCCCCAATGGGAATGACTTAGGACATTATATGAAGTCTTACATGAAGTACATACTATCAAAATTCGCAGTCACTGTTTTGATTCAAGTTTTGAGGCAAAATAGGCTAAATCTCAAACTAAGGTACAGAAAAGCTTAAAAGATGATTTTATCTGGGAGATATCGTAACCCATATGGGGGAGCGGGAGATCGGTGCCGTATCTGGGAGAGTTGGCCTGTATGTATATTGTCAGGAGAAAATTGATGTTGGTCAGATATCGGACTTAAAGGATTAGTATAGAGATAACATAGAGTTATTTCTTAATGTTTTTATTACTGTAGGTTCATCCGTTGTTTCACCTGGCCCTAGCAGACCTAATTCTGGCTTCTCTGTGGCTCTCAGGAGCTTGTACCTGGTTTCATAACAAATATCAAGATTGCTTTTATTTGGATGCATTTGGAGAGGTAAAAATGTTTGACCTTTTCTAGTGACTTGAATGATACTTTTATGTGAAACATGTCACAGTCAGGGTAGCATTCAGAGTGGGTGGGTGGGGGTGTGTTACTGAATGCTACTAACTCTGAAGTCTCATTTACACTACAAAAAAAACTGGGTGGGGACCCATTAAGAAGTGATCCGGACCAATTGTTTACGTGGGTAACAATCAGGTGTGGCTTTATAATAATGATTGAAAAAATACAATAGTACACATGCACAAAACCACTGTAAAGTGCGGCAGGCTCACATGAAGAAGATGGTACGGAACAAAGATGTGTTTACACTGCACTTTCGAACAGCAAAAGGGGTCCAAACTCATTTTTTTCAGGTTTGGAACCATAGCCGCCTGTGGCCCCAAAACCAGAAAAAACCGATTCCGGATCTATTTCATGGAAACATGGTATGGAAGGTTTACACAGCAAAATATCTAGTGCATACCAACTTTTTTATGGGTCTGGACCCATTTTTTCCTCTACTGTAAATGGGGCTTTAAGCTGTCTAAGATAAGAGATCTTTCTTTTGTGATCCATCTACTTTGCTTCTATAACCATTTCACTGCCAAGAGTGGCCAAAGGCAAAATTCAGCAAAAATTCCCAAATTGCATTTTGTAAAATTTCGAAAAACAAATAGTACCATGTGAAAGTACTGGTAGAGAGGTTTCATTTGAATGGTCACTCCTTTGGATTTCGTCCTCACACTCATAAGTTAAAGCCACTGCAAAACTCATTATTATTGTTCACTCTGGCGTTGGAAGGGTTAATTTGGAGTCAATGAGCCTTATTCCATAATAATCACAGATCATACCAGGCACGTGGACGAAGTACAACTAAGGTGTACACCCTGTTTTTTAAGGCATGAAGTCATACAGTCCAGCAAGACTGGACACCTGTTCAGTTAAGGAACCAAATAGCAAAATTGTATACCTATTTAAGACTTATGACCTCTAAAAACTACACCCCGTTTGATGGCACATATTAGAGAGATAATTAAGAGTCTCATTTATGGCAAATGGCAAATGGCAAATTCAAGGTGAGAATTTCTCAGAATAGAAAATAAGCAGATAAAAACTCTCCAGAACAATTCTTATGGATAACACTGGCATGAAACTGCTCTATTGATAATATTGTTGAGTAGAGGTAATTAATAAACAGTAAACAACAATTATCAAGGGGAAAACTTGGTCATGTGGTACAAATTCTTGTTTGTCGTTTGGCTTACACATGACTCTTCATCTCTTTATCCTTTCAAGCCAAATGAGGGCCTTCCCTGTTAAATACTGGTGGGGGTATGATATGATCCTCCAATGAAAGATTTATCCAGTTTCAACCATAAAATTAAAAATATTTATTTACTATTAACGTTAAATTTGACTTTAATGTAATGTACCTCAGAATAACTGTAATAAGTTTGCTAGACTGGGCCGTTTGTGTTACTACGTTGCTTGACTTTGACTTCAAAATGTGTATTTTTTGGTAAACTTTCTGGCTAAGTCTGTCTGTCAACCAGTGCTGAAGTCTTTGTTCTGGGACTCCACCTGTTTACCAGGATTTGAGTGCGTGGCATGATTGACTATTAAAAATGCTCTTGTCAATTTGCCAATCAGGTTGAAGAGAAATTTGAAACGCATTTCTGGTTATTTTGTTGAGTCCATTAAGATATTGGTGACCCAGAACAAGGACATCGGCACTGCTTTGCAGATATTACTGACCAGGCTTAAATTATGTCTGTGACACAGGGTATTTTACATGATAACCAGTTGAAATACCAAAGTGTAGCCTGCGAGCAAGCTCTGCAGGGTATTCTGGCAGCAGGGCAGGAAATGGAAGGAGAGCTTGCAACTATGCCTTTGGAATTTGAATATGTGCATTAAAAAAAGTTGAAGTGAAATGCTGATTGGCTGAGATGATATTAGTAACAACGTCATTACCCTTGGCATGTATTTTTCAATGTTTGTTTACATCTGCGCTTGTTTCCGCTTCGCACTGTTTGGCAGAAATCTCACAGCTCACTTGGCAGGGAGCCACAGGGGAATTGGAGGTGGAATTTAAATTCCAGAGACGTAGTTGCAAGCTCTCCTTCCTTTTCCTACCCCGCGACCAGAGCGCCTGGGAGAGCTTGCTCACAGGCTAACCAAAGTGCATCATTCTTGACACCTGTTATTTTCACCCTTGTTCTCCTTTATGCAGATGGCACACCTTGCCTCATTCTTCTTGACTGTAAATTATGCATTAACTGCATACATGAGACTACGAGAAAAGGCTGACACCATCACCAACTTACCATTTTCCTCAGTAAGTACATGTATTAGAACAATTTTCCTATATTAATATTAATCTGTGCCATGTTCACACCTCATCTTAACCATTTCTAGGATTTTTTGTAGTGGGGGGGGGGGGGTGGTGGTGAGGGGAGTCACGCCATATTACACCTAGCTATAGGGTAATAATAAATAATTATTGCATATTGTTGTTTTGACATCCATGCTGTGTTTTGCTTAAAGTGATATTTTTTTTGGATGAGCATGGAAGTTTGGGAAGGGACAAGCCTACAAAAAGGATGAAATATTTATATATCTGTTAACAAACTTTGCCAATGCAAGAGGCCTGGAACACTCACAAGGCAAGCTCCACTGTGAGGTCGAGAAAAAATATATATACAGTCAAACCTCTTTAATATGAACACCAAAGGGACAGAACCAATTTATTGTCCGCTTTACAGAAGTGTAAGTATTATAGAGTTAGCTGGAGAAATATGTATGATTTTTGGCCTCTCTGGGACCAAACAAACTGTCCATAATAGAGAGGTGTCAGTTAGGAGAGGTTAGACTGTATGTAACTATGTATAAATGGTAAACCAAAATTTGACCCTTGTGCAAAAACATTGAAGTTAAGGATTTTGGTATGGACTTTGGTTAGTATCCATTTTTGAGCATCTGGGGAGAAAAAGAAAAGGGATAACTCTCACAAAGGGATGTCACAGGCACCCCAATACAGGGTGTTTGAACTTCAACTTTGTTAAGGGGGGGATGCCTCCCATTCTTGAGTTCCTGGATTCCCAACTGTTACTTTAAATTCCTGATCTAGGACAAGGCTTGCTAAATGCCTTGTTGTACCATTTGTGATATAGGTGCTTCTGTTGGGCTTGTTTCACTTGCTGCCTAGTACTAATGATTGTTGTCATCGTTAGCACCTCCCCTCACGTGGGACTTTTGTTGCGGATCAACTTTGATTTTTGGTCAAAATTTTGTAACCTAGTGTGATTGTCAATTTTCTTTGTTGCCTCCTAGGGCTAGTAGACAAAGAAAATTTTTGAGAGTCAACCTAGAAATCACTTTTGACCTGTAACACTTTCCTCAGAAGATTAATTATTAACAATGGCCAAGCCTAAAGCATCTTTGCGGGACTTGGTAGTTTACTGTCAATAGGGGTTGCCTAGATAGAGAGAGTCAGACAAGTGGGATATTTTGGAGTCTAGAATAGTTTTTGTGGCTTTCTCTATAGTTCACTTGGCAATCTTGACTTGACTTATGTTGAAACCATTTCTATGCAGATACAGGGCTGTGAACCCCCCATGTTTTTAAATATTTAGAATTGATATGGAAGAGATGACAGATGATGTCGTAACACACGGCGCATGAAGTCATTTGTACAAAAAAATATAACTGTTGACTGCAATCATCACAAATTTGCCATGACACAAAACACGCAAAAATATGTTGTTTGCATTATAACATTTGACCTGATCAATTGGTTTACTTCCCCACAATCACATTATTATATTACAATGGCATACCAGAGTTTATGAGGAAACGTTTGATGTTAACATTAAAATAGCTCAAACAATACAAAATAATTGAAATTTTATTGTCAGAAAGTCGGGTCTACTGAAGAAAAAGCAAACTTTGATGTTTATCCAGGGTATTTTATACTGTAACTTGGAGACCGGCAGGTACGGTCTCTCTCGGATTATCCTGGGGAGTTGACAGCACTGTAGATAGCTGGGGGAAACTTGTAACAACTGAACCTATAATATTCCTGTGCAAATTGATGATATTGGCCTTGAAAGTACAGGCCATTACCTAACTTCACAGTCTGTCGTGACATTTATAATGATTCTTTCAGGTAGCTTATCGGGAGAAATGTTCCATCTGGTTTTCTAGGATTTTTTACGTTCTATGCTGGTAAGTGTATGTGACTGTGTTTTCTTGTAAAAAAGGAGAGACTGATTTCATGTACAACTGAGTCACCTGTTGCTTCAAAACAATATGTAACTCGTCACTGTACTACAATTTTATGACATTTAATCACCAAATCTGGCGAAATCTGGCAGTTATAATTCATATGTATGTTGAAACACTGCATCAAATTATTTTAAGTGTGTGACATCAGCTCCATGTATATTTCAGGAGTTCAGAGGGGTTCGCCCAATATTGAGTAAACACTTTTTTGAAAAATATACATTTGCTAAATCTTGCTGGCAGGTGAAACATAAAAAAACAGCTTGTTAGGCATGGAGTTCTTGGTCAATGTATGAGTAGTACATGCAACATTGATAGCAATAAAATTATTGGTATTGGTGCTAGTTTTATTATTATTATTATTATTATTATTATTATTATTATTATTATTATTATTATTATTATTATTATCATCATCATTATGATTATTCTGTTTGTACATAAACATAAGAAAAATAATACCCACAATGACTATAGGTTGCCACAGGCCCTAAAACATTTTTTACGTGACATATAATAAAAGAATTCTTTGTTATTAATTTTAATATTGTCCTAGATGATTGATTGATTGATTTCACTTGCTACCTAGAACCTAAATTGTTCAGGGAGCTAACAAGAAATCCAAATGGTTCATTTAGCTTCCTAGCTTGCACATTATTCTCATTACGTTTAATTTATCTTCTATTGTAAGTAAATTTATGAGATTGTGATATCAACCATGTACATCAACAAAAGCATGATAAAGATTAATCTATTATTCTGTGATGATTATACAGTCATGTACATGGTATGCTGTTCCCTGAAAATTTAAAATGTAATGTACAAAAAAAAACAATATTATTACAATAAACAAGAAAAAACTTAATCACTGACTTCAGCATTTTTTTATACTTTACAAAGGCTTACTCCATTGGTGATAATGCTTCCTTTGTTGATTAATGGTGGAGGTGACTTGGAAGAGACTCCTCAAGACTGTACACTGTAAGATAGATTATCTTTCCTTTTCTTTTGTATTTATTTTAACAATAAACCATTTCTTTTCCTTCTTGGTTATACCATCTTTTAAATGCCAATGTAACTCCACATAATGTTCTGTTTAACATGAAGGATGCTATGAAGTCAAAAACTTGCTCTTATCTAACATACTATAGATTTAGCCGAAGCTAAGAGCAAAGCTCCTAGCTTATATTTACTTCAAACAATAAACTTGTGACTATCACAAAGAAATCTACTTGGAGTTGAGCCTGCAATCAGTTGAAAACTAGAAACTTGTCAGCAAATAACTTCAAAAAAGTATGTATCCTCAATGGCACCTGAGACACGTGAGCCCCAGAAATACGGTCATGTGATACTGGTCAGCACATACCCTGTTTTGACAGCTGTCAATTGACCACAACATGGATGTGCAATTATAGGTCCCACACTGTAGCGAAAAAGTGTGATATTTCACATTGCTTGCCCTGTGGTGCAGACTGCAGATGGACAGGTGGATGCACAGACATACCAAAATTTCTTGGATGGATAGATAACCAAGTTTTCTTAGCTTAATTGGGCTCTGATCGCGCACTGGGGGAGCGCGGCTATTATAGCTTGTGCAAGGCCCTCAGTTATTACCAATATTGCAAAAACAAGCTATATGCCAGTCAATAAAAAAATGACTTGTGGCTAGAGAGAGATAATTGAAACATACGGGAAAACAAAACAGAGCTTTCTGTTAAGGAGGAGGATGCAAAGGAGGGTGTCTGGGCTTTGTATTATTAGAGATAACCTGTGGTCAGCCTCTATTTTCATGTTGCTTTATAATAGCGGGACTACCTATGAGATAATAATATGGGAACTGCTAAAATTGGGCCTGATCTCAGGTTAATTAGAGAGAATTACAGTCATATTGACAGGAAATGGCTAACTTAACTCGAGATTCAAGTTGACAATATATTCTCAAATTAGGAGATGGGCAGGCAAAAACTGTCCAAAATGGTAGATTACCAGTATTGGGAAAACTTGGTCGTATGGTACAATTTGGCATTTACTATTTTCTGTGAACATTCTTTAATATCTCTCTTGATCTGTTGTGATGCTCCACAGCATTATGTACTATCTATGGATGTTTAATTTTTTCTTTTCAGTTGCCTGTTACTCTTTGATCGGCCAAAGCCTAAAAAGCTGGAGGTTGGTTTTTAGTAGGCTGGATTAGTGCAAGGCTCTGGAAACTGCCCACCTACCCCACCCCTAACTCAACAGTTTGCCTTTAGTTAGAAGTTGGTGTAGATTTTGGTTTATGGGATGGGTAGGAAGGTAGTTTTCTAGAATCTTGTACTGATGTGTTAGGTTCACTTGTTTCTCAGTGAAAATATTGATTGGCTCAAAAAACAATATGCACAAATGAATATGTATAAACCTGGTAGTTAGATTGAATATCTGTATAGATATTGGCATTATACAAGTTAATAATATTATTATTTTATTATTATAATTAAGATAATATTACTTTCTTGGAATGTATTGTCAGTTCCTGTAATCTTTGTGAAAGATTTGTTTCTGATTTGACACTTCACTGGACAATAGGAAAAAAATACTGCTTTGTTGCAAAGATGAGTTAAAATTCAAATTGCTTTATTCAAATTAGTTTCAACTGTTGTGATTAAAAATAAATTATGTATATACTTTGAAACATTTGTCACTGACATGTCTCTCTAAATCAATCTGTTCTAATTCTGTTCTGGTTAAGAACCTGCAATCAACTTGGTGGTCGTATGGATCAATAGCCTTGACAGCAACACTAACCTTGTCCATCATAACACTAGTGGTAAGAATATTTGGTCATCCTAGCGTTGTAATATGTTTGCTAAACCAGTAGTTGCTATTTTTTTGTGATTGGCTATATAAAATAATTGGCCTTTTGCCATTTATCGAAGGAAGTTCACCCACTAGTCTTATATGCCCCCTATGTTATATTTCCATCTCCTGTAAACAAAAAACTACATCCATTCATAAGCCCTCCAGGATATAAGTGCCCCCTCCCCCCCACCCCCCCATGTATTGAAATGATTAACATTTATATACAGCCATTTTGTGAAAAGTTGTCACAAACAATGTGCACGTGACAATCCCGAAAGGTAATATGGGATATGATGAATACACTGTTCCTGACACTGTAGCTGTCGAACCTACTTTTGTTGCTTTCCTTTAGCACTCGCAAACATAAGTCCATGGCCTCTTGTGCCATTCTTTCAAATTTCTTTGAAGAACAGTGAACTCAAAACCACCCACAATACAAGATTGTCGCGTGCACTTTTTCTGACAACCTTTCTCGAAATAGCTATAGACATATATCTATTATAACATTTTTAAGCTCATCAAAATGAGGAAGCAAGATAACAGCAGGGATGGCTGACGAAGGGATCCTGAACGGTTCCAAAAGCTTTTTAATAATAATAATATTAATAACAATTTATATAGCGCTATTCAGCTACTCTCTAATTAAAATGTAAATATGTGTACTAGAAATAAAACTAACTTTTTTGTAACTTTCAAGAAATTATTGATGATGAAAAATATTTCTCTGTAAATGAGTGCTGTTTTTCTGACTACTGTTCTAGCTTCTTATAATACCCTGGAAAGCTTCTCAGTCTAAATATCGATCTCCCAGTTGGTCTAATTCTGGTGATGATAATCGTGTTTATTATTGCAAACATAGTTGTCATGGTAACCAGCACTGGCTAATCAACCCAACCCACAAATATTTTATTGCACATTTTTATAGTATTTACAATAAGAAAAATATATTAATTATTAATAGAATAATTTATTTTTTATATTTATTATATATATGTATATTGTTATAATTATTAATAACAATTATTTTATACTAAACTGATCAGAAATGCGTTAAGTAATCCTTACATAAGTATATTTACTTGAAGATCGTTATTTACCAATGCAACAAATTTTATCCTTTTAAGAAAGTCTGCAAGCACTTTGTATTAAGAACCTACTGAGTAAAATAACATACAAACAAGCATAGCTCTAATAATTAAATAAAACGTTTTTTATTTTCTCAACAGCTTTTGTATTTCATGATGCTCAGAGCTTATAGAAAGGCTGTTCTTAACTCAGGTTGGTTTTACTTTTTGTACTGACTCCCTACTATAACGTACGTGGTATTAATTCGTGTGGATTGGAGTGGAGCAATTCCTATATAGGTACAATAAGTGACTTAAGTAGTTGATACACTTGTCTGAAACGCGCGCTTCTTTTGACAATTTCTTTCATTTATCATATAATTCTGTTTTAACGCCAAAAGCCCTCCACCCCCGAATCAATGTTGTTTATAGCTGAAGAAAGACAAGGGATTTAAAATGCAACATTGGTTTGGGAGGAGGGGGTGGGGGTACACAGGGGGAGGGGATAGATGTTCACTATATGCAAAAAGGGGGCTATTGTATGGAAGTGCCTCAACACTTTTGTCCCCTTTTTATCCCTCTTTTGAGGTAGCTGGAGAGAAAAATGCTGGATATTTCCCAACAGAAGAACATCCACAGAAATAGTAAAACAATACTCTTTTCCCGCTGATGAGAGCTTCGTACTAAAAGTACCGCACAGTTGTTGCAAAACCTGAAAGATTCAGTACTTTTCTCCTGACTGAGCGTGAATATGTTAAACAATATGTTGACATCATTTCGATAAGGTAATGATCTCACAAACCGATTGCCAAGTCAGAAAAGGGTGTGGATATTTCTTTAGAGACCAAGTCTGATAATGGGTGTGAAAATTGACGTGGTATAGAATAGGCTTAGAATTTGGTAAACCGAGCGGTTCACCCCCACCAAGAATTCTTAACGGGTCACTTTCCAGGTTTCCTCGATTCCCCGATTGTGAAAATTCGCATTACTATGAATCATCTGGCTATGGGATTTTTTTTCTCAGTAAGCCGCTAGTCTGTTCGCGCTTTTGGATTTCAGTTACATTATTAATCATAACCATTACAATTTCCTCAAATGTTTCAATAATCGTTGTGAAGGGTTGTAATCGGAGAGTTACATCAGCCAATCATATTAAGTGCTCTCAGCTAAATCCGCCAATCACACAAGTCATCACAATAACCATAGCAACAACCACTTACCCTACCAAACTGGGGATTTTCCAAAAATTGACGTGGTATAGAATAGGCTTAGAATACCAAACTGGGGATTTTCCAAAATAACCGCCTCCTGGTTAGCTCAGTTGGGAGAGCGCCGGTCTGCTGAGCGGGAGGTCACGGGTTCAAACCCCGGACCGAAATTTGGGGTCTTGAAAAAACTGAGAAGAAAGTGCTTCCTTTGTAATGACATCTGCAAATGGTTAGACTTTCTAGTATTCTTGGATAAGGACGAAAAACCGTAGGTCCCGTCTCACAGCACTTTCACTGATCTGTTCTTGTGGGACGTAAAAGAACCCACACTACTGTTCGAAAAGAGTAGGAGACGTAGACCCCGGTGGTGTGGCCAACCTTTACGGGTTATGTGATTGGGTAGGGATGGCACCTTGCATGGGACCTATGAGTCCCGTTTGGCTTATTCCCTCTGGGCAGGCCTGTGTCCAGAAAAGCTTGTAAAACTAAAACTAAAACTAAAAAACTATAGACGATTTTGTAACACTTAGACAGTGTCTCCCCCGTGATATTTTTCCCTAATTTTGGACATTTGGTATTCAGATGCTCTTTCCAAAATAGACGGATTTGTAACACTTAGACAGTGTCTCCGGCAGTGATATTTTTCCCTAATTTTGGACATTTGGTATTCAGATGCTCTTTCCAAAATAGACGCATTTGTGACACTTAGACAGTGTTTCCGGCAGTGATATTTTTCCCTAATTTTGGACATTTGGTATTCAGATGCTCTTTCCAAAATAGACGGATTTGTAACACTTAGACAGTGTCTCCCCCAGTGATATTTTTCCCTAATTTTGGACATTTGGTATTCAGATGCTCTTTCCAAAATAGACGGATTTGTAACACTTAGACAGTGTCTCCCCCAGTGATATTTTTCCCTAATTTTGGACATTTGGTATTCAAATGCTCTTTCCAAAATAGACGGATTTGTAACACTTAGACAGTGTCTCCGGCAGTGATATTTTTCCCTAATTTTGGACATTTGGTATTCAGATGCTCTTTCCAAAATAGACGGATTTGTAACACTTAGACAGTGTCTCCGGCAGTGATATTTTCCCCTAATTCTCGACATTTGGTATTGAGATGCTCTTCCACCAAAAAGAGTACATTTTTTTTTTCTCGGAAATTGTAACGGTTATGATTAATTGGTAACAGGACTTCGTGTCGTCCAATATTCGGTCTGTAATCATACTCGTGATTCAACAAATCGACTCCCGCTTCGCGGTCGTCCGAATTTGTTACTCACTCGTATGATTACAGACCGAATTGGACTCCACTCAGCCCTATTACCATTATTTAACACTGCAGCTGGAATAGCTCAGTCGCTCATGTTGATGGCAACAGTCCATTTGCTGTCATTTTACTACTACCACCAGAATTCTTTTCGTTTTTCCTTTCACATTTAAATTTGGTAATCCCAGCGAGGTTTAAATAAGAAAGGCGATAATTTGCACAATAATAATAATAATAATAATTTATTACATTTAATATAGCGCTTTAACTACAAGAAAATAAATATATGTATACAATAAATGGACAGAAATAATAATAGTAATAAGAATATAAAATTACAAATTAAAAGCTTTCTTAAAAAGATAAGTCTTGAACTGTTCTTTAAAAGAGTCAATGTTCATACAGTTTCTAAGGGTAGATGGCAAAGCATTCCATACTGTTGGTCCAGCACGGAAAAAGGCTCGATCGCCAAAAGTCTTCCGTGTCGCCTTAGGGATTACAAGCAATGTTTCAGAATCAGACTGCAGGCTGTATCTAGTTCTAGGCTTTACAACAAGTAGTTCAGATAAATATTGTGGCGCCAGGCCGTTCAACGTTTTAAAAACTAAAAGCGCAATCTTAAATTCTACTCTAAATTTCACTGGCAACCAATGAAGTTCCCTAAGTACCGGAGTGATATGGGCAAACTTAGGAATTAAGCACAAGAAAGAAAGAAAGGAAAAACTTGAAGGACTCTGGTCGTAGTAGTAAAATGACGCCATCATGTAAATGGCGTGTTCGGGAGATCAAGGGTCTAATTGTTGTAGCCGGGCCAATCAGACCAATACTCAGGTTCTTAAAATAACTGAGAAATGAAGGTACTTCCTTTGCCCTGTAAAACAGCTAGATCTTCCCGTGACTCGGGTGACCTCATAAAATGGCGGTCCCGTCTCTAGTAGGAAACGTAAAATATTGTCGCCAATTTATTAGTACTTTCCTGCAAAATACACTTAAACGCTTAAATGAAGTGGATTTTGTTTTCTTTTCAGGAGTATTAACGGACATCCAGCGAGCCAACATAGATGCTATCAGAAACAGAATTTTCCTCTATGTACTGGTATTTTTGGCGTGTTGGAGTCCTGGTAAATGTCTTTTTGAGCTTCAATCCTTTCGTTGTATTTGATAAGGTCCTTTAATATAGTCTTCGTAGCAGGCGCTTGCAAGTGATATGGGCACAAGAAAGAACACGGCGCGCGAAGGGGACACGCGGGTCGCTTTCCCCTCGCGTGTCTCCGTCAGGCTCCCCGTTTTCTATCGCACCCATAACTTCCAAGCGCTTGCTACGCAGACTAGGTATTTAACATCTGGACAACGAAGCATTTATCAGAGATCGTCATCAAAATCTTCCAATTTTGACCCAATATAGCTTCCATAGCTGGCAGATTTCTTTGAGCTAAAGTGAGTATCATATGTTTTTGGGGAGATGGGAAGAGGCAAAGAGAGAAGCGAAAAGAAAGACAGCTCCTTTGCCCTATCGCTCTTAATAATCTCCTCTCCTCTCATCCCTTAGGAAGGCACCATACTCAGGTCACTTTTGAGCGTGGTAAAAGGAAGGGAAACCGGGAAAATGGGTAGGAGAGTCTCGAGAGGAGTGAGAAAAGTAGCCTACGTAGCAAGCGTTTCCGTTTGGTTTCGGAGCGAAGAAAGACCGAGGAAGGAGATTTTCGGTTTTGACCGAGTGAGACATGAAACGAGAGCCAAAAAATGAAAGAGGAGGGAGGGGGGGGGGTTGAGGAAGGAAACGGATTAAAAAGACAATTGTACAAAGCCTGCATTGATCGTTCGGGTTTATTGAGATTTCACGCCGTCTACGCGTTCCAAAATACAAAACAAAAATATTTTGATTTCACACACGCGTCCTCTAAAGTTCATTTCCGCTTCACGGAAGGCCAAACATTTTATTGGTCAGTTATGAGAGCTGATGACAGCATCAAATGTCGATGCGCGAACTTAGGCATAACAGGCAAAGTGGCGGTTTTCAAAATCCCGGGGTTTGTCTGCAAGCCCCCCGGGGGGGGGGGGGTACTCCCTTGTCAGGGCTTAATGGGGACGTGGGGCCAGCCAGGGTATGTTTTTCGGGATTTTGTCTTAAACAGGGTATCTTTTAAAATAGTTTTGTGATTGCCAATGGATTTAATAAGAAAGAGTTTCGATATTTATTATTGTCTTACACAAGGTATGGTTTCAGGTTAAATGTGTTAAACAGGGTATAAAAAATCGGAATTCTGTCTTAAACAGGGTAGGAAAATCAGCGATTTTTGTCTTAAACAAGGTCAGGGTAGGAGGGGTTGGGCCGCACCTACCCACCCAAGGATACATCGAGTACCTTCCCCCCCCCCCCGGGCTGCAAGCGTTTCCTTCCTTCTTTCCCACCCCCTTCCGTTTAGTTGCGACATTTTCCGCGCGGTCTTTGACTCTCGTTCCTCTTTCTTTGCTCATAGACCGCACAGAAACGCCTTTTACGCGGGCTATGAGAAAAGGAAAGAAGAAAACGTACTTCTCCCCCAGTCTGCGTAGCAGTCGTTTCCAATTTCCTTTTAGCCAAACGTGAGCAGCATAAGATACGCGCAAGAAGGGAGCGAAAATATTAAAAGGATGGAGGCTAGGGGGAGTGGTGACCGGAAGGGATTTAGTCTATTTGGTCTATTTCTCCCCACCCCCGTCCTCCAGAACGTCCTTGCAGGCTAAGCGAAGTGTGCTTTTTTTTTTACAGTCATAACGTTTCCTTCCTTTTTGTACATTCTTTTGCTGTTTCCCTTGGTGCATAAAACGGTTTCATTATCTGCTGATTAATACTGCAAATTTCTTAATCTACTTCAAAAGCAAATTGACGGATTTATATCGTTTTTTCTTCTTTCATCTCAGCACTGGTGGTAGCATCCTGTGACATTGATCCTAGAATAAGATTGGCCTCCGTGAAACATTGGTTCACCTTGTTTGTATTTCAAGTAAGTACAGTTAAAGCCAATCCAACGGATACCCTTACGCGGATATATTTAACAATTATTCCTCGAGCCCGAAAGGCCGAAGGCCGAGTGGGCTTTTGACTCAGAGGCCGTGAGAGTGGAAGGAATAATTGTTTTAGTAAAATCCAACTAGTTGGTCAAAAATATCGAGACAAAACAACTTTAGCTGGCAAAACACGATTCAGCCGCCATTGTTTTGATTTTGAAAGCTGGCGCTTTTCGCTACTCGTTGGAACTAGTACTAGTACTAGTAGAAGCTCAACCAATCAGAACGCAGCATTGATAATAGACCACTAGTTGAATTTTACTAAAGGCAGATACCCTTTACAGTGTGGAAGTTTCTCGCCCGGTTATGGAGTGTTGGCCTTTTTCTATTTTCATCTCAAAAACACTAGACAAAGGAGCCTATGGGTTTTAAAAGACCTTAAAAGAAACTGCAACTACAGCAAAAAGTTCTTAACAATGCTCACTATGAGCATGAAAATAGCCCTCCCCGCTTTAAAAACACCAAGCAGTAAACTGCTATCTTTGACTGGGTACCGATTCGGTAAAATCTGTTTCGATGCAAGTTTCAAGTGCATGGCAAACGAACGAGGAACATTTACCCTATATATGTCTTTCTTGTTCACGCGCAAACTATACCACAGGCGACCCAGACTCTATATGAAAATTCTTTGCAATCTGAATTGTTATGTTCACAACTAGAAATCTAGACTCGATAAAACGGCTTCCAAGTGACTGTAGAAGTGAACAGACAGTAAAACGCACAGCGAAAATAGAAGTTGAGTCAAATTGTAATTTTGATCGTAGTTTGTTTATTTTCATAGATTCTTTCATATAATTCCAATTTCAAGGAACTCCCATTCATTTTACCGCAATGACTTTCATTCCGGAACAAGTTCATTCCATCTCCATATATTTCTTTGATAAACAGATGTTCTTTAATCTTGCCCCGCATTCTGCATAAAATTGTTGTTCTTGTATTGCAAATCAAGTTGAATTTGCCGTAGGTTTCTGTTTACTCAGTTTCTTGCAACTGAAGCTTTGGGTAAGAATACCCTTTCCGATAGGAAATAGTCCGTCGACAGTTTTCCTCTATTTGTGCGTCAACTTCACGAATGCGTGCTGATGCGTAAGCGTTGCATTTTAACTTTAAATTTGACCAGCTATTTGCGCAGCGAGTTCTACGGTCACGATTGACTTCAAACTTGCAGATATAAAACTAGAGAGCTCTAAGGCTTATTTGCTGAAGTTAGAGAAAAATCTATATCTCAAGTATTTATAAAGTGCAACGCGACTTCACATCTTAACAACCGCGAAAATCTATCAATATAATACGTACAACAAAGTGAATCTATTTAACCGTAGAGTTACAGTAATTGCTACAATATTCTGAGAAACGTAACGCCTCAAAGGAACAGTGTCCCGATTGTGCGCACGCGCGATCGTCATCTGTTTATTCTTCAAAAGACAATAGAACTGTCATATTGACTCGACAAGATTTCCTTCCGGACCGCACTGCCGACGGAGATTTGTTGTTCACATTCTCAAGTAATGTATATTTTAGACTTTCGAAGAAGTTTTTCGTCTTTTTTAAAATTTGGCTCGCGACAAGAAGACGCATCGCGATTTTATCGTTAGTAGGGCCGCCTCGTGACCCGAAGATCTCGTTCCGCTCGCTTTAAGAACAGCTTTTCTAATGTGAAACTCGTGTCAGAGGTCAGTTGTTCCGAGTTTAGTAATATTTGCCTGATTTGCTCGCGTTCTAGTCTCAAACGTTTGAAAGATATAAATAAAAATGCAATCTCAACGCGATGAATTATCGCAAAGGTTAGTGAAAAGTTATATTATGATTTCATTGCACTAGTTTTTCTAAACATGTAGCGCCTGTTTGTTTGATTAATTTGTCGGCCGTAGGGAGGTTCATTTAAAAGAACGCGTCGTTGCAAAGCATTCTGCTTCACGAAGCTTAATTCCACAAGATCTCCTCAGTCAGATCCACGGTCTCAATGGTTTCTTTCTTACAGTCTCTATTGTTGCTGTTTCATTTCTGCGTATTCCTTTCACAATTATCTGAGCTTGTATGGAGGCTAGCAGAAGAAATAAGCCTTCAATCGGCATAAAAGCGCTGCCCATCTTTTGGTCCTCCGGCCAAAGGCAAAAGTAACGCCAAAAGATCCCGATTTCGCCCAAATCGAAACTCAACGGGGAGAATATATCATTATTTTCTGTAATCCTAAGAAGTTTTAGTGAAGTATCGAACTCGCCCAAGCGCGATGCAAACAGATTTTTCAAGGTTCTCTTACTCTCCTGGCATCTTTTGATTTCGCGGCATCCTGTCCAAAAATCAAAGTTTGGTGCATGCGCAGTAACGGGATATTGTTCTTTCAATGCACCATAATAATATTTTTTTCATCCTACTCGGGGTATTTACTTTTTTATACTACTACATGAGAAATTACTGCAATTTGATTGGCTTAGAGCAGTGGTATTTCAGCCTTATTTGAAATACCTACATGTGAAAATTACAAACCTTTTGCGGGTAGTAGTATAAACAAATAATAGAATGATTTGTTCGTGATATTTCAAAATTGTCTCAAATTTAACTCGCCTAATGGCTCGTGAAATTACGTATAACAATTTTGAAATGTCACTAGTGGTATTTATGCCAAATATCACTACTAATCATGCTATTACCTATACTAATACACGTGCATAATTACGCGAAAATCAAGGGCCTCGATTTGGGGAAAATTACGTCATTGCCAAACAGCGAAAACATGTTCAGCTTACCTGCGTCATCTCAGACATCCCCGACAATATACTGCATGCTCATCACAAGACTCGTTTGCATACAATGAAAGTCGTCACGATTCTTATCCCCAGTTCCCACGGTCTCCGTTAGGAATGCCTGTGAACATGCCCCCCTTTTCGCTACGGACCGACAAAACAAAATACGCTTGCATTTTTAGTGTCTCCCTCTGCTAAAGCAAACTCAACTAATGAAATTCTTGTTCTGGTACGAAATTTCATTCGGGTTTCACGTTTTTCATGTTTTTCATGTAAACTGAAAACGAACTTTGTACCGGATTGAAAATCGCTAATCGTGTAGTCGGGGGCGAGTGGCACAAGCATATCTGATCTTGTGAGAAAATCACACGAGCCAGAACGCTGTCTCGTTCCCAGGGCCTTTGTTACCCTCATCCAGCGTTCTGAACAGCAATTAGTGATCCCCGTCGCTGACCAAAAGGATTGCGGCCTCTGGGAACGAGATTGGCCGGAACGTCTTTGGCTGAGCCGTTCGATTTCATCATGTGAATGCAAAACGAACTTTATTCAGGAACAAAACTCATTTCGAAATGAAAGTCACTCCGGTATCATGTAAACAGCCCCTAAGAAATCGAAGTTTTCGTGCAGTTTTATCATAATCACATGGCCTGTTTTAAAATCGCGGGAAGATCATTATCACGTGGCGTCCTTGTGAGACTTCGAAACTTGATTCCGACAAATGCTAAACTTATGCTTTTCAAAACAGCAATATTGCCGCACCTTACATATTGCCACCTTGTGTGGCACTTTTGCCGAGCCAGTGATTCTCGTAAAATCGAGCGGATGCAAGAAAGGGGCCTGCGTGCTGTTTTTAGGAACCATGTTAACTACCCTGAACTTCTAAAAAGAGCAGAACTGCCAAGTTTACAGAACAGGAGACTACAAGACATTTGTGTTTTAATGTATAAAGCCAAGAACGATCTATGTTCCCCCTATATCAGTGACATTTTTATTGAGCATAGATCCAAGTATAACTTAAGGCAGCCTGATTTCTCCGCTGCCAGGTACAACACGGTAACATATGGCAAGCACTCCCTCCGCCACTTGGGGCCCAATCTCTGGGGAAAATTATCCCCAGACTTGAGAGAAGTTACCACCTTAAAATGTTTCAAAAACAAAATACGTACATTACATATAGTTACACTAATGGATAATGAATGCAAGTGTTGTCATCTCTGCAATTCATAGACACAATTGTCATACTGTAAATATTGTTAATGTCATTAATTTTTTTATACCTGCGCTTATATTTAAATATTTTTTTACTTTAATTTATGTTTATTTATTTTGTGTCCCCTAATTAGCATAGGTTTTTAACCTAAGCTAGGAGGCTTCTTTAGATACCTTAATAAAGTTTCATCATCATCATCATCACTCTTGCGTTCTAACAGGGACTTGGATGGATAATTTATTTTAGTGCACTCAAGGGCGTAGGATACACCTTGATAATTCTTTAAAAATATGAACTGATTCGCATTCATTGGTTGTATTGTTGACAGGGCCTAACCGCACCTATGCAAGGCTTCTTTAACTGCATCGTGTATGGCTGGGCAAGAAAGAATTTCCGTGAGGCATCGGAACGAAGAACTGTGTTACTTGAATCCGACGAATACATTTCACATTTTCATCGACCGTCGTACGGATCGTCGTTATAATGATAAAGATGTTCCAGTCCATGCTTCAGTAAATTTGTTCCTTGCACCCGGCTATCAGAGCCTTTCTTTCACTTGCTCGACTTTGGCGTTCTCAAGCAAGACTGTGCATGAATGGAGTTAAGTCTTTGCACAGCATGTGCTGCTTGTCGCTGGGATACTTGAACCCAGGCCTAATAACCGTGCGCTTGGTTGTGCAGGCTCGCTTATGACCATCGGTGTATCAATAAACGGATGCTCGCACTCGGAAAACTAGTTTCAAAACGAGAGAGCTCGAGATTGACTAGTTCAGCAGTTCGGCCTTCGCCTCTTTTGCTCCTCCTCACTCAGGAAAAAAAAAAGAAGCTCTTTTCGCATGGGGGTGATAAAGAAGCGAATTGAACTGATTGTTGCTTGCAGTACGAAAACGTTCGTAGGATTTCGCG
The DNA here is from genome assembly GCA_964035705.1 of Porites rus. Lineage (NCBI taxonomy): Eukaryota > Metazoa > Cnidaria > Anthozoa > Scleractinia > Poritidae > Porites > Porites rus. Next base: position 27,076,112 of record OZ038002.1, on the reverse strand, counting down.
TCATATGCACTGGTCGATTTGGAAGGAAGGGCGGTGGTTAGCCAGCGTTGCTGGCTGGATTATTTTTGCGAATGTCATAGTTTTGGCGGCAAAACTGCCATTCTAACGGCGTTGCCACGAGAAGCTAGCGCCCAAACTTTGCTCGCGCTAACGATCCCGTCGGCTACGCAGGCCGGTGTAATTGGTGGAGGGACGTGTGTCTTTTTCATTTGTTCCGGGGAACGGGTGGGAGGAAATTTGTTCACACTTTCTTGTGCAACAATAGAGCGATTTTCTTATGGCCTTGAAATGAAAACGCGCAAACAAAACAGAAACAAGAAAGAACTTAAATAGGGCGATTTGATTGGTTTATCGAACGGATACAAACGCACGTGGGTTTTGGTTGGTTAAGCGAACGCTCGGGTGAGAAAACTTCATGCTCGAGAACTTTCTAGAAATCAACCGATACTTCGCTTTGACGTCATACTGCAACACGATTGGTCAAGCGAACAATGCCTTCTCCATATTAGGGTTTCTTTGGCGGGAAAACGAGGAGGCCATGTTTTGATCTTTTCATCCATTAGCTGATAAAACAAATAACGAACACTTACAGAAACCAATTTTCAAGGTCATAAAATCGCTCTAACAAACTTTGTAATAACAGTTCACCTCTGCTGACGCATTCCGCAGTCAAACGTGCTAAAAGCATATCCTAAGTGTCTTAACTCTGCCCTAAAAATTGGGTAAAACCGCTGCCCAAGCATAGAAACGATTCATTTGACGTGCGACGCTCGAAAGCCTCTTTGCTTAGGCTCGCAGAAGCTCGCATTTAAAAGGGTAATACGATCAATAAACTGGGATTTGATAAGTTATTTCCAAATACAGTGGAATCTCGTTAATACGGTCACCAATTGGCCAAAAAATTTGGCCGTGTTAACGGGTGACGGTAACAAGGTTTTTTTACGAGAAAATGTAAGGCCGTGTTGCCGGGCGGCCAAAAATCGGTGGCCGTACTAAGGAGTAACCGTATTTCCGAGGTGGCCGTGAGGCAGGGTTTAACTGTAATACATGAAAACGCTTAAAATTTAGAACTCATAACAACCTCAGTATTTTTAAAGTTACAGCTACGTTTTCCCTTCAATTATCATTCGGAAGTTAAAATTTCGGACAAAACAAATTGCAGCAGTGTTTAAACACCAATACGAATTAAAACGTTTGAAGGGAAAAAAGGCTTCACTTTTGTTGGCTCTTCAGTCCTGTTTTCCTTGATTCAGTTCATTTTCTTTTGATTATTACGTCACTATAAATCGTGCCAGTATAGCGCGAAATATCTCTTTTGTCGCTGTTCTTTTTGGGAGACATTGCAGGTAATTTATTTCTTAGTATACTTTAGGGTGCAGTACTCTAAAGTAGCTAAAAGCGATGATATTTAAACAATTTTTTTCTTTTTTAAGGACAGTCTTGAAGGTTTTTGTCCCAAAGTCTTAGGGAACTTTCCATTTGTCAGAACTAACCGGCCAGACCACTCCCGTCGTAATAAGAACCTCACTTTTAATCAAATCTATCCAGCCAGATCAGTTATAGTATGCACGAAGGAATTGATTTTCGGTAAAACCCTTTGGAAAAGGCCGATTTCATTTGCTCACTGACTGGTCCGGCAATGGTACGGGCGGCCAGTGCTGACAAATGGAAAGCCGCCCTTAGCCTCCAAAAATACACGGCGAATATACCTGGCTGTATCTAGAGGCAGAGAAAAGGCTCAAACTTTCTAAGTTGAGTTTGTAACTATTTCGATTCTAGATCGTATTCTGTCGAATAAGTGTATGTTGTAGTTAGATTTTATCTTTTGTTGTAAATGTATTTCTCTTTTCCTAGGGTATGGTAATGTATAATAATGAGTGAAAAGCAAAGGGAATTACAATTGAAACCAAGGATAAAATTGAAAACCACAACATATGAACTGATTTTTGGTATAATGCGGAGCAAAATTATTTATCTTTAATAACACATTATATCTTATGAAATAGTACACTTGACAAAGTTCAATGGTTCATGATTATTATTTTGTATTTAATTTTTAACACAGCTAAAATTGTATGTGCACGAAGTGTTCAGTACAAAATGTTTATCTCCTGGAAAAAATTTAACCACAACACTTAGACACTGATTTTTGGCATTATGCGGAGCAAAATTATTTATCTCTAATAAGACATTATATCTTATGAAACAGTTCTCTTGACAAAGTTATAGGGTCATGATTATTATTTTGTATTTAAGTTTTAATACAGCTAAATGATCATTGTATGTGCACGAAGTGTTCAGTACAAAATCTGTTCATCTCCTGGGGATATCCTCTATAATTGCCTTTACGGGGACGGTGCGCTCGAAAAATTAAAGTACCTTATTCCAGGTTCAGGTATATTAAAGTGTTCTCTTTTATATTCTTCAACTAGTGAAATGCTTCCTGGCTTAGTAATTATACATAATTAAAATTGAATTTCTCATTTGTTGCCCCTATCCATTTCCTACAGAAGTATTGGGGAGATTTTTGAAAAATTCTCAGACATCGTTAAGTTTGTAATTTTCCAATTAAGCTAAGTGATAAAACTTAAAAATCCTGAGCGCCAATGAATTAAAATAAAAAGACAATCTTTTTTAAGATTCACTTAAGACCTTAACAAAAAACCGCTAAATTTGTAAATTTTGTGTGATCATGTCCGTAATTCTCATGACCACTCTGTTTTTATTACAAAGCATTGATATTTCAAGGAGAAATTTGATGCTGATCACTCATTTGTCAATAAAGGCAGAGCTTTTCTGTCCAGATTGGTATATGAAAGGGTATGGCGTTGAACCCCGGGGCGGAACCTTCCCGTATAAACATTTGTTGAGTACCCCGGGGGGGGGAGGGGGTTCTTAAATCATCTTTCTAACCTGCGAAACAGGGGAGGCTACGCTCCTCGCCCCTACGCAGGGACGTTTCTCGGCAATCTTTCTTATATTATATCAACAGTTGGGACAAAAAGGTGCACTGAGAATTCTGTATTTTTGAAGCATTCCAGCTCCGATAATTTTCAAATCAGTTATGTTTGAGACCCCTGGGATAAGACCACGCATCGCGCGCGTGACATATTCAGGATCGAACAGCCCGGATGGTTTGTGTCTTTGGCTCGTCCTGTTCTAAATACGGGCGACATAACAGCTGTCTGTGCTCGTTCTAGCTGTAGAGGGACGATACTACTGCGAACTGGCAGGGACTTTTATTCCGGGAGTAATAACAATATGGCGTTACTTCCGTGCGTCGAAGAAATAGAACAAAAGTTTGGTCAACTTGAAGGAATTACGTTCAGAGGATTTTTCATCGGCGAACATTACGTCGAACAAACAGATAGTTACCTACAGATGATTGATGTTGAAATCAACAATGGAAAATTTGCGCAGTCAGTTGGCGTGATTTTAGCTGAAACATACCAGCAATATGGAAGATTAGTTTGGACCGGCATTACAGGTCCCGAAACAAGTCATACTTACGAAGGGTATCGTTTCTTGGTAAACGGAATCAAGAACGAGTATGGTGATGACATGCAGTTACAGGAAGGCGTGTTGTATAAGTTCCAAATAGTCAGGGTAAGAATCTATCAAAGGAAGAACATTGCGGAAGGTAGATATTTGTGTGGGGTCAACTTTACTCTTCGAATCGTGAAACGGTATTAGGAACGCCGATTTTAAACGTTCGCCCAGTGACTTTAGGATTTACACCTACAGCTGATCATTGTTGTTGGTCTTGTAGCATGTTGTGTTCAGATGTCAGATCAGATGTTGTGTTATGTGAAACGCCGCGACTTAAAAACATTATCACCTCTCGCCAATCCAACAATAGCATGGAAAACAGTTTTATTGGAAAAACAATGGCTTTTTACTTCGGAGAATAAAGAAAGGTTGCCGTGGAATGTGAGTTCCCGCATAACAGGCGCTTCATGAGTCAAGCGAGGCGAACGCGGCATTTTTTCGCGAAACGCGAGACGAGGGGAGGAGAAAAAGATTCTCCCCTCGTCTCGCGCCTCGCGCGAAATGCCGCGTTCGTCTAACTTGGCTCATAAAGCGCCTGTTATGCAGGCTACAGGAACACAAGTCAAATTACATATAATTACCAGCAGAAGCCTAAAGAAGAATGCAAAACCAATGTCTGCAAGGTCGCCAAACAGTTTCCCTTTTGAACTATCAAATCAACTCAATTTGTATGTAAGGTTAAGAGACAAGTTTTGTTGTCTTTATTCGTGTACTAGGAGTAATCATTGATGAAAGAGGTGTTATTGTGTTTTTTCCACGTTTAAGTTTCTAGTCAAGTTGTATGGTCTTTGATGAAACCCCACTGACAAACTGTGGTATTTTTAAGCCTAGTCACAGTTAAATATGTTCAATTATTTTGTAAAATAAAAAAACTTCAATTCATTGACATCTTGGTAAATGACCCTCTGTTCTTAGTCCCATGGGTACCTTGTTCTAATACTAATCAGCCTCATCTAAAATTTTGTTGAGTAACCTATAGGGAAGTATGTACTAAGCAGGTGATTTTATAAATTAAACAATGAGCCTCATTTTAAAATGGTGCCAAAATTATTTGTTCCTTCATCTTGAAGGTGAAGGTTCTTTTGAATTCCCCTGATGCAAGTAAGCAAAGAGGGCTAAAAAAAAAGAAAAATCAATGTTGCTGCTATTTTGGGTTGGGGTGAATTAGTATTTATTTTAGAATATTTCTCCTAACTAGCATCTACTGGAATATTTTAAGAATAAAAATGACATATCATACTGTGATGATGATGCTGGTGATTTAGTTCCATGTTCTACATTGCATATGTCATTGTCCTAAAGAGCCCATTCTAGTACCAGGCCTTCTTATCCTGCGTGGCAGACACCGGTTAGTTTGGTGGTTAGTTGTTATAGGTTGTTATAGGTGTGCAAGAAGAACAAGTGAAGGGTGCATGAGTCCTCAAAATTTCTTCCTTCCTTAGCCCCTGCTTCATAGGCTAAGACCTTCGTTGGGTGTTATAGGAGAAGGGATTTTAGAAGAGCTGTCTCCCCTTCTCACTCAATTTCAATTTTTAATATTAAAAATTTCACGTGGTATTAAAGTTTGCCCTAAACGTTATTCTAAGTCTCTTCAACGTCATAACATGTGCGAGATGTGGTATTTTTCCTTTTGGCGGACGATTTTTTTGCACTGTTTTTCAGTATTTGCCGAATAACGCAGCAAATCCTTGTTCCTCCGAATCCACTTTATTCGGCTCCATTCCAACAATTCTTTAACCCATCCCCAGGTCCTTGTCTGCGTAGGTTCAGGCACGGGGAGCAGTTTTACAAAATGGCGGCCCTCAGGGAAAGCCATTGATTGTGTGCAATTCCTGTTTTATGCAGCGAATTCTGTAGTTTTCTACCCTTCGGTTTAATAGTCATGGTTAAATGCCGATGGGATCTCATTGTATCAGAGTTACAGCACCAGGAAAGATAATCCTTCATGGAGAACATGCAGTCGTTTATGGAAAGGTGAGAACGTCTGTCAAGACTACTAAGACCAGCACATACATAATTCCTTTTGTAAATATCATCGTGATAAAAACCCTGTTCTGTTTCATTATCCATCACTTTCCTTTGCACAGAAAGCTGTTGCAACTGCCATTGGATTAAGAACTGTAGTGAAGCTTGAATCACAGAGAGATCAACATGTTAGACTCAGTTTGCAGAACTTCAACGTTACTTGCAAATGGAAACAAGATGAGCTTCAGAAAGATGTCAACAGGCTTCTTGGTTAGTCCTTCCCCCTTTTTTATTTTCTTTTTCTTTTTTGTTCTGGTTTAAATACAGAATACCGTTCCACTTTAAAGCAACCCCTAACGAATTGGTGGATACGGAAATACTCAGTCACTGGGTATCCGCTTAGTTATGCACTTTGTCACTACAATCCGCGCATCCACTTAGTAAATATCTTTGAAATAATAGTCACTGCATATCCGTGTATCCACTTCCAGTGTTCTCTCTAAATTTTAGCTCGGCAGGCAAGGGATCATTCATGGCTAGTAAGGCAAAAAATATGTGTCAGAGATGTACTTTCTTGGAGGGGAGAGGGGGTAGTGCCGTGAGGGACATGGCCCCGCCCTTGGGAGCTAAGTTCTCTGAAACATTATTCCCTCATTTTTAGATCTACCATAAAACTCCAAAAATTCCCCCCTACATGTATAAGCCCCTCCAAAAATAAGCACCCCAAACTCCAAAATGCAAAAACACCTCCGTTAAATTACCCCTCCAATAGCACCTGTGGGCTTGTACTTGGAAATTGTCCTCAAATTCAAAAAACAAACAAACAAAACAAAAACAGTGTACAGTAACACGTGAATTTGCCAAAAAACTATTAGTTTATCAGTTTATTACTGTTTGGGTAGTTCACTCTTCACTCTAGGCTAAAGTTTTGTTTTTATAAGATTCATGATCTTTTGGTATGAACAGAGTTCCGTACTTAATCATTGACATTACTTTACCTTTGAACTAAGTTTGCATGGCTCAGTTTTAAAAGGCCTAGGTCCTCACAGTGAGTTCAGTCAGTAAAAACTTCATGCAAATTACTGACAAATTTTCTTCCACCTATAAGCTAGCCTAATCAATTTTGAGATGCAAATTTCCCTCCAAGCATAAGCATAACTGATTTTGGAACAAAAGAAATCTAAGCCAAATCATCCATTGTCATCTTAAGACAACAATTATTAAAAACGTTTGATTCTGTTTTGCCACTCAGTAACTTTCCAGTTTTTAATTTCTGCTATTTTCTTTTTACTGATTGCAATGAGTTGAACTTGCACAAATTGCATAAATTAACCAGCTCTTTTAGTTTTTGAACCTAATTGGTTTATATGGCTACATCTTCTATGGATTAACTTGTATGTTAATGAGCAAAAATGTAAACAGTGACGTCACATTGAATCTGGCTACACACTTATATGCATATAAAGCTTGTGGTATGTGTATTTGTCGTTCTTAATGCCTTTGAAGGTGAAAAGTGCATAAAAGCAATAATTGCGTATCAGCTCTTTCAGGGTTACAGCTTCAAAGTGACAAGGTTTTCGGAAGTTACTCCTTTTTTGTATGTTTGTTTGTTTGATTTTTAGGGCAATGAAAAGAGCAATGAAAAAGCAGGCTAAAACTTAGCAAGATCACATGTTTTCATCTTGTTCTCTCTGGATATGCTAACCTACCCCATAATTTCACAAATTATTTAGTTTGTGACGTGATCACTCTTCTTGTCAATTGAGCCTAGTTGAAAAATGTCTCACCAGTGTAAAGGGAGTTACATCTTTCCCCTTTTAATAAATTGTTACACAAGATGAATTTTAAAGCATCTGAAATATGAGAAATAGGACTATTGTCACAAGTTATAAAAAATTAGCCCAAATACCAACAAACTTCCCTTGTTTCCCTGTATTTACCCAAAACAGACAGAAGAGTTCAAACTAGAGGCACAACTGTGTGGCTTTCAAATGAGTAAGATTCATGTAGGAAGTAACAGTCTTCAAATGCAATGTATAGTGAAATATTAAAACAACAGTCCATATGAATAAACATTATGCTTGCGTGACTATAATGTATTGAATTGCAGTTTATTCACCTTAGGCAAGTGACCATGTGCTTTGATTTAGTCAGCTGACACTGACCTGTTTTACGCATACTTGCATACTATCTTGTGCATGCACCAGAGGGCAATTTGTGCCAGAATGAAACACCAAGCCCATTTTTGAGCCCAGGCATTTCCTTCAAAAGCCCAAACAAAAAGAAAGACATAAAGGTGATGTTACACAGGAGGATTCGCAACGACGATTTTTAGTGCAACACTGCTTTGCAATATTGGAACCATGCTTAAACCATTCAAAACAATGATGCAACAATGTTGTTTCACTTTGTTGCAGTAAAAATCATTGTTGCTGATCATCTCATGTAACATTACCTTGGTGAAGAAGTTATAGGTTTCCATCTGGGGAGCGGGGCGGAGGGGATTCAGGAATTTTTGGGCAGGGATGTGCCACTGGGACCATGGAACCCTTAGCCTCCTGAGCTAGTTCAGCTGAATTTTACTACCCTATCAGTGTGCAAAAGAAAGTCGTGTCCGACAGCCCGGGGCAAGTGGATTTTGCGATTGGGCTAGTGAATTCTGTGCTTAACTTGCCCGACGGGCAAGAGAAGATTTTTCGGAGAACTAAAATTACAGAAGTACTGTAAGACAAAATGTTTTAAATTCCTAATAAATTCCTGCGGACCGAAAGTCGCTCCGACGAAGTGAAATCTGCTTAAACAAGAGGAAGTATCGCATAACATGTCAGACGAGACAAATTGAGATCCCGCGCGTAAAGGAAAAGCAGATATTGAAAAAACTTTGGAGGTAAATGTTGCCTGTGTCTAATTCTTACTGATTCAGAGAAAGCTGTTTGTCTAAATTTTGCTTCATAATTATTTGTGAGGAACCTAAAGGTTTTGATCCTGAACTCCTGTGAGGAATTTATCATGGTTTTAGCAAATATTGGTCACGTGCATTTCAGTATGGTAAATTCTAGACACTGGTACTGTAGGTGTTTGTTGATTAAAATGTATAGATGAAAAGTTGCCAGAAATAAAACAAACGTTTTTGTTCTTTTGAAACCTAAAACCTTTGGTTAGTTGTAACAAGACGAACCACAAATTTGCATAATTTTTGTTTGCCTGACATTTGCTCACTGATGCGTGACTTGGCTCTCGCACTTTTCACTTTCCCGTGAACTTGAACCTTGACTTGGAAAACCGACTCCTAAACAAACCTTCTTCAGAAAAATGATCTGCAGAATGCATTACTTTTGAATGAGAAGCAAACTGATGAAAGTTATCAAATTTTTATGCCCTTTAATAATATAAACATCTCCCCTGTCAGCGGCTAAGAAATACTCCTGCGGGAAATTGCGCGGCAAATTGCAGAATGAAGCGCTTTCACTGGCAGCTTTTCGCGTTGTCTACGTTGTCTTTTAGTGTGTCCATTGAGAACTTTGGTTTCACGGTCTCAACACCGTTTTTTTTTTTAAAAAAATGTTTTTCTAAATTGTAAAATGTCTAAAATGCATGTTAATCATTCACGTGTTGTGGTGGACTTAGAAAAAATTCTACAGTGTGTCAGCGCCGAGAGCAAAACAGCAAAAAATCAAACTAGTTCAAGACATCGGGAGTGAATATTGCGTTGAACTCAAAGTGTTACAGAAGATTGAGTATTTGAACATTTTCACAAGAGGTTAACCAGTAATATGTAGTTTTTAGCATTGTGTTCAAAGACAAACATTTGTCTGTTATTCCGACCTTCATTCTGTTAGCTTCACTTAAATTGCTTATTTCATCATTGTGAGTTGACTTTCAAGACAAAGGCATTTATAATCGAAAGGTGAACACTGAATTATTGTACTAGTGTGTCAAGAGTATCTTACCAGGTCTACTTATAGTTCACACTTTTACGGTTATTTATTGCTTTTGTTAAATAACTACAGCTGATTGTAATGAATAAATGAAGCCAGTAATTTATTAACTTACAGTGTAATTAAGAAAGCAATAATTAATTAATAATTTTTCACTCTGCTCGCGGAAAAAATTTTTCGGAGTAGTAAAAATGACTTTCGAGCTAGTAGATGTTAGTTACAGCTTGCCCAAAGGGCAAGCTGTAAAATTGACTTTCTTTGCACCCTGCCTATAATGGAGATACCTCCCCAAATGCCCCCTATCCTATGGTAGCTGTTTTCCAGAAACTACTGAGGTCACTAAGCACCATCCAGCCAGAACAAAATCTTCAACCAATTGACCACTCCACCCGTGGGAGTTAAAATGGCCCCAAGAGAAACTGAAAACAATGCTCATGCAAAATTTTGGGGTGACAAACAAAGAACATTATGTTATGTTATGTTTTTGATTGGTCAATTAATCATTAGACCTTAACTTAGCTTTATTATTCCATCGTTCATGTAGGTACTGACTCAGTAAAGCCAAAGCCCAGGGCTTATACGGCCTGTGGTCAGAATGACAGAAATTATTTTATATAGAAAAGGAGACTGTAGGATAAATTGAGAAACTAAGATTAAGTAAGCTTACATGCATGCAGTCCTTATAAGACTGATGACAAATAAACTAACAATGAACCTATGAGAATCTGGCGCTAATTCAATTCAGGCTGAAAAAGTAAAGTCTTAAATTCTTTTTAAAGTTAGTGGTAGTGACACTGTTAAGGACAGTCAAGGGGATATCATTCCAAATAATCGGGGCTTGACAACTAATAACAAATTGATACCTGAGGGACATTTTTATGCAAGTTAAAACAGGAATGAGTTAGATAATCATGAAAATTAATATTAAAGACCCAAATTCCGTCTATTTGTATACCTTATCCCAGGGTAAACTGCTTTAAAACCTTACCCTTTACAGTGGCACATACCCAAATAGACCAAATGTGTCAGTACCCCCAGGGTTTCCACTTATATATTGACTATCTATTACTGTTTCAGCTTTTTCAGGTTGTTCTCGTGAGGCAACAGAGTTGTTCAACAAATTTGTAGAACACTGTCAACAAATGGAAGAAACTAAGAAGCTTATGATAAATGCAATCAGGGTTTTTGTTTTCCTAGTTGGAAAGATTGTGAAAGACGTTAACGGGTGAGTGGCGCAGGGGGTACTCCTTACAATGACTGAGGCTCCACCTGAAAGGGTTGCCTTTTTAAGGGTTCAGGTATATGAAAGGGTAGGCAGGGCTGTCGTTAAAATAGACAGGAGAAGTCATTATGTCATGTTGCCATGGTAGCAAAATTTTTGGATGAAACAAACCAGTTAAGTCACTTTAAAGTCTATTCGCACTATTTCAAACTTTACCGATTAGATCTTCGGGAAACTTTCTTTGGGACCTTATATATTGTTATCTCAGTTTAGAAAAAGAATACAACAATTTTTTTTGTTGTGTTCTCCTACTCCATAAAGCAGGCTTGTGAAATTAGGAAGTTTCATGTCGTAGTGGTGAAACAATGACAAAGAAATGTACAAAATAGCATCTTGTTGTTTGTGAATATAAACATATTATTTTTTGTGCCATTCTCCTTGCTGTCACAGTCGTCGTTGGTTTTGTTGTCATCCAGAAATAGTGTCACCATGGTAACATGACGTCACACTTCTCCTCTCTATTGTATAGCTAGGAAATTCTGTTGGTTTTATTCTCCTCTTGTGTCCTATAAGAGTAGCCAAGGCTCACACTCATAGTAGCTGGGGAAAATCCCCGACCCCCAGCTCTTAGTGACAGCCCTGGGTAGGGATTCTTGAATTATATGAAAGGGTAGGGAAATCTGTCATTTGGCTCTGTAAAAAGGCTAAAAAGGGCTATGATCCCTGTCAAATGCATTTTATGGCTGTGAAAAAGTTTTGTGATTCATTCAAACAGTTGACTGCTGATAACTCAAGCCCTTGTTAACTCGAACCGAAGTCGATTTCCCCTTTATTTCCTTCATACATTAACCCTTTAAACCCCAATATCCACATACAAATTCTCCAAACTGCTCTCTATACGTTTCCTTCAAGAAGAAGTTGAGAGAATTTGATAAAAGATCAGGCATTTTTCCTTAGGTGATCATTTTATTAATTCTCATTACCTAATCTCATGACATTGTATGGATATCATTAGGAGAAAATTGACGTTAGTCACTATTGGGACTTAAAGGGTTAACTGTAATACCCTTGGTAACTCAAACCCACAAAAACTCAAACCTTCTGCTAACTCAAAGTGATTTTTGTTTCCCTTCAGATCAATGCTAAATAATTTTACCCTCAATAACTCGAACAATGTCATGAGTTCATGACAAGTTGGGAAAAAACCGTGTACCGAGTTCAGAAACATTGAATTTATTTCAAAACAACTGTTTCAGTTCTTTGTCTTTTCTTTTTTGTGACTCCAGTTTAAATTCAGCATCAATCCCAGTATACTTAATTGTTGCTTAATTGCATTCCCTCCCCATTATTTTCGTCAAACTCCCCATACAGGTAACTCAATTTTTTTTCGATTTCCTTAGAAGGTTCGAGTTAAATCAGGAATCGACTGTATCTATAAAAACAGTGCATTTATGGGAGTTAAAATAAATGATAAGTTCAGAAGTAGACTACAGGCTGTAGGTATGTGAAAGGGTACCATTTGTCACTAGGATGTATATGAAACATGAGTACCCTCTCTGTCAGAATGGTATAATAAAAAGGGTAAGGGGTTGGACCTTGGAAAGAGCCTCCCCGTATTAATTATTTTATGTACATGTTCTTATGGGGAGTGTATGGAAGGGAGGCTTGTCTGCATTAGTGGTACCTGTGCAGTGCATATGAAAATGCTATAATAGACCATTTTGCAGTTGTGGACTAAGTACCCTAGCGTTCTAGTGAATGTGAGGCTGAGGTTGACCTTGTTCTGATACAAACCTCCTTTGCTTTGTTATGAAAATACTAGTTAGCATAAGAATAACTTGATTTACAAAATAAAGCAGGAAGGTTTGTATCAAAACAATGTCACCTCCAGCCTCGCTTCCATCCATAACTGTAAAATGGCCTATTCCCTCTGTATTTAACATAACATAACAACTTTATTTAAATGTTGATGTCTTTTGCTTTAAAAGTTAATTGGGGAAGCTAAAATATTAGGAAAAAATTATAAAATGAGTTTATACATGATATCAACAGGTAAATTTATAATAATATTCTCTAAAATCTCAAATTCAAAAGTTAAAATTTAAAAGTTTAAAGATTCTGGAGTCATCCCCACTAAAATATACAGAAAATACTAAAAATATTTCTTAAAATTCTCAAGAACTACAAGGGCTGATCTAGGATTTTTCTTAGGAGGGGGGTGCAGCACTAAGTAATAAAAAATGTAACTGACTGATGACATAAACAAATTTTAGTACAGAATACCAGTTGTATTACAAACCTGCACATCATCTCAGGGGGTGGGAGGGAGCTGCACACCCCCTGCACCCTCCCCCTAGATCCACCCCTGTTTAATGTTGTTAGGTAGAAATGGCAAGCTGCAAACCATGTCCTGTAGTCTCAGTTCAGGGCTCGAAATTAAAAAAGTCCTCAGGTCGCCATTTGGCAACCAACCGTAGAAATATAGTCACCAGATGCAAAATTTATGGTCGCCAGTTTGTATAATATAAATGACGCAGCTCATAATCAAGTATGGCTCAATCCATCACATTGAAAGCAAAGCAAGATAAGATGAATAATGTTTGTTTATTTTAAGGAGGCAGCGTGGCCAAGTGGTTAGAGTGCTGGCCTTGGAATTCGAAGGCCCCGAGTTCAAGTCCGGCTCTGACCACTACCTGGATTTGCTAACACAGTAGTCCCGAGTTCAAATCCTCGGCCATGCTTGTAAATAGCCAGCTGGTTTGCCTCCGGCCAGTTGGGATTCTTAACCCTGTTAAGTTCAATTTGAATTACTTGTCTCAGGCATTTACTTGGCCCCACTAGCATTGGTGCTATAAAATACTGCCGAGGGTGAATAACGGAATTATTTAACTTCACTCTTTTAATTTAAATCTAAATCATTGAGAAACCGGGTTATGAAAGGGGTGACTGAACCAGAATTTTTAGTCGCCAAGGAGACAATGTTAGTCACACTTGGGACCATATCGGTCACAATTTCGCGCCCTGGACATACATATATACTTCACTCACTTATTGAGGCCAATCTCCTGACCAAGCCTCCATGACAAAATCTTTCCACACTTTTCTGTCTGGCATTGCACTTTGTCAGTTAAGCTTGAAAAGGGAGTTTTGATCCACACGAGTTTATTGAAAATTTTAAGTACTAAATGTGTAATCTGAATTCCAAAAAACTTCACTTGCCTATCGGGCAAGTTAAAAACAGAATTAGCGATCGAACATGACTTTCTCTAAATGCCATTGTATGATCATAAATTATTTGATTTAGTGCCATTCCTCTTTTATTGACAGACTGGGTTCCTTCTCAGTTGAAATTAACTCATCAATTCCTATTGGTTCTGGTCTTGGTTCTTCGGCATCTTACAGTGTCTGCCTTGTCACAGCCCTTCTAGCAGCCATGGAAGCAATTCCTTCAGTTCAGGAAACAACAACTGCTACCTTATCCATTGCCAAGGGTGAGGGAACTATTTCTCTGCCTCATCAAGATCTTGCATTAATCTGTCACTGGAGCTTAGAAGCTGAAAAGCTAGTTCATGGGAACCCATCAGGAGTAGACAATTCTATTTGCACATATGGTATGTGGAAATTACTTCTTCTTTAACCGCGGCAGGATTAGCTCAGTTGGTAGAGCACTTGACTTCAGAGCGGGAGGTCGTGGGTTCAATTCCTGGGACCAGACCAACACTCAGGGTCTTAAAATGACTGAGAAAGGAGGTACTGCCTTTGCCCTGCAAATGGCTAGACCTTCACGTGGCTCAGATGACCATGTAAAATGGCGGTCCGAGAGACATAAAAGTATAGTGCCCCCAGTTAGTGCTTTCGTGCTAAATACATTGACACTAAAATAAAGTGCTTATTTTTTCTAATAACAAAAGGGCACAGTCAATTGATCCTTTTCTGGAAAATAGAGTACAGGTACTCTGAAAATCTAAAAGTTTTCCTTTTTTATATGCCAGTATTCTGGTGTGTTTTAATACAGTCATTTAATAGTTACCCGTATGTTCTTGCATGCTTTCTCTTACAGGAGGGGCTCTAACATTCGAAGATGGTACTTTAAACTGTTTGACAAGGTAACTTAAATGGTTGTACACAGTGAACTTAATGCCCCTTCCAGGGATGTCACTATAGATTTCAAGCTGCCTGATACAACAAGTAGACAGGAAATCAAACAGCTCAGGATTTCTTTTGGTTCTATTTTTCTTCTGTCTTCCAATAAATTTTAGTATTAAAGTTCTTTGGGGCCAAACTACTTTCATAATATCCGGGGGAAGTACCCTGCCCTTCAGTCCTGTACTATTGTTTACATTTTTTGTTTGCTATTATTCCTGTAATAGTGGGCATCAGTCAACAAAACACTTGGGTAAACCATTCAGAGGATAGTGGCAACAGTCAAGTCAAATTTCCCTTAGAGTAAGGAATAATCAATGGGTTTATACGTTCTTGAAGCCTGTTAAATGTACTCCTCTGTTTATGTCTTGTTGTCTTGGCAACAACAAGGTATAAGTAGCTATAAGAGCAAAATTATGATAATTTTGTTGTCAATCTGGGATTTGTTGAATATGATCTAACTGTGAGCTTCATACTCTTTGCCATAGATTACCTCAACTAAAGATTCTCATAACTAATACTAAGGTTGCTCGCAGTACAAAGGACTTGGTGTCCGGTCTCAGAGAAAGATATCAGCAGGTATTTTGTTTGGAAGTACGGTATACATGTACATGTAGTTTAGTAGGTGAAAAGAGGGAATTATACCATGATTAATCATAACTACAACAAAATTCTCAAACTGATTGGCTATCATCTGTCCTGATTTCAGCACTAAAAGGACAGTGTAATAGGACAGCATGTGTCATGCTTCTGTGTAATTGGACAGTATGCACCATCATGCATACTTAAATGGCTTTTTTTCTTTCACTGCTAGCAAGAAAACTTTTGGAATTTTTTGTATTTTTTGTTTTCAAGAGGGCTAAAACATCACAAATTTTCTCATAGTAAGTTATGATTAATTATTGGTAACAGGACTCTGTTTCACAAGTAGGCAAGTTTGCTCCTGATAAAAAAAATTGTTGAAGACAACATTTGATGGAAGTCAAACTTCATTCATTATAACTCGACTTCATGAAACATTAGGGCCATTTATACGAGGAAAAATAAGACACGCCTTACATAAGACGCGTCTTAAAAAAAACGCGAACTTTACGTATAAACGGATTAGATTAGACATGCTCGTATAAATGGTACAGTTCGCGTCTTATTTAAGACGCATCTTATGTAAGACGCGTCTTATTTTTCCTCGTATAAATGGCCCTATTGTGCAACATTGTGTAACATGGTGTCCAAAAATATGGAATATGTTGGTCCAATGATGTTGAACACCGTTGCATCACTTGTTCAGCCGGGTTTAAGGTTAAAGGTTTGTTTATAGTGGAAGTGCACCTATCCAGCTAGTTTACAGGCACTCCACTCAAATAACTAGAAACAAACAATGAATTAGTTAAATTGAATAAATAATAATGTATTTGAAAAACCCCAACTGGCAGGAGGCAAACAGTTGGCTATTACAAGAGTGGCCAATGATTTGAACTTGTAGCTTGCGTAGCTGGTGGTCTTTGTTCCACACGTGTAAAAATAAAAAATGTGAAGCCACCAGAAAAATACAGTATGTAAAACCATTGTTTTCTCATTGTTCCCGCCTCAATCTCTTTGCGGCTTCATGACTCACTTACTCATTTGCATGTTCGTCAAACAAACCCATCAGCAACACAGGCTATATTGAACAAGTCCAGGTTTTGGTTAGAGCAGGACTTGAAACCAGGACCGCTAGAATGTGAGTCTGATGCGCTGAACACCCGGCAATGTTGTCTCCTCTAGTATAGGTAATATCCTCTACATGTGTTGTGTTTTACTTCTCTCTCTCTCTCTCTCTCTCTCTCTCTTTTTATCAGCTTCCAACTGTGTATAGTCCCTTGTTTGATGCCATTGGTGCTATTGCAGATGAGTGCTGTGTTTGTCTAGACAAGCTCTATCATGCTCAAGGTATGGTGGGGGGGGGTGGGGTACTCCCTTATATAAACCATATACTAAGCTATGTGCCGCCCTAACGGGTATGGTTTTTGCGCCTTTTTCGTCGAAAAATGGGTGTAGATTTTGTCCATTTTGGTCTGGAATCGGGTATGGTTTTTGAGGGAACTACAGGAGTGTATGAACGTATTATTTTATCGTTTAAATTCCAAATGAGTAAGAAAGAAAAAGAAATGTGCGAATTCCAAATGGATTTGAAGAATTTTTTTTGTTTGCGGTCTAATCTTAGCAATGATAACATAATTTCTGCCTAAAGGCCGAGTCTGAAAACGGGTATGGTTCTTAGGGGTCTGGTCTAAAAACAGATGTGGAAAATGACATTTTTTGGTCTGAAATAGGGACAAGATTTGGGGAACCGGGCAGCACACCCCAGCCAAGAATTCGCAGGAGTACCCCCGTGGTACAGTGCAAGTGACTACAATGCAGATGTAGAATTTAGAGTTTAAAACCTACAAATTTCCAGATGCACGGCTATTTTTGTATTGCTCTTCTATACGGTAAAAGAATTGTAACCTATAATTTTGGCATGCGAAAAATCATGTTACCCTAAGCTTTGGGGTTCTATTCAACTTGTTGAGGTTATAGCATTTTGTTTGAGTTCTAATAAACTAACCTTGGTTGAAAACCTGATGTGATCGAGTGTGGATTTTACCTACAGCTAGAATGCAAGGCAGGCATTTATGTTTGGGGTGCGCAGAAGTTCGTAATGAAGAGATAATATGAGAAAAACATTAAACTTTGTTTTCTTTCCTTCTCACTGAACAGCCAAGGCAAACACTACTTGGTCAAATCTCCAAGAACACTATGGTGTGTTAGAGGTAGATATGTCTCATGACAAATAGTTGATAATATTTAAGAATAACGACATAAGGTGACCTTATATACTGTATTACTGCATGCGTGCTAAAACAACTCAAGTAGCCACTTCCGCAGGTTTTTTAATCATATTTTTTTTCTCTTGGCTTGTTTTCCCCTTATTTCCTCTGCTGGCCCTTTACATGTACTTGAGATTGGCGAGGTTTTTGCTTTTTTCTAGTAAAGGATATGGGCGACAAGCAGAGAGTAACTAATCAATTTATTAAGGTAAACAGCAAGGCGCTAAAACGCAACATTTAGCCATATACAAACAACAAGGTTAAATATAGGGAAGATTTATCAAGTTGGACAATTGTCTGTCAAATCCATCTTCACATTTCTGTCCTAAGACAACACTTTTACAGTCAAACTGGGAAAACCGTGCACACCAGAAATATTTCTGGAATGTTATTGTGTTGAAAGAAAAAAGCCAATCACTCGTGAGAAAACTGAACTGAGCAAAAACGTTAATAAGATTGTGGTTTTAAGGGTAATTCGCATGTCCTGATCTTTGCTGTAATGAGTCGTCACACATTAAACATTCCTGAGATATTTCAAACATTCACGGTTTTCCCAGTCTTACTGCAACAGAGCAAGGCATATCTGAATAGGCTATCCCATGCATGCAGTGGATGAATATGTTCAGCTGTATTTTTACATACTTCGTTTATTGATGGCATCTGTTTATACAACACACAGAACCTTATTGACCTGAACCAACAGTTGCTTGTAACGTTAGGAGTTAGTCACAGCTCACTGGACGAGCTATGTTGTGTGACATCCAAGTATGGTCTACATTCCAAGCTGACAGGAGCCGGTGGGGGAGGATGTGCTTTCACTCTTGTCACACCAGGTAACATTAAAGGGACAGAATCGTGTAAACTACGCTAGAGTTATAAAGGTGCACTGTACACTAGGAAGGGGGGGGGGGGGAGGGGGCAACTCCCTTATGAAAGGTACGGGTATGTTCATTAGGGACTTTAAGATCCAACGACGCGGACGACAACAAGAACGTCAAAAACACAATAGGTTCACAATAGGTTTAATTAGCAAAACAACAACTTCGCACGTGCATCACACTTTTTTTTACATTTCTTTCCCGTTTTTGCACGACTACGACGTGAAAATGCCTAATTTCGCGTTTTATGGAGGACGTAAACAAACAACGACGAAATTTATTTCTCTTTCTGAGCTTGAATATGGTCCCTTGAAATTCCGCTTCAGGAGGGTTCGCCTACAATTGACAAAGTAAGTAGGTAGGAATAATCGCTGTAAAGACTGAAAGAACGCAAATTCACTTTTTAAGCGACGTTCTTGTCGCCGTCGCGTCGTTGGATCTTAAAGTCCCTATTGTCTGTCTTGGGTGGCCTGTGCGCAGACACCCCCTCCCCTCAAAAACATCTCTCCCAATTTTTTCTTTACGGGAGGGGGCGTCTGTACACAGGCTAGCTTAGGGATGTAAAGTCAGTGCGGATTTTGGTCTTACTTATGGTTTTTAGGATAAAAAGTCAAACTTTTTCCTGGCAAACAGGTATCGCTTAGGATTGTGCGTAAAGAAAGATCTTTTTAAAAAAACAAAACAAACAAATGCCGCTCTTCTGTGTTAAAGGTACCATTCGAGCATTCGATGTGGAAAGTTATAATCTCTATTGCTCTTAGTTGGTTATCCTTTCAGTATGGTCTCATTGAGGTCATATGTAGCCAAGCCACGCCCAAGTTGGTAACTTTTAGAGTATAATTCTGTTTTCCAACTAGCATTCTCGTCTCTTTCATACGGGAGCCCACCCCTTCCCCCTCTCGATGTACACACTGATGCTCAGAGTGGCCTTTGAACAACAGCACATATTACGTTCTCCAAGGCGTGGCTGAAACCTTCGTTAACTGGCCAAAGTGGTACCCGGAGAACAGTTCTATTAACTGAGCTTTTTAGAATTTGAGAAAAATGGTTTGACCCTGGTCGAGGCGAAAAATACCATAATAATATACCATAATAAAATATCATAATATGAATTTACAGAATATTAGGGTATTTTCCACTTCGGTAGCCTGAGAAAACAGCTGACATTTCGCGACGCAACCACTGGTTTCCCGAGTCCATAGAGCAAACTCCCCATTTGGGGAGTCGAGAGAAGTCACGCGAGAGTAACTCGCGAAAAGAGATGCGAGTGCGAGGGGCTCGCCTCGCTTTGCAAAAATGGATACATTGCTAGTAGGCTCATTGATGACGCATTCCAACCCCCTGTGTAGTGTTTTTGTTTGGTTGAAAATTTGCTTCGTCCAATGAGAAGCACTGCCCAGATCTTCGAAGTGACGCGTCATCAATATGGATGATTTCTGGGCCAGTTCCTCAGTCTTTTAGCAGGAGGGTCGCGAAATGTCAGTCTCGCACCCAGGCCAGTTCGCGCTATCTGGGTGACCAGAGGAGGCTTGGAACGGAGCGCGATAGCGCCTCGGCGAATTTCTCCCGACGAGTTTGGCAGGCGACGTCACATCCGAAAACGCCGTGGACGACTGGGAACGAGGCTGGCGAAATGTCAGCTGTTTTTCTCAGGCTACCAAAGAGGAAAATATCAGAATATTCTTTAAATTCAGGTAGTTTAAAGAATATTATAGTATTTTTGGCTTTGACCAATAGGTTTAAGCTATTTTCTCAAATTTAAAAACCTCAGTTAATAGAACTGTTCATTAAATTCCTTACTCATTGTAGACGTTCATTCATAACATTCTCTTTTGCAATGATCTCTCTGCCAGATTCAAGTGAGAAATCAGTAAGTGACGTCATTCATGATTTGACCAATTTGGGCTTTGAAGTTTGGGACACGTGCCTTGGTGATGAAGGGGTTACCCTACAAATATCTTAAACCTCTCCTCCCTTGCGACAGCAAGGTGAGTCGAGCTTCATAATAGTGCAAAATAAAAGGAAACTGTATAAAGATGAACATTTTATTTCAAAGCTTATGCATTTGTGTAGACTATTCTTAATTTAGTGACAAAACCTGCCACATAACAAGAAGAGTTGAGCTTTATAATAAATATTACACTTTTCTACTAATTGAAATTAAACCTGATCAAAACGTTGGATCGCTGCTTTCACGTTTACCCCAATGCAGGTTTTTTAATATTCTTCAATTTTACCCCGCATTCTGCTCGTTTTTAGCTTTGCTTTATCCGTTTTATGTTAGCAATTCTCTCTCTTATGTTTGAAAATAAATATTATTACAACAGCGGTTTTCTATAGATAATGCCTTAAAATGCTGTGTATATTTTGAAATGTGTCTTTATATGATACTTATTTCTAAGGAGGTTTTGTGAGAGATTTTATTATTTCTACATGTGCTTAATCTGTTTATCCAAGCCTTAATGCTTTTCAATAATTATGACAATATTGTCGCCTTCAAATGCTGATATGTTATTTATACATGCGTGGGTGACCTGCGCAGTTCAATCTTTCACGTTAAAACTGTATCGAGCAGAGCTCTCCTCTTGTAGACTACAATTTGTCCCTTAGTTTCCTTTGGGAAGATAGTGCGAGAAAAAACACGAACGCGCGTGAAAAAAGGTTTTTCTTCTCGCGCATAGCGAAACGTATTTCCGGTCGTCGCTTCTCTCTACCCGAAGAGGAGAGAAGCGACTACCGGAAGTTCTCAGGCTATTTTCACGTGTGCTCGTGTTTTTCGCGCGCTCTACTATCCCGAAAGAAACTAAAGTACTACTGGAAGTCTTCGCTTTTCAACCCTTTAAACCCAAATATCAAAATTGAGATTCTCATTTACTGTCCCTATACTTTTTCAATAGAGGCAGTTTGGAGAATTTGTTGAAATATCAATTAGACCCATCTTCCCTGATCATGTTCTCAATTCTCATGACCACTCTGTTTTACAAAAGATTGATATTACAAGGAGAAATTTGATGCTGATCGCTCGTAGGGTTTAAAGGGTTAATGTGTTAACTGTACTGCGGACCTTGTTGTGATTGAAAGTTATCAGCTCTATGATTTATTAGTAAGCTACTTTAGCAGTGGTTTCCTGTGAACCAAATGTTTGTCTTTTTTCGAGATTGTGTTCTCGTTGACGCTACAGAATCGTCAATACTTAAATATGCGCTTAAAGTCACCTTCGAACAGTTTCCTTTTCTTCTTTTTTCCCAGTGTTTCTGTCCGTGAGCCACTGACTCTCCAGCATATTCACAACTTTCGGCATTCAGTCCATCGGAAGTCCTCGTTGCAACTTGGCTTCTCTATAACGAGCCCGTGGCAAGGGGAGCTCGTGTCAGCAGTCTTTCGCAGTGAACATCCGGGAATCAGAGTTCATCGCGCGGCTCGCAGCCATCCCCAAACCGCGTCCCATTCGGCGTTGAGGTCCTGGCACAGTTCTTTCAGAGTAGCCACGGTGGCGAAAACGCAGACCAATTTCAGCAACGTTACAATGGTCTGATTCTTGGTTGTATTGGTTTCGTTTCTTCTCTGAACATTTGGGAACATTTCATTGCGGTATGTTTCCTCTATGACTTGTTTGGCCCCAGGCCACGCCACGGGCCCCATGAGACGGTACTGGGCCGCACAGCAGGGTCCAAAAAAGCACTTGATGGCCAGGAGAGGGTCCCTGAAAAAGAGCCTTCCGAGGTTCGGTTTGCAGCCAATTAGATCTGCTATCTGATCTTTATATGCAATGCTGGATACCTGAAGATTTAATTTTTAATTTTAACATTTTAGAGAGGAAAAGAGGATACTGTAATTGTTTCTGGGATCGTTACTGGGGACGCCCCGGTCAGCGATTGGCAAATAGGCCTTTTTCAAAAATACCATAATACTCTTTGTTGTCCGTCCAAAATTAGCGTACGCATTATTTTCACTTTCTCTAGGAGCTTACTAGATCCCCAAGAGAAATTGAAAACAAAGCTTATGTAAAATTTTAGAGGGACAGCAAAGAGTATTATGGTATGTTTGGAAGGGCTAGGAAGAGTCCCA
The DNA here is from genome assembly GCA_964035705.1 of Porites rus. NCBI lineage: Eukaryota > Metazoa > Cnidaria > Anthozoa > Scleractinia > Poritidae > Porites > Porites rus. The sequence goes on along the minus strand of OZ038002.1, from coordinate 27,053,500 downwards.
GAAGTCTTTGCGAAAGTTAACTCAGTTTCCTTTGTTTCTTGTTCGGCGAATGGCGAATGCCTTACCTCATCATCATTTGCGTTTGAAAACTATAGTAATTATAGGTAACATTCCAAGCAGGCACAAAAAAAGTCAATTCTACGCGCTACGCGCTTGAAACGGTTTGCGAACCGTTTTCGTAATGGGAGTAAAACTTTTGACCTTCTGGTTACTAGTCCAAGAGCCTTACAACTGCACATCAGGGGGACGCAAGGGGTTGAGAAGACCTTAGATAACAATGACTTCAACCAGGTTGGTGTCCAGCGGTTTTAGTGAAAAGAAGGGTTTGGGTGGGATGCTCAGTCTCGCGGGCTCATAAAACCTGGTCTCGGTCATCGTTATTTAAGGATTTTCGAGGGGTTGAGGCCACTAAAAACATACTCCACGCTAATAGCTGCTAGGACTTGATTTTTATGATTCTGGTCTTATCGGTAGAGGACAAACTGACACAATCGTACAAGATTTCATGGTTTACTACGAAACAAGCTAGAAATAACTTTCGACACTCCTACCTGAATTGTCAGACGCCTTGAAGCAAAGAATGTTTCTCTAAGCAGCTTTTTCTCCAATCCTATGTCATGCAACATGGCCTCTCTGGTAGGTAACCTGGCCAGCCCCTTGAACACGCGTGTTGCCCACCGAGCCTGCAGCTCTGCCGCGGGAAAAAACGCACCGGAGGACTGGATCAGACCCACAAAGGCAAGGGTTGACTTAGGGTGGTGGGGTGGGAAGACTTGTTTGTAAAGAGACACTTGGTTGTCTTCAACAGGAAGGATGTAACTGTCTTTGAGAAACTCAAAATTGATATTGTAGCCCGTGCATGATATTACAGCGTCCACGTGACTCAGCGAGGATCCGCCAGTGAATACGACACCTTGTCTGGTAAAATAGGAAATACCAGGTTTAAGCCTGATTGTCCCGGTGGCTATACGAAGAGGGAGGTCGTCGCTTATGACCGTAGGGGCGTTCAGAATTCCATGCCGTGGGAGAAGTCCGTAGGTATCATGATCGAATCTTTTCTGAGCGCTTCGCAGAGCCAACCATTCTTTAATCTTGTAGGGAAGGTTTTGAAAGAACCTTGTTTCCACGCGCTGATCCCATGGTAAGCCTCGCTTTTCCAGGCGGGAAATCACCCAGGCCCCTCTGTGAGTGCTGAGGTAGACTTGGGAGGCGTGGCGGCTAAGTTCAACGGCGATGTCTGCAGCCGAATTTCCAAGACCTGCGTGGAGAATAGTTAAAGCCAGGGTTAAAGCGTTTTTGTAACAAATGTGAAGACAGAACGGGACATCTCAGATGCTAAGCGATCTTCATCCTAAGTGATTACATAATGAGACAAACGATGACATTTTTGTCCAGACACACACTTTGATTCTGTTCTCTCGATTTTGCTGACAACTATGTATTCCTCACGCCTTATATGCTATTAACGCTATTGGTATAATTACTCAGCGATTTGCAAACCTCGCTCCCAGGTTTTTTCTCTCTGGGAACGTGGTTGGAGATTTGCACGCTCTGATTGGTCGAGTGGATTGCGTCACATTTCCCTGCACTTCGCGGGAAAAGGGATCTTTAGATTCGAGGGTAAGGACGAGTACGAGAAGAAGATTTGACTAGCCTGAAATTCATCCGATTGCTTCGAGTCGTTTTCTCCTCTCAACAACGACGTTACTGAGGGAGTAATAACGACTCGAAGTAATCGGATGAAATTCAGGCTAAGATTTGACGTGAAGGTTTTTTTCGCGAATTAAAAATAGAGTCACCCAGGAAAGCTTCATTTTTCCTTTTTTCACCAGAAAGATAACACGGTAAAATTTTATTGACGGAGAAACCCCACTCCCGATCGCAAAAACACTTCTAATTTTGACGGCTACCACACGTTTTCCCGCCAAAATGACGCTGGTTCACGCGCGCGCAGATGCTCGCAGTGCATGTGGAGAAAATTTCGTTCTTCGAAGTTCTTCGACCGTTCTTTGGCTTTACTAGATTCAGCGCAAACTATGAGCAACGCCAAGTACAGTGGAGGAAAATTGATCGCGAAAACCTCGTAAAGATGTCTCTTATTTTAGGATAAAACAATTTAAGGTAAGATTTGATTGTTTAATGGCTGTAAAAAGTCTTTTACACTTTATGGTAAGCGGCCGACGCTAGCTAGTGAGAGACAACAACACAAAACTAACTTAAGTTAGCAAAACTTTCATCTTTTAGCATGTTTAACAGACAAGTTTCCCCAGTAGAACCTATTTACAGGAAAGGAGAAAGCACTGATGTAAACAAAATGATAAGTTTTCCGTCACAGGACAATTCAACAGTTTTAAAAGAAATATCGCATTTCCTGGTGTTTGTTGATATGAATGAAAATGGTGACGTTGTCTGCGGAAAACATCAAAACAACAACTTAATTCAAGGAATACGGTTTGAACCAATTTTTAAATAATTGGTTTAACTAACACAACCAATTCACAAAACAGTTCAAAGTGAGAAAAAAGGAGTTTTTGCCAAGTTCACAAACTGAACAATTCTTATTACAAAATCTTCACATTTCGAGCGCATCCCCATTGCTTCTCTGTACCATGGTGGTTGAATACAGCCTTCATGCGTAAACATTTTACTACAAACCGCTACAGAAGTAACAATTCTAACTGTGGGTTTCCCTTTTTTCTCCTAAAATTCCAAATAATTATCCTGAATAATTATTCCAAATAATTATCCTGAATAATTATGCCAAATAATTATTCACCACAGGTTCAGTACCTTACCAATGTTATAGAGATGTAGAGATCTGTTCCATGTGACAACTTGTTAGTCGTTTGGTAAAAAAGAAGGTAATCTGACCCTATTTGAAAATCCATAAGAATTGCTTTAGACTGTTTTTATCTGCTCATAGTTCTGTCGTTTGCCCTGACTAGAGGTTTTGCGAGCAGATCGATGCTGGGTAGTTTTAACATCAACTAAGAAACAATGAACTGACATGCAGTAAAAACCCACGAGTAAGATGGCTATAATTTACCAGTTAGGCCCCTTCTAGACTATACAAGAACCTGTTAAGCAGAAAATTTGAAACAGATTTTTTTCTATAATCTATATAAAAAATTTTATACACTTGAGCAAATATATAAGACGAGTCAATATTTAGGATCTTCTTTCGAGGCATAGGTGTCTTATTACTCCAACTGCAATTGTAATTGTAGACAGGTTTTTACCTAAGGAATGAGCTGAATGTCATTTAATACTCTTAGCCGCACATGTATTTATTTTTTCAACCTATTTAAAACGTAAATAGCCCAAATTTTTGCTAATTACCATTTATGTAAGACCCTGTTTAGGCTAACATCGCAAAATGTAGTTTCTTAGTTGTCGGTTTTTACTGTAATCCCCTCATCACGTGAACTGCACGTGAATTAGCTCAAGAGACAAGAAAGCAATATTGGGTTAGCTTCGCTACATTAGTCCTTCACGTAGCCTGCTTCAAAAAAAAAAAAACTTGACATTTGCCAAAGAGAGGTGGTATTAGGCTTTCACTGGCCTTTTCAGTTTATATTCCGTTTACCAAGCTCTGTGATCAGTTTATTCAAATTACAACGAGTGATAGTCCTTAACCCGAGGGATACTGCTAGGAATTCTTGATGGGCGTGTGCCGCCCAGTTCACTGCATATTAACCCTTTTCATGATATTAGAACAAGACATTACATTACCTCGCCCGTTTTTAGACCTGCCTTCTAAAAGTTTTACTCGGGTGAGAACTCTCTACCTTGGCCGGGTGAGAAGTCAACTCACTGTTCTAGCATTTTGTTATCGTCGTTTATTACTATTTGATATAGCCTACACGTCGGCTATATTTTACATTGAACGTTCCCATCCATTTGAAGCTAAAAATACTGTTAGTAGACTCTCATGACGTTCTCATGGTTCTCTTTGAAGACCATGAGTGATATCAGCCCATAATGACAGTCTAAAAGCGTCCGTTAACCGGAGTAGGTTATCACAGTATCGATCGGTGCTCTGTTCCATAGATTTTACTATAATAGGGAGCGAAGAACTGGTCATTTGTCATACCAGAGTGTCACTTGAAGTACTTCGTTATATCAAGGTTTCATTGTACTGATATATCTAAGCATCGAAGACTTGAAAGTTACTCGCAATTGAATCAGATATTCAGTGCTTGTGGTGCAATTCTTTCTAAGGGTTTGGTTTATCTCGTTTTTAAGCTACGAAACTGAACTATTACTCGCGTAAGTTATGTTTCTTTAAGAAAAAGGGGGTTTCACGCACAAATCTGTTTCTGTAACTCTGACTCGATTATCTCATTCTTAAAACCATAACTTATTAGCTCAGATTGATTTGTGTTAGTAGATAGGATTTAGCGTGATATTGTTTAGAAAATAGGCTTACATATGGGTTTTATATAATTGTAATGCCTCTTATGTAGTATACATAAAAAATATTTTACCTTGAACTTGATGTAATTAAAGGTCGGATTTTAGTAACAATATTTTGAGAACATTAGTTAATTTCGTCCATAATGGGGTAGTATTCTAATCAACATTCTCTTTTAACGTAAATAACTTAAGTAAGGCAAGGCTCTAAGAATTTCACCGCACTACTATTCGATCATTCTTGAAATTACTTGAGTATTGCTTGTATATTCGTCTCGACATGTTCTGAGTTTTTTCCAGTTTTTACTTAAGACGACCAGAGACAATACCAGTACAACGAAATTGTTATCTTATTTGTTTTCCAGAAGAATTATGAAAGAATCGTACTCATTGGTATGAAGGAGACTTACAGCGGGACTTACATCAGTTATTCTCTCGCTGGTTTAATTTCCTCGAATGTTTTTTCTTAAAAATCATCTATAAGCGTACCGAAAGCCTAGTTGCCAAAGCGGTCAATCCTTGATTGTCATTGTTTTTATTGGCTACATAGCGCATTGATATTGAAAAATAGCCTCATAAAGCCTTAATACAAATATCGAGCGCGTCTCTCGATGACATCTCATGGTTTGACTACATACTTAAACATTTGAATACAGTAGAACCTCCATGTGCGTTCACCTCTAGTAAGAGACTCCCTCCCAGCCCGGCATAAGCGACCACAAATCCAAAACACCAAAAATTTCCCAGTCAAAATCGTACAGTCGGAACCTCTCGTAAACGACCACATCTCGTAAGAAACCGCGACCACTTTTTGGGATATGGTTTTATCATTTTCCATTGTTTTTAACCTCTTGTAAACGAACGCCTTACACATGATCTGATCTCTTAGTTCGCTGTGTGATCCTGTATGTACTTAGCCTGTGTAGCAGGCGCTTTGGAAGTAACGGGGGCGAGAAGGAACGGGGTTCGCGAGGGAAGCACGCGATGAGTGTTTGATGTCAAATCGTTCCTTTGTGAATGCCCCTTGAACCCTTCAACTTTTCTTTGAGATTTTAGCCACAAAGTCCCATTGAATTAGAGAACTCCAAGATCTGACCTTCGAGTATACCATTTAGTGGTGTTAACAAGACCTTCACTTCCTTTTATTGTGCCACATGTTTACAAACGATTCCGTGTTTTCTTTCATTGACAGTTTTCTTGCCTAACGAGAACACTTATCCCCTCGGGAACCCTCAACCAATAGGAATTTTTCGCACTCTCAGAAAGCGAGTAAAAACAATTTTCATGGGCCTCTCGGGCAGGCGTTCCCTCTCCCCACGCGTGTCTCCCTCGCGCGCCCCGTTCTTTCTTGCATCCATTTCTTCCGAGCGCCTTCTAGGTAGGCTAGTATGTATTACACTAGTCGGAGCATACCAAGAACTTTTAGCCATAACATAGAACTAACGACACCTAGGTAACTCCGAAATTGCATGCGATAAATCCTCTACCAAAATGTAGATGTGTGCAGACTTCTTCTCGGAAGAGACCCTCGATGTGGTTCGATTCTAGTTGTAGACCAGGTTCCATGACCGACCAATAAGTCGTTGCCCGGGTTCTCCCCCAAGTATGTTAGGGGATGTATAGCTTGCTTGGCCTATTAACGAGAAAGATACCAAGACTCTCAGTCTGTTCTTCTACCTTTATTCTTCTCGGCGTTCAACAGGCACAACAACACTTCTTCTTCTTCTAACAAGCAAGCCCATCATTAGCGAATTAAATAATCAGATTATAGATGTGTTTGGCTTAGCTGACTGTGAGAACTTTCCATTGCATATGCTGTCGCTTAAATTCGTGGAGAATAAAATACATTGTCGTGATTTACAAGTACCAATGAACCAATTGAATGCGAGCGGTAAAACTTAGAACTTTATTTACAGAGCTGTTAACATCTGGAACAACTTAGGTGACAATTTAAAAGCCTGCTCCTCGTTAAAACGTTTTAAAAACTTAACGAAGAACCATTTGATTTCTGAACAATAGTTTTAATGTCAAATATTTCCTTTATACTTAAGTTTTTATTTTATAAATAGTGTCTGAAAAGCCCCAAGGGGAACTACTATTAAAGTGTGTTTTTAAAACTGCTCAGTAGGAACAATCATACAAAACAGGAACGGCTTCAGTGTAGGTAGAACTCAAGGTCAGCTATAATCCCCCAGTGGCGGATCCAGGGGAGGGACCTTGGGGTTCGGCCCCCTCCCCCTTAATTTTAGATCAAATTGAGGCCAATTTTTTGGAGACTGCTCCCCCTCCCCCCTTATCTCAAGGTCTGGATCCGGCATTGTCCCAAACATGCCTACTTCAAGAAGAAGTACAATTAAGTTAAACGAATCCTCCAAATGTAGATGATACAACTCAAAACTCAAGAACTATTCGTGTGACTATGCATTGAATTTCCTTGGACTATGACTGTTTACCAAGAAGCCAGCACGTACTACAAAAGAATCACTCGGATGCCCTAAACATATGAAAAACCTGAAAAATACCAAAACTCAAAAACAAAACTAAAAGCAACTACTTCGTAACATAATTGAGCACCATAAATTCCTTCCCGCGTCAGAGAGCGCAGTTGGATTCCGTGGATAACGTTATGTTATTCACGTTCACTGAAAGACAACAACCTTGCGAGGCCCTTAGCAGATTTATAGCGCTTTGTAAACTAGGCAGTTTTTGACGTATTCATATTTGGTGTTTATCGCTCATTAGTTAATTCTTAATTCTTGGCAGAAATGAACGAGTTGCATGTCGAATTTCAAGTTCTCAATTATTAGTTGTACAAGAAAAAAATTTTCCTAATAATACTAATTTTATTTCAATAGACCTAAAAGCTCTAGCCCCAGTTATCGCTCTCCTATTGTTCTACAGCTGTGTTGGACAATTATCTTAGCCGGGGATTCTTTGATAAATTTAACGGAGGTCCCCTTTATCCTCTCTTCATTCAGATCATGGGGACGGTGCAAAGAGATGTGGAGCAGCGAGCAGCGAGAGGGTGGGGTAGGGGGTCTGGAACAGCTTGAATAAATTCCTCTCGGCACCTCCTCGGCTCAAATGAAAAATGTAATTTTCTGCATGCCGGCAGTGCTCGTGTATATCAATGGGCAATTCCACGCCAGACAGTGAAATTTTGAATTTTTTAAAATAACATTTTGCGCAATGAAACTTATACCAACAGAAAGCTGAAACAATGGGCTGTTTCAAATTACTGAGATTTTGTGCGTCTAATCCATGTGCTTAATGTTAGAAGGCATGAAATCCGGAGAATTTGAATCTCATTATATTTTTATAATTTTTGGAAGAAAATTTTAAACCAAGTTTAACATCTAAGAAAACATTACAATTAACATAAAAGTATGTGTGTATAACCTTTGCCTTACACTATCATTACGCCATAAATAATTATCCAGCTACTGGCACTTTCCTAAGAAAATTGACATTGAATTTGTGTGGCGGACATTACGTAATGTCCGCAACATTAAGGTACCTCTTTTCAGTTCCTGTACGCAGTGCACTGATTTTTCATTTGCTATTGATGCTGCTCAGCTAGTCTGATGTATACTCTATTTTAATTTCAAAATATTTCCTGGGTGGGTTTTCTTTGCTCAGAATTACAAGTTGAAAAGTGTTGCGGACATTACACATGTTAGATTTTTCAGTTATTTAGGCTGTTACAGATATTTACTTCTTACTAACTCTGAATTAGATTCAGACAACAGCCTACTTAACGCTAAATTGCTTTTTATTGATGTACAAATGTAAATGGCAAATTAAAAATAGCTGGTATCTTTTCCATAATGTCCAAAAAGGTTGAATTTAACTTACAAACTATTAAAAACACTCTAAATAATTTATGATTTCTGTGATAATCTTGAAAATGGGCAAACATAGTGATATTCGAATTAGTTCCTTCCATAAAGTAGCATAGATGCATGATAAATTTTGCAGTTTAACAGAAAAATTGAAAAATATCATGAAGAGTTTATATGGTTTTGGGGGACGCTGTCACAAAATTACAGACATTTATATGGATCTTTAACCCATTCGCCCCTGAACCGCCCGTAACCGCCCGTGCGGATCCAGGTCCTTTCTACCCATTGTGACGTCATCAGTTTTAGCGGTCAAGGATAACTTTCTTCGCTAACTTGTGCAGAGTGAAGAGATCTTTCAAACCATACTAGAATGAGCACAATTCAGTCAAGGACACCGGAGAAACAAGCAAAAAACCACGTGACATTGACCTGAAAATCTCCATGAAAATCTTGTTCTATTACCCACCTACCTTTCCTTTCACCTAATCCTAAGATCCTAAAAGCTTTCCTAAAAACTCTTCCCACCAAAATGAAGCCCACTAAATGCCCAGCAAGAGAAAAAAAAATGAGGCAAGAAAAGCGAAAAAAGAAGGGAGGAGAGAAAGCGAAAAGTTTGCTTTCTGCGCATGCCCGAACTGCGCATGCCCGAACTTCGCAAGCTGATATTTTGCATCTGGATCAGAAGGCCGCGAAGTGTTGGACCTGTAAACCAGTTTGTGGTAAGTTTTAGCTCTTTATAGCACGACAGTGACCAGAAAACCACTCGACTAGCTTCAAAACGCGTTTTTCGGCAAAATCTCCAGGAGCGAATGGGTTAACCATGATGTTCCACGAGTCATAACTTGATCCCTGTTCGACTTTAGAACACCAAACCTGGTCAAATAACAAATGTCAACATGAACTTTTATATGGTGGTGTCAGTTTATCGATTAGTTTAAATTTGAAACTTGCCCCAGCTCCCTATGCAACTCCAAAATGGCCAATTGAGTAGCTGGTCAGGGGTTCTGTACTGCTGAGCATGCTCAGAACAGTTCGTAAGCATGCTTTTTGAGGAAAACCACTTAACGTCATTGTTTCTTCTGCAAACTTGAATGAGTATTATTTTGTTAAGTAGAATTTGTAATATAATATGTAGTGAACAATGTCCAGTTTTAGTGCAAATTTACAGTTTATGTCTTTAAGTCAGACTGAATGACAAAATATGATAATTTCAGTAGCTAAATCAGTTTTAGAAAAAACAAAATAATCTCCTCACTACTGAGAACGTTTTTTTTCTCAAAACATTTACTTGAGATGTAATCAAATTAATTTTGAAATTATTTTAAGGAGTCAGTACAGCTGAAAAACATCTGGCTGGTATCGCGTGATACTAGGTCTCAGAAGGAGATTATATAATATTATAATAGAACATAAATAAAGTGAATGATAACTTCACAGCTTCATTTTCAGAGAAGTAACTACAGAACAATAGGACATAGCCACAGTCAGCAACACTGACTAGAAAATGAATGATAAAAAATGTGTTCCCAAAAATTAAATGTCCGCAAAACAAACTTTTGTTTGTAGAATCATTGGAACAAGGTTGCATGGACTATTTTTTTTTTGACAGTTGAAAAATTTAATTACTGTCATGTTTTGATCGCACAATTATTTTCTGCTCAAGGTTAAAAATTCACAGGAAAATCTCTTTAAAGAAAGTTACTTTAAAAAGTGGTTGTATAAATTGTAATGTCCGAACAGGACACTTTCTTCAACTCATACCTTCAAGGTCTTGAGAGCTAACCAAAGCATCTTTTCAGTAGGTACAAAAGGAACACTAAAAATACTTTCTTGATATGTTTGAACACCCTTAATGAACATTTTGACATCTAAATTGGGGTTTAAAATATTAATTTTAGTATCTGAATGTAATATAATGTCCGCAACATGGAATCACCCCAATAAGTTAAAAATTAAGTAAATGAAAATGTAGATATTTGCGTATTATTTTATCAAGGTTTCGGATCTGAGTTTAGAAAAATCATTCTAGTAAAAGTTGTCATTCTTAAAACTTGTACGATTTAAGTTAATGCTCCTTTTACTTTTTTCATTACTTGTACGATTTAAGTCGATGTTCCTTTTTTAATAATTTTTTTCATTAGCATTTTAAAAAAAGAGCAAGGAAAGAACTGTCATACTGTCATGTATTAAACTATAAAGAACAACAGCAATACAAAAACTAGGTCGCGCCCGTTCAGTTACGATGTGAGATGAGGATCTAAATATGCTATTCCGAAAAGGCATGAGTCGGTTTACTTAATTTTCTTCAAAGCAATAAACATTCAACGGATACATTTTGTGTTCGTTATGCTTGCGAATTCTCATTGCCGAAAGTAGTGAATTAAGCTCGAAACTGAAAGAAGAAAGAATAACAATTATAGCTTTGAATGAATGATTATCTCTGGTGCTCAGCAATTCACGCAAAGTGCCTGAAAAGTAATGCCTAGATACCGGCCCAAAATGCTGTTGTGTTCACACCTCGAGTACCTGACATGTATTTGTTAGTATATTTGCTACATTTCGCCCTGTCAAAGACGCCATTTTGAGTCGTGAGCGTAGTAGGGAGTACAAAGTAGTGGATTTTTTCAGAACAAGAGAAAACGTATGTACATATGGACCCGGCGCTCACTTCACCGCCCGAGTACTGAGGTCGGGGTAGAAGGTCTATCTTGTACGTTGGCACCAGCACAGTGCCGCAATTCCGAGCGTGGACACTTTAAAAAAAAGGGTGTGTTCACAATACAGTCGACTCCCGATAACTCGAACCTTCAAGGGAAATCGAAAAAAGTTCGAGTTATCGGGAATTCGAGTTATCGGGAGCTAGAAGAAAATAGCCGGGAGTAAGAAAAAGAACAGTTTTAACTGCACAGTGAACATTTTAATCACATTTAATTGTAGAAATGTTAAGTGAAAATTAAAAGATACTTCTAGATTATAAATCAGAACGTAACGTAACAAGACATTGTCTAACTAGAGCATTCGTTTTACTGTTTGAGAAATAAAACTGTTTCACGTTAGATTTGAGACAATCAACACCAGCCTCCACCAGTAAACTATACTCCTACCGCACGTAAATGGGAAAATTCTAAATTCACTGTTTCGGACGCCAGTAGACTGTTTTTTTCCCCGACTTTTTAAGGGTTCAAAACATGGTTCGAGTTATCGAGGGAAAAATTATATAGAGATGATCTGAGGGAAAACAAAACCTACTTCGAGTTAGCGGGAGGTTCGAGTTATCGGGGGTAAAATTACAGTAAATGTATGGGAATTCCAGGAGAAATCGATTCTGGTTCGAGTTAGTGCGAGGTTCGAGTTAGCGAGGGTTCGAGTTTTCGGGAACTGTAGTGTCCAGTGAGTACTTTACTCGGCAACGTACCCGGTTACCAGGTGTGAACCGTTCCTTAGCAACCACGATTATCTGCGCAAACTTTGTTTTTATCTCTTTTTAACTTGCAACTGTACATTCACTTGAATTTATTTTAGGGATCAGGCGAGAGGAAAAAATCATCGTGAATAAAAGGCACCTGTCAGGGCTGGAAATAAACTTGAAAAATAAACAAGACCGGATTATCTTAGTTTAATAAATGAGTTTAGGATAGTAAACGGATAGTATTTTCTGTTTGCCGATAAGAAATCATACAAAAGAACTTGATTTTTGGGAAGGTTCTTGGTGAATCACCAAATGACGTAATACAAAATTGAAAAGACTCTAAACTATACCCACACCATAAAACAAAAGGGAACCAACAATGGTTTCCGCTACACCTAGAAACATCCAATTTTTGCAAGTGATTTTCTTGCTCTTCCTTGATTCTAGATTAATCTCCCAGAGAAGAGAAAACTAATTTAATAAATAGTCAATTAATGTTATTACGTCTGGTTTAGTTTTAACAACAAAATTTCACACAAATTCTCTATATTAGTTAAGTAATTAAACAAATGATCATGGTGTTTGATAGGCATCAACAAGTGAAAAAAGCTACTTGAAAGTCAAGAATTTTATGTGATACGAGTCACTCAGAAAGGATTGAAATCGGTTACAAAACAAAAAAGCCGGCTTGCCCTAAAACATAGTCATCGGCTATGAGAACTACCTTTTTGAAGCCCTCTGTGTAGTGCTAGTAATGACCTAACGTTAAGCTCTATCGAAGATACTAAGTTTATTTCGTAAAAGTAAAAGCTTTTTTCAATCGTTTGAAACTTACCTATGACAACAACAACTTTGTTTTCATATCCGCGGTAGCTCTTGTACGCATGGCTGTGCAACTTTTGTCCCTGAAATGCATCAATCCCTTTAAAAGCCGGAAAATATGGCTTTGACAGGTGCCCATTGCAAATCATAACAGCATCAAAAATGCTTTCTGTCACGTTTCCGTTGATATCCTTGTGGGAAACTCTCCATTGGCCTGTATTCCTGTGATTCGGGGTGCGGCTTATATCGAGTACAGTCACGTTAAAACGAATGTGCTTTGACAGTTTGAAATTCTCAGCGTACATCTGCAGGTATTCCACGACGTGATCACGCGGCATGAACGGCGGGAAATACTTCGGAGCGGGAAAATCCGAGAAACAGGTCATCTCTTTGCTAGTGTTGATGACTGTTGACTCATAAACCGACCCACTTTTCACGTTTGTATCCATTTCTTGGTCGTGGGAAAATTTCCACAGACCGCCGATACTAGAGCTTTTCTCAAAGCAAACTGGCTCGAGTCCTTCATCTAAACAGCATTTTATAGAAGCTAAACCGCTTACCCCGGCGCCAATTATTGCAATTTTCATCGTTAACTTTTCGACTATACGCGACGCCTCTTGCTTTGGGCGTTCGTTAAAGTCCTTCGTTTGCGGAACGTGTGTCTCGAGTGTGTAGCTCTTCTAGGTTAAAATGAAACTAATAGCTCTCTTGAAAAGGGTTTTGTCATAATTAACTCTTCCTTTCTTTATATTGCCCTCTATGAGTTAAAATTCTTTGTTTTGTCGATATTACCGACTGTGGCTCTTTTGTAATGAAGAATCAGGAGATATTTAAAGATATTGCTTTAGAATGTTCGTCAGTAACAATACCGCCTGCGAGGAGATTACTCGAGATATACACATACTCGAAATAATAGAAATTCTAGAAAACAGCCAAACCAAGTCCTTCTTGTACATCATATCCAATCTTGATACGACTAGAAAGAACCAACGTAAAAGTGAAACAAGTATACGTGACTCACGTGGGTGAAAATAAAGGCTTTTTACACCTTAGGTGAAAACAATAGTTTCTTTGCACCAAACTCTTAACGATTAAATACTGATTGCAGTGCAGAGGAGAGGCCATTAAAAGTTCTATTTACTCACGTCGTATGCACTCCAAATATTTTTTGTTTTCCCGACTTTTACTGCAAATTAACATTATTTTCAGACAGGTCACATTTGTGTTGTTCAGTTTCATCTATTCTTGGATTCTTGCTTGCAGCAAATCAATATATCGCTTATCGCGTTAACAAAAGTTAATGGTTTGTTATGTATACATTAAGACACAAACTACATTTTAAACGGCCTTTATGAACAACAAAACCTGAATACCATCAGGTGCACGGAAACTATTTTCCAAAGCGATTTTTCAAACATGCAAATTAGGTAGGTAGTGCTTGGAGCGAACAAACCATGCCAACAAGCACAGACTATATTGATCGTGTAAATTGTTATTTCATTTCACTCCGGCACCAAAATTGGCTGAGAGGGACAAACGCCTAGCTTAAATCTCGCTACCAGTGTCAGATCACCAATAATTGAACTTAGCGAAAGATTCAGCGTTTCTGTCGTCGCCATCACCTTCTTTGAGGCCGCCAAAAATTAAAAACAAAACAAAACAAAAATCGCAAGATTCTGCACTGAGTTACTTTGCTTTTCACTCCTCTGCGTAGGACTCAAATCAATCACCGCACACTCATGATTTGACTTTAGAGCATTTTAGTAATTATAAGTCCCATTTGTTTTCAGCCAGTTTGACAATGTATTGGGTGGTCGATTGACCAAATTTAAATACTATGTAATACTGTGTCGAGGGTAAAGTGGTACTGAATTGTTCTAAAATATTAGAAGAGCTGAAATCAACTTATGTGATAACCTTTCACCCAAAAAAACCACAAATATGACTATTGTCCGTGATTTAGTATTTTAGATTCTTAACCTGTGTATTTTTTTGAGAAGATGATGAAGATACAAAGTCATAAACCTGGTCCCTGTTGTTCAAACATCGGATAGCACTATCCACCAGTTAATTCCGGCAGTATTCAGCCAGGGAAACCGATTGCGCAATCCAGTGGCTAACGGTCTCCACATTTTGAACAACTGGGGCCGGCCAAGAACAGCCCGCTTGAAAAAAGAATAATGACAACTAAAAGACTTTTCTCCAGTTATTTTGTGTGCAAAAAAATTTGTTTTCGTATTAGGTAACTTGTCGGCAACTTTTCACGGAGTTCCGCCGTACCTCAAACATAATTATTTCTTTTTGTTTCTCCGCTTTTTCACTTCGCCCAGTGCGTAATAAGACTAATCATGGTTTGTTCTACTTCCTGCAAGATGACGATAATCTACGTCAGTAAATATTTGTTTACGCAAGTAAAGTAGTGTGAGGTTTCCGGATAACATGATCGACAATTGAAAGATATGGCCATTAAAAATTGTCACGGCAGAGATGAAGTTAAGTCAAGCTTAAGCCTCAAGTTAACTCTGCACCTATTTATTAATCGCTGAAAGCAAGTCGAGCGTTGTGTTAACGATTTTTGTACCATGCAAATAGAATGTATTGTTGTGGTTATCTCAGCTTTAACTGCAACTTGGTTATTTGTGGATGCGCAGATAGGGAGGTTCCAAGAATCGTGCAAATTTTTTTTTGGACCAATCATTACCCGCTGGAGTTAGGCACGTGTTCACGTTTTTTCCCGCGCAAGGAGTCGGCCACGTGCGTTAGCCTCGTGTTCTGTTTGGTTCAGCTTGTGTTGTTTGCTCCTGTTGAGATTGTAATCGGTCAGCGCGAGAACTTAGATCAGAGACAAGAAATTATAAGGGGATTTGTTACTTGCGTTTGAAGGTACTGTGAATTGGATCTAGGAAATCAGGTAGAGTAGCTTAAATTGTTTCCATTGAAGAATGTAAATACCGTCGATCAACATTGTTAACTGTCAAATCAAGGAACCTAAAGGTGAGCAAATCATGGACAATTATCGCTGCCCTCCTACGCGTCTGCGTTAAAGTAGACCTAAAAACAATTACTGCGCCGGGCCGGAAATGGAGCCACTTGTTTCTTGAGTCTGACCGGCTGCACTATCTATCAAGATTAGATGACTTCCGTTTCTTGAAGGTAGATAAGACTGGATAAGTCAAGGCTATGGCGGAAAGGTTAAATCTATTTTTGGAACTATGCTTTGTGCTTCCTTCCCCAACATCTAACATTGTAATGCAAAGGGTGGCTTTGTGTAATAATATGTTTCACTTTAAGCATCCCCGACTCTAGTGTTTCAAGTGTGTTATGTATTATATCGTTACGGTATTTTCAAGTTTAATTAACCTGATTTATTTCGAGTTTCTTATCTCCCATCGTTCTGGCTTAAAGGTGGCGATGAGGCTTTGAGCGCCGTTAATTCAAATGAGGTCCCTGTTTTAACCAAAAAATCTCGCAGAAAACTCCACGTCTTTACGGGCTCCTGCGTCGATGTGTTATCAAGTTGGAATAGATTTCTTAAATTAACATGAATTTCGGACCAATATATTTCCATGCACTTCTCCTGAAAATTATATGTAAGTTAGTCATGTCCACGCGCGACGTTGATTTCAAGTTGAAAAATGCAGCCTTGCCAATTTCAAAAACTATACTTTACGCATTAAGCAAACAAAACAACAACAAAATTGAACGAATCCATAGATCCCCTGCAGAATATATTGTAAAGGGGAATATTTCGGAATGGAAAACTGTACGCCAAACGCTGAGTAAGTTTGGGCCTTCTTTAACATCTATCTTGCGACCTTTTCAAGATAATGTCAAAGTAAACTATTAGATATTACAACAAAATCGAAAGAAGCAAGCCGTAGAGCTATGGTAAAACGGGCAACAAAATTGTGCAAGTTAATGAACTGCAAGGTTGCGTGGTTTACCACCTACGATTAACAAATCAAACCAGTGTCTAGAGATTAGATGTACTTTATGCAACAATTCAGTTATGCAACCTGCAACAATTAATTTGTTGCAAGACAGGTTTGATTCGTGGGTGGTAAACGGACGCAACATCGCTTTTCAACCCCTTCAAGTTCCACGCCTTTTGTTGCCAGTATTACCATAGCTTCAACGGGACGAGAACAAGAGCGAGTGAATCCCTGGAAAGCACAGTTTTAGTTAGTTTCTAACGGTTCGAATCAATCTTTATTATATATATTTTCTTTAGTTCTGAACCCTTTCATAATCGTACTTACCATTGTCGGGTCATTTTATTTGAGGCACCTCTAGTAGTTGACAAGTTGGTCATCTATAAAATTACTCTCAAAATTGGCAATTTCAAGTGTTCAAGAGTTCTTCCACTCATTTATTATAAGAAAAATTTTCTGAACAGATATGAGCCATCCCTAAACCTTATACTTTGCCATCAGCTTACCGCTAGCAGATTGAAAAATTCTGATTGTTTCTTCCGCTAACACAATACATCCAATTTCCTTTTGTACTTAAACAGTTACTTAATACGACAAAGGAGGTGAAGCAATACTCATTTTCCATTATCACTTACCACAAATATTTTTCAGCAATAATACCTATATACTATGAAATGTTTGAATACAGGAGTCATTTCATACGTAGGTTGGGTATGATTGTCCGCGGGTGAACTTAGCCCTGACTGTTGTTGAGAGTGACTGACGAGTTTCGACAACCTATGCAGTAGCCTTCTTCAGAGTCAAAATTTTCAGTATTGGTGTCGGCCGCTCGGCTGAGGCCCGAAAAGACTCGACTGAAACCGGAAACTGCGTATGAAAAGTCTCTCGCGCATAGCACCCGGGGTATGGTCCAGGCTTAGCCAAGAGATAGTGCTGAAGAAACAACTGTTTTGTGTGAAGTCAAGACGGGGTCACTGATCATTTCGTCCCCGTTTTACCTCCTATTTTCGAGTCATTTAACGCACTTTAAATGTAATATTCCGCCTCGTTCTTTTAGCCATAAACCAAAACAAACTCGCTTCATATATAACATTCCTCGGTGCGAAATGACTTGAGGGCGAGATGACCAGTGAGAGTAACCCAAGAGGGTCAAGAGGATGTGGTTAATACTGTAAAAACCCGGCAATAAGAACGTGCATTTTCCCAAGTTAGCCTAAATAAAACAGGTTCGCCATAAACGGTAATTAGCACAAATTTAGGCTACTTAGGTTTTTAAATAGGTTCTTATTTTCGGAAGCAAAAAAAAAGCATAGTAGCTCTGAGTAATCAGAAGTATTCATCGTATTCCTTGTATATCATCTGTATACCAAATTAGTATTAATGTAAAAATGACATTGAGAGGAAGGACTGAAGCGCTGACCACCCACATGAATTCTGAAGTCCATTTGCCCAAGAAACAGACTTTGTTTTAAAAGATTTTAGAAAATAAGAACCCTGTTTCAAATTTTAGGCAAAAGAGGTCCTTGTATAGAGGGGACCGAACTAACAAATTTTAGCGTAGCAGGTTCTCAAAATCCAGTTTCTTAGTCACGGGTGTTTACAGTACCACAGTTGTGCTTCGTTGCTTAGGGAGATGTGATTTAATCAAGCGTTAAATGTCTTTTCATCAACGTTCCCAAAATTTAAGAAGTAGCCTGTGAATACAGCCAAAGCGTTAGACATTATGCTGAAGATATTGGCTTCCAAAAGTTCCATTAGATGGACTGAAGCAATGCAGTGAAGAAATGTGTTGTAATGAGAAGATCTCCACCACAATGATTTTTCAGAATGCTTTGTAACTACCAACAACATCCCTCTTAAACTCTCTTTTTTGGCACTGCCCTTTGCCTTTTCAATTTTTTAACCACTCATGGTCTTCGATTATCTCTCTGCTCCTTTCCCCATAGTCATATACAAGCTCCTCTCCTTCTGAGACATCTCGGATTGTTACCAGTATCAAATGGGGTTTGCCCTGGACACACACCAGCCTTGTGGCACAGTTTGCTTTTCTTCTGCTGTGGTTCATCAATCTGCCGAGCCTTCCACTCTCCGCAGTAGCATCAACACTGTTCATATTGAGGACAAAAAAAGGTTAGTCAACAATAAGTGCTAGCAACAAAAACTTTATTTAGTTACATTGTTCAGTTGTATTCATATTGGTATTGAGATTATAAACAATTATGAAACCAGCTATTTTAGACTTTTTTATGATCGGAACGCCCCAGCGTAAACCTCTCTGTTGACTGACACATCTGGATGACAGGATTTGTACTCAGACATGTATGTACTCGACGTTTACCTTTACATGATTTGTAACTTTTCGAGGAATCTTCGATCACCCAACAAGCTCACATAGTAAAGACAATTTTTGATACTTTCAATTTTCTCATCCGTTCAGAGAAAATTTAAGATTGTTCCTTTTCGGATCTGAAACCCAAATCGGCTTTCACGACGCGTGCGCAAACGCTATTGAACTGGCCTCAACAATATCACCAAATCAATGAGTAGACAACGGACTAAAATGTACAAGCGCTGCTTCAATTACCGCACTGGAAAATTTAGTTACCTAATGGGTTACCATAAAAATTAGGTTCAACACTGTGAAGGCCTTCGTCCGGCGACAGCCAGCTCTATTAAAAAAATTTTTTGAAATTAGGTGGCAATTTTTCTTGCAGTTTGCATCAGTTCGATCGGGCCGTTGCGAGATGCTTAGGCGTTGCTTGCATGGTGTAACAACCCCTAAAATAAATCGGCTTGTAGTCATCGTTTGAACGTGTTTCGTGTAGCCTGTTCCAGGCTCCGAGATAGTCGGGTCCGCTGAATCGAGAAAGCGCGAACAGGAATCTTTCCCAATATCCGAGAGCCTGGAGCAGGTTACGTTTGATCTATAACCTGTCAACGATTTTTATGTAATGCTTGCTGTGACGGAAACGTGGTGCATCATGTTAAATATAAGGACTACAGACAGTTACTATTAAGTTGCAACAAAATTGCCACACAAGTTGCTAGAAAAACTTTCCAGTCATGATGACAGACATTAAGGAAAGCCTCGATTGAACTCTAGTCTTACTCACCACAACGTTTTGTTCTTGAAGTTGAAGTAATACATGTAGCAACCATATTCCGTTTTGTCTTCATAAAACAATTCTCTTCTTTTAGCAGTTTCATTGTCAATAAGTTCTCCAGCATATTCACAAACAAACTGCCCCCTTGAAAAGTTTTGCGTAGAAAATACACCTCTCCCTTTCCCTTCTACTTCTCGTACCTAAAAGATGAGAAACCAAGAAAAATTCAAAAAGCTAAAAAAAAAAACCGAAAAGCTGTTTCCCGCAGTGTTTTTGCGCCGGTTGTAGAACGTCTTTTAAGGTGGTTTTCCACTGCCGCCTTGTTTATACGTCGTGCGTACGCACGTAAACAAAATAATTATCAATTTATGGAAAGTTTGCTGTAAACGTAAAAGTTGAGCAAGGTTCGACTTTAACGTAGCCTTCGTAGCATGGCGGTTTTTTGAGCGTGCAAAGCAATAAAGGCGGGAGAGGGCAGAGAAACTGCGAGGAGATTGGGGCGGGAGCAACGAGAAACCTTGCGCGCTTTTGCGGCTTCGCCGTTCAGTAGTGCGTGTGACAGAACCGCCATGCTACGCAGGCTAACTTTTACGTTAACGCGCGGCCTTTAATACATTGCCTCTATTATATATTTACTACTCTGACTGATTATCCCCATAGAACGTTGCATCCTTGACCGCACAGTGGAAACAGTTTCTGTATCAACTGCCAATCGATCCAACTTCTGTTACACTACAGACATATCGAAAATATCTTGTGCCTTTCCCACTGCCTTCTCAGTTTTCCCCTTTCTCTTTTCCCATCTATCTTTCCCTCCAAGATGACCTTTCTAAAGCCCTCACTACTTTTCAAATGGCCATAGTACTTTAGCTTTTGTTTCGTTATAAAGATCTCTAGCCATCGATCTTCCACTTTGAGTTCTTCCCTATTTGACTTATTTGTTCTGTGCTCTGTTCATGATATTTTTAAAATTTTTCTGTAGCACTTCGTTTGAAAAGCTTTTCAAATAATTAGTATTTTTAAAGTTGTTGTTCTAAGTGTCGACGTCTCGACATAGCCATATGTAGCTACGAGAAAACTCATGTTCTAAGAATTCTTTATAATACTAATATCAGTGTCACAGGTTGGTTGGTCGAAGAATGCGGCTTAGTTTTGTCTGAGGATCTTGACTCACATTCCACAAGAATTTCAACTTCGTCTGCTTGTTCGTTGCCCTCCTCATTTCCTCCTACCATCTCCATTTCCAGATACCACATTTAATATTGTAGATAATTAGATTTACGTATGCACGTAAAAATTACGCGACAGTGGAAATCCACCCTTACGAGGAAAATTTCACAGCCAATTTGCTGATTATTTGCGGTTTTACCCGTAACTCATAAATCATAAACACACATCTCGGTTGTTATCATGGCTTCTATAGCTTCCTTTTGATGTTTCGCTCAGCTTATGTTCTCCGGTGAATAGTTATGTTTAGAATGAGGGTGTGAGTGAGAGAGTTTCACGCATGCGGCAAACTCACGTTGAGAATATCTCAAAATATAAAATGAGCAAATAAAAAAGCTTAAAACAATTATTCTGGATAAAAAAAATGCGTGAAACTACTAATTTATCTGTAGAAATAACGAACAGTAAACGACAAATAATGGCGAAACTTGGTCACGTGGTACATATACGTGATGCTTAAGCTCTAATAAAAGGCCTAAAGGCGGTTATACCGCAGGATAGGGGGTCAGTAGATTACAGCGTTAATATAGAAGTATTTCACCTCCAGACCATCTTCTCTGCCAGACAGCAGTAATTCTTCAAGAACTTTCTGCTTATCCCCCTGTAAACAAGATTACAATATAAAAAGCAATGAACATTTTTTCACAATGATTGGATTCCAGGCTCCTGGAACAACATATTGTTGTGTAGGGGAAATCTAATTATCAACGCGGAATAAAGGAAACATTGTTTTTTCAAGATCTCAGGCCAGCATTTAATGTCAACATCATGGTAGTGAAAATCTGATACTTACAGCTGTTGCCTTATATCTTCACTCAAGAGACAATAATGGAACCACTATTTTCTCTTTATTCACGATTCACCGTCGGGACTTTTCTTAATCTCAGTCCAAGACCTCTTATTAGTCTCGCTTGCGTAAGCAGCGAGACTCATAATCTGCAACGCGTTTTCGCTACGGGGGGGTAGTCCCTTATATAGGCTATATCAGGAGCCGATTACTGGCTATATAGGTATGTGCCGCCCCAAACGGTATGTTTGTTTTAGCCGTTTTGGTTTGAAATGGGGTATGGTTTGTGCACTCTAGTCTTGAATTGGGTATGTTTTTTAGAAGAATTGCTACTTCTTCATCATTTGGCGATAAGACCATTTCCCTTTTAATGTTTACACCAATTACCGTGTACATGCCGTAACAGCTTGTCACGCCCTCCGGTCACGCGCCGGACTCCCGGGCTTCAGGTCTGAAATTGGGTAGGGCAAATCACAGATTTTGGTCTGAAATAAGGTAAGGGTTTCAGGAAGCGTGCCGCACAACCCCTCCAAAATTTTCTGGAAGTACCCCCGGAAT
Organism: Porites rus; assembly: GCA_964035705.1. NCBI lineage: Eukaryota > Metazoa > Cnidaria > Anthozoa > Scleractinia > Poritidae > Porites > Porites rus. The sequence goes on along the minus strand of OZ038002.1, from coordinate 27,031,406 downwards.
TTTTGGTCGCTTTTTGGGACACTAAAGGCAGGTCATTGTGCCAGGCCTTCCTTGCGGAGACCGTGGAAACTGGGACTAAGAATCGTTGCGTGATCGAAGCCATGCATGTTTTGCGAAGAAAGCCTAGGAAAGATTAAATTTAGAGCTTTTCCGAAACGTTTCTATCACTTGAAATCATTGATTACTTTGGAGCAAGTGAACACTACTATGAACACTACTGTGTGGTCGAAAAAAAAATAAGAATCTTAATTAGCAAAATTGGCATGGTCGGGTGTTGTAAACTTTCACTGTATGCAAATGAGTCTTGCGATGAGCATCCGATTTATTTTCGGCGATGATTGAAATGACGTGCCATGTAAATCACTTTTTCGATCTCTGGCAATGATGTAATTTCTCTGGAATCGTGGCCCTTGAATTTATATACACGCGTATAGCCTGCGACCGCAGAGGTAGTTTTGGTCGTCGCTAACACGGGTACTAAATCAATTCAGAAACAAATAAAAAGTATTGACGTCGATCAAGTAGGAAGTTTCTGGTAGAATTAATCGTCTCCTCATTTCTCGACCTAATCTCCAAACAGGCGAGACCTGAATGCCACTGTAAGCGCGTTCTTGTTATTTCTTCTTCAATTGCTTTTGTCATAATCTGTAACGTTCCCTTTTGAAAATTTGCGGTTATATGCTTCTGCCAACATACGAAGCGCCGAGCTGATATAAAAATGCGTAATTTAACAATTTTTATCACAACTGTTTTAGTGTGTTTTATTTTTTATTATTATTATTATAAAAACAACAAAATAATGAAAACATGGCCACATAACAATCTTCTTTGGTCAGATTTGATGGTACTGACACCATCAAAGTTAAGAGAGGATGAGTTCAAAAAGAAGATACCTTAATATTTGTTCTTTTGCTTCTCCTTCTCTCAAAATATTCCGCAGCCATATTAATCTCTCTTGTCTTGATATCTGAAACATTTCAGTAATCATTAATTTAACAACGTGTAGAATGTTCAACTACTTTCCCCAGCCAGGGTGTTATCTAGGACTTATCGTTTGGGGGAGAATTCCCTGTGGCCAAAGACGACAAGCTTCCTAGGGAAGTCCAGGGTATGTCCCCCGGAAATTTTTGAAATGAATATGCGCTGAGATGCAATCTGGCGATTTTGAGACACAATTTTGAGCAATGTTACTGTGTGTGCACTAACATCATAGCGTCTGGATGATTTTTCCCATTTAGTTACTTATATACTGTAATGAATTGGGGGAAGCTGGGAATTGTTGGGGGGGAGCTTCTACCCCGCAAATACCCTAGATAGAACCCTGCCAGCTATAGGAAATCTGAGCTAAAGCAACCTCATCCATAGGGCTTCTCGTTTGCCGTTCCTTTTTCTAGAGATAGCCTCTATCATCGTATCATTGATCTCATTTTCCCCGATATTCGCAAACGTCTTCCACATTTGGTCAACGCTGGCTGGATAGTAAAGACTTGACCGGGGCATTTGAGCCAATCAACCTCATCCCCAGGGTTTCTCGTTTGCCGTTTCTTTTTCTGGAGATAGCCTCTCTCATCGTATCATTGATCTCATTTTCTCGGATATTCGCACTAGTCTTCTATATTTGGTCAACGCTGCCGGGATAGTAAAAACTTAACCGGGGGATTTGGGCCAATCAGAGACGGAGAAATATTTTGAATACATAATAATGTTCATCTTATTCGATTGTTGTTTCAATATGACTCCAATATTACATATCGACCTTTAAACAATAATTACCTAGCTAGACTTTTTTGTTACTCAGACACTTTTTCTTCCACACACTTCCGGGCACTTTTATTTCACGCATCATTTTAGTAATAGTCGTCTAGGCTTTTGTACTTTAGCATTTAAGCATTATTCGAGCGTTTTAGCGGAATCTCCTTGGAAAATTTTTTCCAGAGAAAACTGTAAACTTTTCCAGGTGCATTCAACTCTTTTGCAGTTTTTCTGTGTGTCTTTTTTCCTGTGGAGATCAATCGAGGAACGGCGGAATGACGGAATAAAGTCGTTGACAATAATATTGTGGGTTCCAGGTAGCCCCTTCACAGTTGTTTATAGATCTTTATAATGAACTAGGAATGGAAATTGCTAAATTAGCAGCTCATTCTTCCGACTTAAGCTACGTCTCAGAAGTTTCGTAAAAAAACCTCGTGTTTTGCCGATATCAAGATCTTGTGTTCGAAAATTGGGAATATACTTTTTGATGTGGAATTAGGTGGCTCGTAGTGAAGCGTCTGATTAACTGAGATTCTTATCATGCTTTTGTGGAGTCACAACTTCCTAGTTTTTGCGTTGTCCGTTGCTATTCTTTTTTTTTAGTATTTTATAAACCTGTATATACAGACAAGGTAGTAAATGTGGCAGAGTACATTACATTTATATTAAGAATGATATTTATGTGTTAGTTTGTAAATAAAAACTTCAATGCAACAATTTTTCCCATCGCGTTTTAGCTGGCCTAACTGCCGTGATAAGGTGTAGGATAACATGAAACTAAAAATCAAATCTTCTAAAGAATCAACTTAGCGACGAACATTTCTAGAGTTAAACTAACGATGAGGTTCAGATTATATAATTTTACCAAAGCATGTTCGCAGACAAGGAAAATTTTCGGTCATTCATGTAACAAATTACGGGAAACTTCTCCATGAAATTAACACTGGCGTCGCGTAGTCTGTTAGGCCTTTCTCAGGGCCTCTTCATATGAGCCCGGTTGACCGGGCTGGCTCGGTTACCGGGATGAATTTTGCTTTGGGTTCATATGAGAAATTTCAGCCCGGTTTCCGAGATGAGAAAAGGTCAAAGATCCTGGGTACGAGTTCTGGCGCCAAATTTAGGAAACAAAGCAAACATAGCGAAACACAAAAATTTTAACTTTTGGGCCTATCTTAGCATCGGTAATTCTTAAAGCTGTATCACTGCAGTTAAATGGGATGCTTATGATGTGGAAAATACAGCAGGCAATGCAAGACGATGCCATCCGGACCGCCAGAATTCATCCCGCCGTTCATCCCGGTAACCGGGATGAAGTGTTCATATGGCAAAATTTCCAGCCCGCTTACCGAGATCTCGGTTGGAAAAACCGAGATCTCGGGAACCGAGCCAGCCCGCCCTCTCATATGAACACATCGAAAATTTTACAAAGGATTTAGAGGTGAGGCGAGATCTCGGTAACCGAGCCAGCCCGGTCAACCGGGCTCATATGAAGAGGCCCTCAATGAGTTTTGAAAATATCACTCTAGGACCTTTCCTCTCTTTCATCGGGAAAATATATGTTATTTAAAATTTCAACAACGTGCAAGATTGTGACTATACATATATAACCAGCGATTTTTTGAAATTTGTATCAAATTCTTTTGGAAAATGTTGTGCCTTTATTGGCATAACAAAGAAAATCGAAACCAAACCAACAGGCACAGAAGCTTAACTTATGTTCATGAAACATTTCAGTGCCATGAAACAAGTAGATAGATGTAGTACGGCATTATCCTAAACCGACCTTCAACCTTCTGGTTGCATCTGTTTACGGTAAGATATACATGTGTGGCATCCCGGTAGCTTTTAGTTATTTTCATAATTTTGTTCCATCCCGGCCACAGCTCGGCTATCTCACAGAATAACGTTGAAGTAAACAGTCTTTGATGCACTGTGAACTGGTATTTTATACCATACCGGATTCATGTCGACAAGACAAGTAGACATAGCTTAGAAGGACTTTTTTCACAGAATCAGAAGAAAACACACTCACCGCGGATAATCCTCTACTCCTTTCTATGGGAAAGAACCTCTTGAAACAAGCTTCGACTGATTCAGATTGACGGTTAATCAGCCAATCGCTGAGACGCCTTTGATTTTTCCCACGCCTTTCAGTTTCCACTTCCACTCCCCTTAAAGATCCAAGAACCTTGTCTCGGTCCCGCGATCCCGGGGGTGTGGGGAGGCGGGGGTACTCAACAAATGTTTATAGGGGTAGGCTCCGCCTCAAGGTGCAACCCCTTACCCTTTTATATACCATATTTCACTAAAAAGGTACCCCTTTCGTATACTTTCTCTTGTCAAATGGTACCCCTTTCTCACATACCTTGTTTAGAACTTTGCATAACTGTCACTTTGCATCCCTTTTAACTGTCACTTTTTGAAGCCATAAAATTCATATTTTAGCCCTTTTGGGCCCTTTTACAGGCCCAAATGACAGATTTCCCCACCCTTTTATATACTTCAACTTGCAAAATCCCTACCCTTTAATATACCTGAAGCCTAAAAAAGGCACCCCTTTCGGGCGGAGCCTCCCCATCACAGCGAGTACCCGCTAGGGTCTCGGTCATTCTTATTTAAGGATTTTCAATTGAGGGCCAAAGGAAAAAAAGCACACGCAGGGCTGTCAACCCCCCAAGTCTTCAAATATTGAGAATTGATGCGGGAGGGATGATAAATAACGTCATAATGCAAACGCACATGACGTTATTTGTGGAAAAAAACGCACGAAAAAGATATTGTCGGAATTGTAACATTTGACCTAATCAGCTTACTTCCCACCAATCACATTATTGCTTATATTACAATGGCATACCCGAGTTAGTGAGGCAACGTTCGTTGTTAACAGTAAAATAGCTCAAACAACGCAATTTTGAAATTTCATTTCTCCAAGAAATTGCAAACTTCGGTGATTATCCGGGAGACTTCAGACTCTAATCTGGAGACCGGGAGAAACGGTTCAAAATCTGGAGTCTCCCGGATTATCCGGATTATCCGGGAGAGTTGACAGCCCTGCACACATTACGATAAAAACCCGCGTCTAAGAACCTACAGTTTTTGAAGTTTGGCAGAATAGGTTGTTGTATTATTTGGGTTAGTTATTGACAATTTAGGCTAAATAGGTTCTCTTTTTTCTATAAAGGGGAAATAGTTGTTGATCACCAGAAAAAATTGAACAGTTGCATGGGTTCGGTCCTCAAATATACAGTATTTTAAATATTCACAACACGGGGTAATAAACTGTAGAGTGAACATGAATCACTCTGATATCATGATTAGGTTTAATAAAGAATTGATTGCAGAATGTAAGTTTGCAATGGTACTTATCAGCATTTTCTTAGAATGTAACCTTGTTATCTCAAAGTCAAACTCCATTGTTAGAATGTTTATCAAAATTAACTGTGTTCCTACATATTAGAAACTGTTTGAACTTGGTTGGCTACACCGGTTCCCGTGTTTTTGGTTATTAAAATGGCAAATTTCTGCCATCAGGTTCTTGAAACCACTAGGTACTTATTTACACTCGGTTTTTCCTGTATTCCTAGAGCAGGCTTTCTAATTTATTTATTTCTTAAGTTGTCGCTTGTCGGCGGCTTTTCAGGGTTGCTGAGTTCTCAGTTTTTTAATTCAATAATAACTTGCAGCATGCGCTGCCGCAGACAAGGAGGGAAGTACCACAAACCATGTTTACTTTTAAGTGGACATTGCAACATTTTCCTAAATTACAGTCACGTTAAAAATACATTTAACACAAGCCGACCTTTTCCTAAGACCGAGAAGTCCTTGTTCACTTAATGAGCCAATAATTTAAAACGATTCAAAGCTTAAAGTGAATTCTCTGAAGAAAGGAATCACTTTAGCGAAGGTCTTGGTGTATACTCAGTAACAACAATGTTGAATCGCGTGTTCGCAGACATTGGAAGATTCAATCAGAAGCGGCGGAATTCTAACAAATTACGCCTATGTTTGAATTTTACGTCGCCGATACGGCTTATTTTGCAATTTTTGTGAACGATAAACAGCCTGCTTCTCACGAAGTTTCGCTTCTCTGAATTTGTTTATAGGTTTTTCTCATTTCGTAATTTACAGTCACAGGAAACGGCGCCAACAAATCGCGGCAATTATAACTGCGTTTCTAGGAACACTGAAATAAACAACACGCGCTATTTGTAGGAAACCAGGAATTTTCAAATTTACTGAAATTAAGAACTTTGAATTGTGTACAATCTGCTTTATAAAGACTACGGAACATATGTTAGTTGTCGTGAGATGAAACTCTCGCTTTCATTTCAACAATACGCAGGTGAAAACTGATTTCTTTAAAACTTGGAATAAAATCGGCCTCATCCGAAGCACTAAATCACACTAAATCTAAATCCAATTCGCTAAAATCTAATTCCGACTAAAAGACCTGAAAAGTCAAAACCTCAGCTTACCTGTTAAATCGATTCTATATGCGCTCCTCCACTCGAATGGAATTGGTATTGGTAAAATGAGACTGATCGAGGGGCCCCTAGAGATTATTGATCGGGAAAATAAGTACCCGGCGCGGGTTGTTCAAAGCTGGGTGAAACTAACCCATGGTTAATGCGAAATTTGAACTCAGCTACAAAGCTTAAAAAGCAAATTCAGCTTAATTATTTTAGTCTGCAATTTAAAGATTGGATGCTCTCAAGAGAATGGAGAAAATCATCCGAGAAAATGTTTTCCAGCAAAAGAAAAAGCAACTTGAACTGATTGGGTTAGCGCTAATCGGGCCTTCGAACAACTTGGCCCCGATTCGAAACCCGACTCAGCCGGACAATTGAATAAGAAACCCCGGGCGCTAATTCGAGCATTTATAGTTCATAGACTTCATAGGTTTTTATCACTACTATCTGGTAGCTTCTTTAATCCAATCAGTCGTCTGAAAATTTCTTTCACGATTCTGTATTTGGTTTCCAGATTCCGTTTTCAAGTTTTGTTTCCGGGTACCGGAACTTCGAAGGCCAATGACGGTAAGAACAATTTAACCGAATTAGAAATAATAAATACAGTATTAAAATGATAATGATAATGATAAAATAAGCAAACCTACGATTGAATTCTATATAAAAAACATTTAAAAGGCGAGTTTGGATTTCATTTGCCTTTTTGCGAGTCCGACCCTTCGTTGACATTCTTCTCAGGGATCACCACGTCACCACCGCGGTTCACCCTGATCCAGCCGAGTCAACTTCTTGTTTACGGTTCACAACGTTTTGTAATGAAATGTATGAAAGCAGTGCCGGTTGGGGGGGGGGGGGGATCATCATCGAGACCCTTAGATAAGGGGGAACCCCGGTCCATAAAAAATTTTTTTCGGCCCCTCAGGGGGGGGTCCCTCTCCTGGATCCGCCACTGGAAAGTTGCCTCGCCGAAGGTGGCTAGGGCACGCGGGTGACCCTTCTAACCGGGCCTATTTATAGTAAAGACCCTTAGATGAACTCAACAACGAAGACTCCCACAATGTTTTCCTAAGGGAAAAAAATAAAATCCTTAACAGAGGACTAGAAGACCAGAAGTCAGTTGAGATTTTCACAGAGGAGTATGTCCTCGTATTACCGGTGATTATCTGGGAATGTTGGAAAATTGAGTTTTCACGCAGGTGAAGTTCGGAAAATAGTGCCTACCTCTAGAAAAATCATGGCTGCGCCCCTCGGTTTTCCTTGTTTGACACGGTCGAATATAATAACCCCTTGATTGGCAATGTACATTACAATAATATTGCTAACTCTACCAGCCCTGTTGGGCAAGGCTGTAAGCAGGAGCCCATCAAATGATGGGCTCCTGCTGTAAGTTATCCGCTTCCGGTCCGGGATACATTCGACAAAGCTCGAAGGAGACGCGAGATGCGACCTCTTTGATCCGTAGCGCTGACCATAAGGATCGCAGCTCTAGACCCGTTTTACCGGCGCGTCGAAAGTTCGCGTGGAGCTTCTAGTGTCTTTCGCCGTCTTTTTCTTCTTTTTAACGTTTCTAGATAACCCGGGTAGGTCATCAGCGGTGTTAAAGCTTAAAGGTAAGAATGTGTCATTTAACCCTCACAGCGGCAACCAATGCAAATTTCCTCGACTTATTGAAATTTGTTTAACGCATTCTTAACGCGCGCATCTCAACACTGATCTCATGCAAAACAATTTTTGCAAACGGCGAAGAGTCAAAACAATGACATATACATAGAAATGTACAACAGAATTGCGAAAATTGCACATTATAGCATTTTCTAGGATTTTACATAAACGTACAAAAACGACAGTCTTGAGATGGCGCAAGGACTGTTTGTCATATTGAGGGATTGAATCACATGTTTTTCTGTCATCTGGGACATTGTTTACTCTCCGGGGAGGGAACTTCCTATAATGGCCTTAGCTTGGGGCTCCGCCCAGAAGGGGTTACCTTTTTCAGGCTTCAGGTTTATGAAAGGGGAGGGGATTCACGAGTTGAGGTATATGAGAGGATAGCCTATGTGTAGCCACACCCTCCCCTTGACAAAGGAAAAACAGAGAGAGGGAGCTCCCTTCTCCATTTTTCCTTTGTCAGGGGGAGGGTGCAGCTACACGTAGGTAGTGATAAGCCTGTAATTCTTGGTGTTTTTTTTAAGAACCATTTTCCAATGAAAGGTATATGAAAGGGGTACATAAGGGGTTGGACCTCAGGGCGGGGCCTCCCCGTATAAAACTTTGATGAGTAGTCTCCCGGGGTATAATTTTTTGTAGATTAGTATATGGCTTTTAAAGGCCAATTTGATATTTTGATCTACCCTTTTTAGTTTTAGAAGTGAAAGAGTACAAAAGAACAACATTCAGGGTTATTCACCTCACTCACACTGGCAAAGTGGGTCTTGAGAGCAGGAAATCAAAGCAAGCAGTTAATTTTAACAAACAAGTGCAAGCAGCAAGACAATGCAGTGCGTGGATTGTGGTATTACCTTCAGCAATTCCTCAGATTACAAACAACATAAATGTGAACACAAAGGAGGCAAATCTCATTGGAAGGATCATGAACAGATACAACACTCAGAAAAGAAGCCTTACAAGTGCAAGTTTTGTGACAAGAGGTACAAAAAAATGTTACGTTGTAAGCAACATGAAATGAAACATGAAAAAGTGAAATCTATCCAGTGCAAGTATTGTGATAAGAACTTTAATAAGTCATCAGATCATGAGAAACATGAACTTTCATGTTCAGCAGTGAAACCTTATAAGTGCAAGTATTGTGACAAGAGCTTTAAGAAGTCATCAAATGTCAAGCAACATGAATCAACCCACACAGGTGTGAAACCCTATGAATGCAAGCATTGTGATAATTCTTTCAGCCGGTCGACTCACTGCCGCCAGCATGAACTGATACATACAGGAGTTAAACCATACAAGTGTAAATATTGTAACAAGTCCTTTCCACGCTCATCAGAGTACAATGAACACAAAAAAACCCACCAAGAATTGCAGCCTTATCAGTGCAAGTATTGTGAAAAGTGTTTTAGTTGGTCATCAGACCGCAAAAGACACGAGAACACTCACAAAGGCATCAAACCACATCAGTGCAGGTATTGTGATAAGTGCTTTACGCGATCATCTACCTGCAAAGAACATGAATATACACACACTGGAGAAAAGCCTTATAAGTGCAAGTATTGTTTGAAGGGATTCACTCAATCATACAATTGCAAGAAACATGAGTTCACACATACAGGTGTGAGACCTCATAAGTGCAAATATTGTGATAAGCGATATACCCAGTCATCACATTTAAAGAGACATGAAAGGAACGCACACAGTAGCTAAACCTCATGAGTGCAAAAATGTGATTGTTTATTACCCAGTCATTGCATTTCAAGTGAAATTGAGATACTCACAGAGAGCAATGTATCCTTATGTAAAATGTTAAACATGTTTTATTGGGCTACTCATAAACTTGTGCCAAAACTGTTGCAGTTACCTTTACATTTATTGAAGTAAACTGAATCGTTGAGTTGGTGCTTTTGGCTTTCTTTGCCCTGTCATTGTTTGTTGATAAATGTTTGAACCAAATAGATAAAGATTGAAAATGTTGTGTACAAAATGGTTTCAACCGATTGTTCACTTGCATTAATAAGATCAGTTGTGGAATTTCTTTTCAAAGTATTTGAGATTGAATTTATTCACAGGAATAGAAGACTTGAGCTCCTATTGTTTTGTCAAGAAAATGTAAAGTAATAACCAATAAAGTCTTCATTTCATAAAATAATCACACATATCCTATGTGCCAAAATTATGACTGTAAAAAGCAACCCAGTGTAGATGAAAATGACAATAATATTTTAATGACATTCAGGAGATAATTCATATTAGGTAAGTATTTAAAAACTCACAGTGAAATGTACTCAATGAAATGTTGTAGAAACAAGTTTTTATTTTACAATATTCATTGTAAATCTGTAACCATGGTAACTACTCCAACCTACTTCCTTCCATCAACTTTAAAAAAAGAGTTGAAAGGTTTACAACATGTTCCTTATCCACTGTGCTCTTTGATTAAGAGCTTTTGTAGGTAACTAACACAATAATATTAGGGGATTTCTGAAAATGTTGCCATTCACAATTTTCCACAAAAGGAATGGTCTTTCCCAGAGTTCTTCTACTTAACAATTTCAGTGCAATCCTGCCTTATCAAAGTCCAGTGTCTTCCTAATGTCAGAAAGTCCTATTATTATTTTTATTAATATGGTCACCCCCCTCACAATGAACAACAACCACCTTCTGGAGGTCGACCCAATTATTATTTTACCTTGTTAATACAGTCTTATGACAAACAGTGGCACTTTAATAGTTTGAAAGGTTACAAAAATGTGCATAGTTATTAATTATTAACTCTGATATATCATGTGATTTTGTCGCAAGTCAAAAAGGACTTGATCCAAGGTGTCAGGGATGATTGAAGGGGTGGGTGGTTAAAGGGGTGAGTTGAAGAAATCTTGTTCCCAAATTTCCCCAAAATTACTACTGAATCCTTACCCTGAACCACAGTGTTCTTGCTGTTTGAGTATGATCTTTAATTTCTCGACTTACCACTGTCTTGTACCAGTTTTGTTTTCAAAAAATATATATACTATGTTCCACATGCTGTTCTGATTGGCTTTTCTGTGTTTTGAAGGCTCTATTGAAGAGCTTAGAATAATTATTCTTTATATTTTAAATTTATCTCGTTAAGAAGGTAACTGAAGATTCCAAAAGCAAGAGTTCAAAATATGTTTCCTACAAGCAATGTAAAATTAATGTTAGTAGATCCTTTTTTCAAAATTTAATTTTTCCATTGTTATTGTCTTTAACTTTAGTAACTGGCAACACAATCCTCAGCAATAAAAGCACTATACAATATGTAAGCCTGCTAAAATCTTAATGTTATGGTTGCAGGAGATCTAAGCAAGTTCTGATGAGGTTTTCTGGGAAGAACCCTTGTTTTCATAAGCTTGTTTATAGCAGATGGTTTTGATTGTTAAAAATCTACACTTGATTTTGTACATAACTTGCTGGTAATTTTTCGAACATTACTTTTAAATATTTTATTTTTTTTATTCCTCTGGTACATCATTTCAGCATTGAGCTCCTCTGAATTTTAAAGAGAATTTCTTATAATTTGTCATCCTGTAATCAATGTTTGATGCAGAATGTGTATCGAGACTGTTTTACTGAAAAATAAGCATATTTTAAATTAATATTTTTAATGATTGTTTGTGGTGAAACCTGGCAAGTGTAACTTGATAGTGTATTTCTTTCTGGATCTGAAAAAGATGTACAAGATAAAATAAATGGCTTAAACCCTCGTTTGTTATTACATGTTACATATTCCAAGGTGGCCATTAAAGAAAAGTTGAACTGAAGTACTGCATTATTATAGAAGCTAATTATAAGCGGTAAAATTTACAATAACATCTGATGGCTGAATTACCTATGACTGTATGTATCTCAGAAAGAAAGCAACCAACACAACTACTAAAACCAAAATCTTTAGGCTGTGTGTTTCTGTGGATGTCATTTTCTTCTCGTGTGGTGAAGTTCGGGTCTTTGTTGCATAAATCACATTTCCAGGAGCATCTTCAATGGCCTTTTTTGCACCCACCCATGTACCAGGTCCCATGAGACGATACTGTGCTGGTGTACAGGGTCCAAAAAAGCACCTTAGGGCCAAGACTGGGTCACTGAAAAAGAGCCTGCACAAGTCTGGTTTACAACCAACCTCACTGGCTATTTCATCACAGTATGGAATGTAGTCAACCTGAGTGATAAAAGATAAACATTGAAAATTTTATGAAGACCTTAGAGCCCACCAGTTCTCTTTGTTTCTTTTTCAAAGTTTGTGAATTATATAAACTAGGCACAAGAAGGAAGATTCTGCCACTTCTCTGGCCTGGGACTTTCACCAGGCCTACAGCATTGTTTTGGTGTTATTTGTGTCCACAGATTTTTCCTTTGGCTTGTCACACTGTTTGTCAACATACTTTGCGAAACATGCAATTTTCCTTCGACTTTCTTGGTAAATAGCAAATCTGAGGCAACAAATAAGTTTTCTGGGTTTACTTATTTTTCCTACTCTTATTTTTTAGGACATAAAAGAACTCAAAGTACCTTAATACAATGGAACCTTGATTTAACGAACCTATATCTATATAACAAAGTCCTTGCCATAACGAATGATTTTCTTTTCCCCAACAGTAGTAAAATATATGAAAAAGGACCTCGATATAATGAAAACTCTTTATAGCAAACAAATGTTGTTAGTCCCTTGGCCCCTTGTTAAATCAGGGTTCCACTGTACATGATATTTTGGTGACACTAAAATTTGGTGAATTCAGCAATTTTTCTAAAATTCTTAAAATCGTTAAAGGAAAAGGCATCAAAATTAAGTGCTACTAAATTTAAATTGTCGCTTAATTTAAATGAGTACAATATGGAATTTCCCCATCTGATCACTTTCACACACATATGCTATTTAACAGTCGATTATGACCTGTATTGTTGACTTTGTGTACCTTGAATCTGAGTGAGGTCATAGCATTACAGTAGTTGCAGTTTGGTTTGTTTCATTCAAAATTAAGTTTCAGAATGTTGTATGATTTTAATTAAAAGAAAGCTACTGATGTTTGATTTTATCACATAAATGTTCTATTGTCGTCGTAAAAGTTTTTAATACCTTAATTCGCCAAAGTTTCAGTTTGTGAAAACGCGGAAATTAAGTCACTTACATTACACCATAATTTTGAAATATCACTAAATTAAAGTGCGACTAAAAAAGGATTTTTCAAAATCGCTAAATTAATATGTTGCCAAAATTTCATGTAATCAAGTATTATGAGATGCAAACTGCAAGTTAGTTGCAGTAAACCAAAGGTTAACTAGCCAGTCCTCTAACTGCACTTTGAACAATGTAATTTCAACCTGAAGTTAACAAATCTGTGGTTAAGAAATTTAATCTGGTTAGGCCTAACATACTCGGGATTAGTCAAACCCATCTGATTTGAACAACCAACCCCAGGTCAGCAGCCAGTGTTCTCCTTAGGATTTAAGGAAGGCCAGGGGGTATTAACATGTGACAACATGAAGCCCTAAGAATGTATGCATTGGATGTTAGGGGGTATTTTGACTGTGGTTTTCAACAGTGTTCGTATGAAGCCTGCTTTCTTGCCTGAAAAAAAAAAAAAAAATTAAGAAAAACTTGGAAATGGACTCATGCGGGATGAAAACCCGAATTTTCCTATTTGGAATAACTGATTTTGGAAC